>JAJJWW010019225.1:440000-898377 GCA_023531295.1 Papaver armeniacum | reverse complement strand
CCAAATCAACCCTTTCTCTTCCATCACCACACCAAGAAGTCCGGGAAACTACTACTGCCAGCTCTGACTGCGGCGATCGATTCCTCGACCTGGTAAAGTGCTCGACGTGCAACAGCATTTGTTTAGGGTTTGAACCGGCTTTCACTCACCTACCGACCCCACGCTAAACTCCAAGCAGTAAACGATTTTCACCTACAAACAACCGCGACCACCGCTAGAGGATTGATCTTTCACATAATATCAAATTCCTAGCTTCCGTCCTCAAAATTTCGCTGCTAAGCATGGCCTGGCCATCGCGAGATCTCCACAAACATCGATCCCCGCTCAAGGTCATGATAACTCCTCAATTTCCTCTCGGAAGCAATACTACCAACGAAGAGGTCCTGGGACCGGTTGCCTGGGATTCGATGTGTTCGCAATGAGATCCACGCCAAAAACACGGGACTCCAATGCAAGGATGCGACTAACAAAGATACCTCGACTTCCTCATCAATCTAACATCTAGGCTAAGTGATTCATGTTCCTCAGAGATCAAGAGCAAAAATTGAATGATCCCTAATGAGCATTCTCAAATCAATCTGCCACACCGACCGGAAGCCACGACTCGTGAGCGTAATTGCTAAGTCAGTAGAAAACTTATGCGACTCGCCGCACTCTCCAAGGACCCAGCCGATAAAAACATTCTCTGCCATCAACCGAATAAAGACTCAACGTATCACTAGTTCCCGCACCCACTGGGACTCCAAGGATCCCTGAAGACTGGCCAACAATATTTGCTTTTCACCATTTAACGACATGATGGTGTAAGACTACTACAACCGGCCTCGGTGCATGTTACTTTTGGCCTGTCAAGAACATAGAGTTTCAAGAGCACTCCATTGACACGGCATATTCCAATGTCATCACTCTCAAGACACTAAAGCCGCCAGGTGCGACCTAACGAGATCGCATTTACAACCCACTACGATGATTTGGATTTTCAAGGCAACCAAACTATCACATACGGCCACATCAACTGAGTCAGGTAGTAAAGTGGCCAATCCAATCAAGCGTGAAGTTTGAAGTGGCCGAAAAGGAACCAGTACTACCACATGATACTGAAGCCGTACGTAATAATCTCAAAATCGCCCCAACATACCACCAATGCCTCGAAAACAAGAGCTCAATCTGGTAGTTGTTCGTGATTCCTCACACACTGTCTCCTCTATGCACCGCCATCGCGTGGCTAATACGTGGGTCAAGGAGGGTTCAAAACAAGGTACACCAAGATTCATGCCGTCATACTAAAATGGACATCGCCGTAGATAGCGACAACCGAGATGCCCTCAGAGAAGACCGCCCTTCCACCATCTCCCGTGGCGAGCAATTCGCAAGTCTCACACGGCGAACTCCGTGCCCGCACTAATGGCAGTGCACCCTTATCGCAAGCATTTAAGCAGTGCGGGAAAGCTCACATTATCACTCATAGCACCAATAGGAGAATGGCGACCCGCCTCTCCGCCCAAATAATGCGTTCTTCACACAACTGTGGAGGAAGTTCCAGACGCCCTCGAAGCTAAGAGATGAGACCGACTTAACCACCGACGAACTCAAACCTGCCAATATAGAATGAGGAATTTCCGCGACCCATTCTCCGATCACTCTCGACTTCTAAGATCCCGCGAACGCTCAAAGCTAGTCGATCACCTGTTAATACCAGACGCCTTCTGCACTTGACTCTACTGGGCAAATGCTCCTGGCTTGGATGGGAAACTGGTCACCCACCATCCGCATGATACTCCTGATCCAAACTAGCCAAGCAGCCTTCCAAGACAATCTGCACACGACGTAGAAGAACAACCGCTGCTGGTGTCCGTAAATTACTACCACGGCCAGTCAAACCTATTCACCATCCTACTGGTTGGCCAATATCGTCTGCTAAAAGAAGAATGGTCAGATCGTATGTCAGCACATTTCAGAGATCCGAACAAAGGTCGCCTAAAGACGATTTCCCCTACCTAACATCACACGCTGCAGACGCTTACCAAATGATACGTATGTTCTATTTCATGGATTGAGCATGTTGGCGGCCTGTGATGATGTAATGAGCACGACGCGAGTAAGACCGTCTCCGAACCCTCTTGGAAACTTCTATTACACCGTAATGCCTTGCCTCGAATAACGCCGGCCACTTACCAACGCGCTACGACTACCATCTTCCACGATACGACGCACAAGCAAGCCTAAGATTACGTAGGACGACAGGCGATTAACCAAGACTCGGAGCTGATCATCCGTAAACGCCGCGAAAAGTATTCGAAAGACGCCGCGATCACAAGTTGGAAGAGCAAACTTTTCAACTGCATTGTACCCTTTTCTAGAAATTTCAGATTCCAAGTAACGGCCGCAGAATAAAAGTCGATCTCACTAAAACGTTGAAGCCATTCACGATGCCGCCACCACGAACCGCCAAGGAGTTTCTAGAAGCCACGGGCAAGGTAACTACATTCGCCGCTTCATACCTGGCCGGTGACACTGTCACTACATTTACCTCTCGCAAAAAAGAGCAAATTTCATGACTACATCTCAAAGAAAAGCGTGACGTAAGATTCAAAGAACATCGTCCTCCCCAAATCACATGGTTTCCCACATGAGGGAGACCAACATGCTTCTACGCCGCTTTTTTGGGCTGACATCACATCTAGAGTTTCTCGTGCAAAGAGATCGTACAAAGAAACGGGAATACCCTATATACTATTTCACTTAACGCGAGAGACGCTGAACTCGTATACCCCAAGGCTGGGAAACGCGTGTTTAGCACTGTCCATTCCATCCGTGGTTCGCACTACCTCCTCTCCAATAAGGTGGTGCTAGTGTCCAAATCCGACCTCAGAAGTTTCTCCTCTCGAAACCTCGCCTCCCGACAGGAGGCCGCCGTTGGCCCGCACTGCCGGTGAGTCTCAATGGAACGCATGCCTCCCCAAGGGCCATAAAAGGACGTCAGGGCCGTCAAGAGACTGCAAGAAAGATTCCCGTGTGAGAAAACACCTAGACTACGAAGATCTCCCCAGAGACTCCTCCGCATATCTTACCAGCAACACGTCAGCTGCTCTTCACGGCTCTTCCACCCTCAAAGACTAATACCGAGGAATGGTGTCAGACTAGTATCTCCCGCTCGAGGTCTTCTCGCACTCTTTCAAGCTAGACTTTCCGTGCACCAATAACTCACCGAATACGGCCTTCCTACTGGACTATCACTAGCTAAACAAGTCAGCTACACGTCAGAGATAAGAGGAGATTCCAAATTACTCATCAACCGTAAACGGATCTATGTATCAGTAAAGAACTAACGCTGCACCATACAAAATAAGCACAAAATTACTAAATTATTTCGCCAAGCAACCATCACACATGCCTACCAGAAGAAGAATAAGCATGCTTGATCGCTTAGCTACACTAGCTCAAATCTAAGGCTCAAGGAAACCGAGGAAACCCCGACAAGAAATCTGCCGAACCATGCCTTCAATAATGGCCAACCGGTAGTGTTCGCACGACGACCGAGAACTCCTATCATTCAAGAACTCAACAACTCACTTTTCCAAGGGAAGGTCGACTCTCAAGACTTTCATGGAATTTCTTTATGCTTCAAGCGTGTTCGTGATCATCAAATCCGCACACCTCTCTCGTCAAGGTGTCTCTAGAAAGAGGAAGCACAACAACGACTAACATGTTCATACCGAAGTCTCATGAATAACATCAAGAGACCCTCTACCGTCATACAACGACCGGGATACTATCGTCGGAGATGGAAACCCAATCACGATTACCTTAAAGCTGTCCAAATTGCCGGCGCCCTCATGTCGAAGGTAAGTCTCAACATCGGGCCACACCGGGACCAAGTGAGCCGTACATCATTTTCCTTCGCGATGCATTCTTCCTACTAACAAAGAGGATGCGTCCAAGCTAAGGCAAGTGTAAGTCCAAAAGATTCGTGGTTCCGCCACGGGTTTTATATCATAAGAGTTTTTGATGAAGTCTACTAAAGGTGTTTGAGAGCTTAAGGCAATCCCGCTTATGTTAAGATAAATGCACGGGCGAACACCAAGGGAAACAGAACTATTCCCGCAGGACACGAGAGGTACATCGTCAACCACGGAAGAAGACGCTGGCCACTTTTGTTCGCCGTAAACGCCGAGAATGCTGTGATTTACTGAACCTCATCCACGTGCCTCCAACACCCTGCACTTATAAGTAGCTCCGTGGCCCTTTTATAGTCGGGGACTCGACATCATCATTGGTAAGATCAACCCACCGCTCAAAATAAAGATGAGTACATAATAACCGCGACCGGTAGTACTTTACTGCCGGGTCAAGCCGCCCCACTGGGGCACCACTGGAGCCACAATCGCGCATTCATCAAGGAACACATCATCTCATTGCCATGGCACCTAAACACATCATCACCGATAATGGCACGCCGCTAACAAGCACAGAACCGCTGAGAGGGTACTTAATCAAACAAGTCTTCTACCGTCTATTATCCCCAAGGAATGGGCAAGCCGAGTACCAACAAGACTATCCGAATCCTCACTGGACAAGATACGCATAATCCTGTGACCAAATGAAATAGCAACGGCACTCGCGCGCATGTAACATTCTGTAAGCTCCACCGGCATGTCTCCTTATTCCTCGCCTACCCGCATGCACGCGTATCCTCCCCGCGGTAAATCAAGATCCCGTCACCTTTAATTACACAGCAAAGAAGCTACCCTGGAACGGGTTACCAATCACCAATGCCGTAATCATAACTGTACACTCCGACTCAAGATCCTTGGCAGTAGGAACATGCACACATACGTGAATAGGATCGGCGATAATGCCCATGTAAAACCCAGGTTTTCAAGGAAAGAGATCTCGGGTGCTAAAACCGCCAAACACATCCAGCCAGCATGCACGAAGACCGAAGTTTTCTCCCCAAATGGGAAGGGCCGTACATAATCACTAAAGCATATAACAAATGTTACTACAAGATTATCAAAGGAAATATGGGGAAAGCTGAGGCGTCATCAACTAGTGGCTGCATGGCGAGCCACGCCTAATCATTTCCCTCGCAATACGCCACATCAAAAGTGAACCCACTGTGCACTCTTCTCGCTTTACTTTCTTACCATATCAATTTCTAATACAATCCATCAGATAATGCACTTCTTTTTTATTCCTTCAAAAAAAGAAAAAAAAAGAGAGTTTTTAAATCTCATAATACAAATCGTAGTGCCCATCTAGCAAATTATGATCCCTACAAAATATCATCTTCAATCGACTACGATATCTTTCTTACCCTACTCTTCAAATCTCGAGTTAACTCCTTCAATCCTCCGAGACTCCAGTACAAAATTTCTCCTTCCAAGATGGCTTTTGTGGCGGTAGAATCACAATTGAAGAAGAATACCACCCTCACGATCTTCACAATATCAGGCGACGCGCAACCAGCCTAACGCAAACTCCAAGGATCTTCAGAAAGGACACCATATTCTCCCACTTTTGAATGGCTGACCCAGCAGCATTTAATGGACACATTCTCCATCTCAAGCAATCATTGGCAAAAGACAGCTCACTACTTAAACTAAAGCGACGAACAAGCATTTCACCACGCTCCTGTGAGCAAATATGGCCGTATGTTTTCCTATATCCTCGTATAGCAAGGCCATGAATTCTTTCCGCACCAGAAACCACCAACATTCCGATAATCGGGAGGAGAGACACCTCACATGAGTCCCAAACGACAAACTCCGCGGGAAGGGTATTCATGACAAGAGAGTTTCTAACTCAAGATCTCCAAGTCTCAGCAGCAACAAGGCTCAATTGAAGGAAGGGGAACGATAGGTCATCTCAAGCCGATAACAAGAACGTATGCTCCAACGGGATATCTCTCGCACAAAAGGGAAATTTTTCACGAGGCTAAATAAGCGTTAAAGTGTACGCTGATTTTCAAAGAAGAAGAAATATACCGCATACTTTTCTTAACCCAATAACCTTATTGGGATGTTTCGATGACGAGAGTCGTACTCGCACTATCCTGAGAACTCGATCGTTGGGAGATGATTCAACTCGTTGTTGACATGACAAAGAGAGAAATCCAACAAGAAGAACCATTTTCTCAAACGAGGAGACGATGCAACTATTTCGGGATATGAATACTTTAATCTTTAAAAGGGAAAGGAAGCAACGGTACATAACGCCTCCGTGATTTTTGAAGATGAATAATGCCCTAATCAAGCCCCACGTGAAGGAAAGCAAGATAAGGAAACTTTGCTATCTCAAGAAACCTCTCGCTACACCCATTACGCACAATACATCCCTCACAAGAATTCATAATAATCAACCCATCTTTAAGATCAACAATCACACTTTTTATTAATTGAGTTAAAGAATTTTACAAAGAGAAATGAAATCAAGAATACAACTATTGTTCTAGACTTTCTCTCTCCTCAAAACTTTCTCTCCACTCTAAAAGATCTGTCCCTCTCTCTAAAGCAATTGCCGGCTCTTTATATAGGTGTTGATGGTGGTTTTAAACAAGGGTAAAATCGTAAAACCCCATGACCTAATGTTACCCGCAACACATTAACTAAGAGCATTTAACTCGGGTGTAAATAATTAATAGGGGTATTTTTCAAAATACCGGTTAGAGACTTTTCCACACGGAACCCTAACGGCAAAACCAAGCCGCACACTGCGCACCATGGCAACGATGCTAAACCAAGCCGCATACTGCGCACCATGGCAACGACGCCAAAACCAAGCCGCACACTGCGGACCATGGCAACGATGCCAAACCAAACCGCTGCACCATGTGTAATGCTAGTGACAACGACGGCAAAACCAAGCCGCACACTGCGCACCATGGCGGCGGCGCTAAAACCAAACTACATATCGCACTCATTGGCAACCATGCCAAACTAAGCCGCTATGCCATTGGCACATGCCAAATATAGCGCCCTAGGCTTGCAAAACGTGCAACTAGGTCAACATGGCCGTACGTGCCATTGGCACATGCCAACACGTACCACAAGCCATATTTCCAAGCCATTATGCCATTGGCACATGCCAAATATAGCGCCATAGGCTTGCAAAACGTGCAACTAGGTCAAGTCGGCCACGCATGCCATTGGAACATGCCAACATGCTCGCTGGTAGCTTTTCCTACCAAGGCCACGGCCCTAACGGCCACGCATGCCATTGGCACATGCCAACATGCTCGCTGGTAGCTTTTCCTACCAAGGCCACGGCCCTAACGGCCACGCATGCCAACATGCTCGATGGTAGCTTTTCTTACCAAGGCCACGGACCTAGCGACCACGCATGCCATTGGCACATGCCAACATGCTCGCTGGTGGCTTTTCCTACCAAGGCCACGCATTTCTAACGACCACGCATGCCATTGGCACATGCCAACATGCTCGGTGGTAGCTTTTCCTACCAAGGCCACGGCCTAACGGCCACGCATGCCATTGGCACATGCCAACATGCTCGCCGGTAGCTTTTCCTACCAAGGCCACGGCCCTAACGGCCACGCATGCCATTGGCACATGCCAACATGCTCATTGGTATCTTTTCCTACCAAGGCCCACGGCCCTAACGGCCACGCATGCCATTGGCACATGCCAACATGCTCGCTGGGTAGCTTTTCCTACCAAGGCCACGGCCTAACGGCCACGCATGCCATTGGCACATGCCAACATGCTCATTTGGTAGCTTTTCCTGCAAGGCCACGGCCCTAACTTGTTACGCATGCCATTGGCACATGCCAACATGCTCATTGGTAGCTTTTCCTACCAAGGCCATGGCCCTAACGGACCACGCATGCCATTGGCACATGCCAACTTGCTCGGCCGGGTAGCTTTTCCTACCAAAGCCACGGCCCTAACGACCACGCATGCCATTGGCACATGCCAACATGATCATTGGTAGCTTTTCCTACAAGGCCATGAGCCTAACGGCCACGCATGCCATTGGCACATTCCAACATGCTCGCTGGTAGCTTTTCCTACCAAGGCCATGGCCCTAACGGCCACGCATGCCATTGGCACATGCCAACATGCTCATTTGGTAGCTTTTCCTACAAGGCCACGGCCCTAACGGCCCGCGCATGCCATTGGCACATGCCAACATGCTCACCGGTAGCTTTTTTCTACCAAGGCCACGGCCCTAACGACCACGCATGCCATTGGCACATGCCAACATGCTCGCTGTAGCTTTTCCTACCAAGGCCACGGCCCTAAAAGGTCACGCATGCCATTGGCACATGCCAACACGCTCGCCTTCATCACCTAACTGGCCAAATGCGCCCATATGGTAGCCTAACTTGCAAACCGTGCAACCTAGGCCAATTCGACCGTACGCGCCACTGGCACATGCCAAAACCCACGCTGGTAGCCTAATTTGCAAACCATGCAACCTACCACCAAGGCATTCCGCACATGCCATTGGCACATGCCACACACGCCACTAGCGACTCACGGCATTGCCACTTACACTCAACGTACAACCTACCACCAAGGCATTCGCACATGCCAATGGCACATGCCACACGCGCCACTAGCAGCGCCACTTGCACTTAAGGTGCAACCAACACTCGAGATATCAACAAAAACTGGGGGATGCTTTCCAGGGTTTTGATTTGGCGGTCACAGCTTGCAGC
The DNA here is from genome assembly GCA_023531295.1 of Papaver armeniacum. NCBI lineage: Eukaryota > Viridiplantae > Streptophyta > Magnoliopsida > Ranunculales > Papaveraceae > Papaver > Papaver armeniacum. Next base: position 889,697 of record JAJJWW010019225.1, on the reverse strand, counting down.
GTACACTACGCTCACATTAAGAAAGCGTGAAAAGGAATAAAGCGGTCAAATAAATGAGGGAAATAATGGTGAAAACTTTCACCCATTAACCATGCGGTTACCACCTCCTCCCATTATTTCACCCTTTACTCTCTTCCTTCATGAGACCAGAGGTACGTTTCAATCTCGACTTGTATAAATAGGTCTTACCTATTTCCACCCCGGAGCGACAAGTCTCGGTCGGAGAAAAATACTACACTCTCGAAAAGGCAACTTTGCAAGCTCTCCAAAAGCTTTCATGTCTTGCAAGCTTCCTGCTTCCACTTTCTGATACAAGTCGAGACACTACTCTCCCCGAACTATTGCTGGTCTCAACACCTTTCTTGGCTTCCCTCCCCAAATCAACCCTTCTCCTCCACTTTGTGACCGAGAAAGTCTGGAACGGCCATTTCTTGGTTTAGGCCGGACTTGTGCAGATTGATCTCTCGAACCTATAAAGTGCTCACGTGCAGCACATTTGTTTAGGGTTTGAAACCAGTTTCTCACTCACCCTCACCGAATTTACTCGAAATCGGCGAAACGATTTTCACCCATAAACAATTGGCGACCACGGCGGGAGGATTGATCTATCGGCTACAATGTCGGGTGTCGATCTCGTTCTTGACCCGGATGTCAAGATGGTAGGGGAAGGCGACTCGATCCGACTCAACTACCAGACGACCCGGTTACCAATTGTAAAAACTACACGAGAAAACTGGGGACTCGTTGAAGATGCTTCCAGCGATTGGGGACTTGCGACTCGGTCCGACTCAAGCGCCGAACAACCCGGTTATCGTTGTTAAAACTACACCGAAAATCGGGGACTCGTTTGAAGACGCTACCCGGCAATGGGGACTAGCAAGCGTGCTACCCCAAAGCCGCCTTTTACTTGGAGAGAGGCGTGTTTGCAAGTGAGTAAATTTAGATTGGGCAAGATATACGATCTGTTTTTAGGTTCTTAATAAAACCGCCATACTATTGCGTCTTGTGCCTATTGCTAGCACACACTTTCATAAAAGCAATATTCCTTTCCCAAAACATAATCAGAGTTATATTATCAAAACCATTCATCCCAGAAATAATCCAATATCCTCAAAAGCTAACATTTATCTATCAACCCAAGAAATCCGAAGACAAAAACCATAAACCTGTGGCGCTTTGTTTGCCTTTCAAAAAAAAAAAAAATCACCTACCCATTACAAACTTACTTTGCACAATAACAATTACACATCACTATTAGCGAGCGTTACTACGGTGACATTTGAAGAATTATTTATGATGAAGTATTTCCAAAAGTTTATGAAAGGCATACCTATGGCTACGGTTTACACCAGCACAAGAAAACAATAAAAAAAAATTGAAAGAGAAACGCTGGAGTACATAGCTGGGATATACTTGCCCACTTTGTCACTACCGCGCCACCGCTAACACTATGACGTGATAACAAAGATACGAGGTAAAAGGGGAGCCAACCCATTTCATAAGCATAACACTTTTTGAATTTGAATAAGGAAAGGATTTCCTATTTGAGCTACGTATAGGAAGAGGCAAGCTGGGCCCGCGGGAACAAGTCCAAGCCACGCCAAGCGACCGTGCCAAGCCAATGGTCCACACCATACCGAAATCCAAGCCCGGCGTCCATACCAAGTCGGCGCCCATTCCAAGACGATCCAGCGCCTGCGGACGCGTTTCTGGATGCGCTTACACGGCGCTTGCTTCCAGACGCGCATGCCGGCGCTTGCCAGACGCCCTTGCCAGGACAACTTACCAGGCACACATGCCGCCGCATGCCATCCGCAGTACCACACTTTGTGCTAACGGTTTGCATCCTTCCCGGCGCTAACATCTTGCGCCCTTCCCGCACCATCCTCGCCCTTGAAAGCAGCGCCATGGCTCCAGGCACTTGGTGATCAAAACCATGTCATCTCTGCGCGATACACTTACGATCACGGAACCCGAGCCACTTCCGCCACCCCAGCGGTTCTTCAAGCATGAAAGCTCCAACCGTCACCAGAGACGCTACTCCACCATCAGGGGCAATATACTAGAAGATCCGGAAGAAGCGACCTCCTTTTAGCACTTTGTTGATTCGATGAAAAGACGAAAGATACTTGACGGGACGCGCGTTATAGATGAAGAGGCCCGCGTTGCTCTTGAACGCCCGGTAGAGGGGATAAGCAATCCAATTTCGTCACACGTGAAGATCGGGAAGGACTTCTCCAAAATCGAAAGCAATGGAAATCAACAACTCTCCCGAGTTCACGGAGACCCTTCTTCCTCATCAGGACCCTCATAATTGGAACTTCGCCCACAAAGTCGTCTGATCTATATGATTAAACAGGTTATGTGAGATTCTATATTTCTCCAAGGCATAGCATCAAGACATATTTGCATCTCTCAACCGCACCGCATCGTGAAAGCGGGCGTTTCCAGCCCCGGGAAGCCGTTCCCAAACTGAACCTCTCCTAGAAAGCACGATCGACGGATGTAATTGGGGACTCCTAACTTCTTTTCTCTTGAGGGATGTCGAGTTTGACGAGACGTGACGCGGCCTCCGACTTCAAAATGGTAGCCGTCAAGGCTCGAGAGTTTCAAGATGTCGTTTCAACGCGTTCTCTCCGAAGTATCTCCGCATCAACGTTCTCTCCGGAAGTAGCTACGCATCAACGTTCTCCGGCGGCCGCTTCGCTTCAACGTTCGCTTCAATGCCACTCCTTCCTGCAAAGGGTCGTGCGCCACAATCCCCATATCAAGGAACATAGTCACAGCCAGCCAATCTTCGTAGTCATGGACACCTTTGAATCCATCTCGCCAAAACTCGTGATCATGGACAGTTTGCTCGCTTACGCATCCAGCCAATCCTTTTACATCCACGGAAGCTCATAGAATATCAGCCAACCTACTTTGTTACCACGACAATGTAGTTTCTCTTGATTACATCTCCTACCAAGAACTGTTGCCCCTCATTCGTTGATACCAGCCAGAGCTTCACCGCAGCAGCAATTACTACAAAGATGGAAACACGTAAACCATACTTGAGAACGGAAGATATACACGGGATCCACTACAAGAAAACTTAGCTTTAGCGACTATTTTCTTACCAACCACAATCGGTGAAACTCTTCAGCAGTCAATTTTGTAATTAAAAACAGCTCCAGTCGGTAGAAACCTCTAATCACCGGTTTTTTAGCAACGACAGTAGGTGGACCTCTCCAGCAACAATAACTTAACAACCAAAATATCATACTTGTTGTTATTATTCTCCGGTCACCATGATTGAGTAACCAAAATGTACCCCTGAAGGTGCATATTTTTTGTCACTCGTCTTACCCACCAAAACTATTCGTCATTAGACACCTAAACTAATCATCAAATTTTTGGCGTTGTTAGTAGTTTTCAGCCACGAGATTTGGCAACTACAAAGTACATTAAAAGATAAATACGTCAATCAATTATGCGTAACCACCAAGTGAATACGTTGTTTGAAACTTATACCAATCTGTTAGTTCGTTGGTGTGGTTAGTAGCTTTCAGCCACCATGGAGATTACTAAGGTTCATGGTTTATCAAGCCAATAAAGACAATTAACGTTCGAGCATTTAAGCCTGGCGTCTTTAGGGGCGACCCCAAAAGAATTAGGGGCGACACAAAAGACAAAATAGGTTGAAAATACTTATATGTCCCTCCATAATCAGTAGTTTAGGTTTTTTTAGCTACCGATTGCAAAATCTCATTTTTGGGGAAACTCTATATTCGGTAGTTATATGAACTACTTTGACTACCGATTATAGGCTCAACCAAATTAGAAAAATAAAGGATTTTTGCAAAATCTCATTTTGGGGCAACTCTATATTCGGAAGTCAGGATACCTTCATTTACTACCGATTATAGGCTCAACCAATGCAGTTGAAAAAGCTCGGTGCGGGCATGCACGTGGTATGAATACAATGCTTGATGCGCTATCTGGGAGTGCAGGGGCGTAGCCTCTCGAGCTGTGTTCGACTGACGTCGGAGTCGCGGGGGTCTAGGGGCGCGCCCCTGCAGAGTGCGAGACAGCGTCTCGTAGAAAAAAAATTTCTACGAGAAAATTGAATTTCAGTCCGTTTTTGCAAAATCTGATTTTGGGGCTACTCTATATTCGGTAGTTATATGAACTATCTTGACTACCGAATATGGTTGGATATTTGCAAAGAGAGTCACTGTATAATCGGAAGTCATGATAACTCTTCCTTTCTTACCGATTATAGGCTTAACCAAAATTCCAAAAAAAAAAATGGATTTTTGCAAAATCTGATTTTGGGGCTACTCTACATTCGGTAGTTATATGAACTATGTAGACTACCGAATATGGTTGGATATTTGCAAATAGAGCAAGGATAATCGGAAGTCAGGATAACTTCATTTACTACCTATTATAGGCTCAACCAAAATTTCAAAAAAAAAAAAAAGGTTTTTTGCAAAATCTCATTTTGGGGCTACTCTATATTCGGTAGTTATATGAACTATTTTGACTACCGATTATGGTAGGATATTTGCAAAGAGAGCCACTGTATAATCGGAAGTTATGATAACTCTTCCTTTCTTACCGATTATAGGCTCAACCAAAATTCCAAAAAAAAAAAAGGATTTTCGCAAAATCTCATTTTGGGGCTACTCTATATTCGGGAGTTAAATAACCTAAATTCCCTACCGATTATGGTAGCATTTTTGCCAAAGGTCTAATTTAATCGGGAGTCAAGATAACTTTATTTACTACCGATTATAGGATAGTCAAAATTCAAAAGACAAAAGATTTTATTTTGGGGATACTTTATATTCGGAAGTTATACAAACTAAATTTACTCCCGATTGTTGATTAACTACCGATTGTATAGTTATCTACCGATTGTAAAGGGTAGTTTGGGATTAAAAAAAAAACGCCCCGGAAATAACCTACCGATTGTGACAGTTTTTGTCGTATTGTGTCGCCCCTAATTCTTTTGGGGTCGCCTCTAAAGACCCAGGCATTTAAGTGATCTAAATTATTACCTCTTAAAAAAAAAAAACCAAATTTTTAGATAAAGCCTTTCTAAGTTATTTCTCACTTCATTTTCCTCCTCGTCTTTCTCTCTCTCTCTGGTGCTCTCAAAAGAAAAACCCCTAACTGCCGCCATCTTCACCAACTCAGGCACCACCACCACCACTGAGGCACATATTAAATCTGTTAGATGCAGAAATTAAAACATAAAATCAGTCTCAGTCTCCGCCCTCTCCTCCTCCTCGTTCATTCCTCTTAACGATCTCTTTTTTTGCCTCACCCATTCTCAGATCTGTAACCTCATCTCCTGAAAATTTTTTCAGCAAATATAGATCAGTTGATACTCGTTATTAAACTTGTGATTTCTCAATGTTTACTGTTATTAAACAAGATAGAGCCACAATAATGCAAGTTGTTATCGAGTGAATAAAAGAACTAAGAAAAACAATGGATGGGTAAACTGAAGATGTTGATAGATGTCTGTATCTTGTTTCTCTCTATCAGATCCGGCTTCGAATCAAGGAATTATTGTAGCAATGGCTCCTCTGGTAAGATTCATAACAAAGAGTATTAGTATTTTGTTGCTAGATCGTTTGTTTTTCATGATTTAGGGTTTTATTCAAGAATTGAGATAGTGTTCTAACTGGGTTTGGGTGTTTTGCTGATTTCAGGGATTCACCAACAGAAGAAAAGTATCAAAAGATTTAGAAGCAATTAGGCAATTTCATGGTTCGTTTTATGATTACTTCTATTTCCTTCTGATTTTGATTTTATACCGTTTTATTTTGTTTTAATTTTGGGGGTTTTCATGAAAAATAAACCCTAAGTTTTTTAATTTGGGTTTGTACTCATCTATGTTTCAGATGGAGGTTGGATTCTTAATGAGGTTTTTAAAAGGGGTTCAGAAGTGAACTGGAGAATTTGTTGAGGTAATTAACGATTGCCTTCTTAGTGATGCTTTAGCTAATTGATGTTTTGGCTTGGTTCCAATTTTAACTTGAGTTTTGTTTGGTTTATAGTTACAACTTTCTTTATAGTATGAACTCAGCTTTGCTTTCAGTTTTAGATCCACAAATTGTTGTTGTCTGTGTGTAGGAAATGAGGTGGAAGATAGTATGGATATTAAGGATTGTTTTCCAACTCAAAATTGTTGGTAAGGAGGTGAAAAATGAAGGGTTGGCACTCAATAACTAGGGTGTCTTTTCACTAACAGCAAGACACGAACAACAAAAGGGGTAATAGTTCCTACCTTCGTAATATATACATATATATTTCGGAAATGGTATCATTGGTATGGTTTGAGCCATTTTTGCAAGTAGAATTTGATAAATAAAATGGTTGTCTGTTTCTATTGTAGGTTGATGTTGGCTAAGATAAAGCTGGTTTCAGCACTTAGTGATGTTGGAGCCCATTGTCATGAATTTCATTTTCCACGAGATTCATAACATGGATAAAAGTAGAAAGCTGCATCTTCTTGAGGACTAAAAGGGGGATTGTTTCACAGATGTCAACAATAACTTGCACAAGTCCCTGAAATCCATCGCAAGGGGCGTCGGATTGCCCATGACCAGTCCAACCAAGAAGATGAAGCTGCTACAAAATGGTCTTATAGTACGTACATAATTCTACTTCATGTATGTTTTATCTTTTATTATTCACCATATTTGTTGAGATATCTCGAAAGTCGCTAGTAGTGCTATCTACTTCATGCATTGTGTTCTGGCTAGTTTCTGAAGCTTTTGGATATTGGTGTCCAGTACCTGTAGACCTTTTCCTTGTACCCTGTAATATAGCAGCTTTTGAACTGCTGTTTACCATGTCCTCCTTTGGTTATAGTTGACTCCATCTGGTAGGGATGTGTAACACTAACAGAGTTCAATTAGTGTAGTTTCATTTGTTGCTGCTGTTATATGTCATCCATTTGCTACAGAATGTTGATATTAAAGTGATCAAGAATTTTTATGTTGAAACTTGGAATCATCTGTTGATATTTAAACTATTCCAGTCTCTCTAGGCCCCAGAAGCAGTTCTTATCTATTGATATCCGCTCACAGCCATAGGGGTGTCATTTCATTTGTTGGTTTAAAGTATTTACATGAGTCATTGACTTTGACATTTGTAGGTACCGATTGTTGATACAGAAATTGGTGTCTACATGAACTTATTAAAAGCAATGCTTTGTTGTTATTGATGTTTGCATAAACTTGTTATCATAATGTGCTTAGTCACCTTGAAGTTAATAGATTATTGAAGGTTCATATCTAGTTTCACAATGTGAATTTGTGTTCATATAAAAGTGTTTTCTGGAATTTAAGAATTTCCCCCAAGGCCTAACTGATGTTCCTGTTTCATGTGCCAGGTCCAGCTTTGTATATGTTCTGAGGGAACATATCAAGAAGGGGTTACAGTTGTATTCTTCTGAGCCTACAGAACCATATCTGTCATCTCAAAACTATGGAAATAATATGGTTTGTGGATGACAGTGACACCAATGTGTGTCGTGCAACTATGTGCACCAATGTGTGTCGTGAAATAAAGGGAATCACATGACAGACCCATCAATGGTGCTAATTTTTAATTCAATCCAAGGATTGGGAAATTGTGTTTCTTAAGGTACAATTCAACAATTTTGCTGATTGTGCTATTTTTTAATTCAATCCAAGGATTGGGAAATTGTGCTTCTTAAGGTACAATTTCAACTATTTTGCTGATTTGTTGTGTTCACTTTTGATCCCAGTGTATATACCTCATGGTCTTAACAAACATATTTGGTGTCTATAGGTCATCCACAAAAGTGGGTGGGCAGGGAAGAAACGTCTCGGCCAGCTTTCCAAGTGGAAAATTGCTGAGGAAGTAGTTGCTCTTGTGCGGTCCTTGCCCGGTTGAAGAGCGGCCAAAGCGGATGATTGTCACTTGTAAGGGAATGCTTGACCCTCACGGAGGTCCACTTTCTTGATTTCCCCAATGTGTTTATCGAAGGCGGTGAGTTGCGGCTTAGTTCCGGGCTTGCTTGAAGATTGAGAAATTTGGTGATTTAATTACGAAAGGCGGCGAACCACAATGCTTCATTAGTCTCTTCGATGACTGGCTGAACGTAAGTCTCGTTTCATATGTTTTTGTGTTCAACCAATGGGAATATTATGTGTATGTGTTCTGTTTTCGTGCAAACAAGGGACGACTAAGAATTTACTTAATGCAGGTGAAGGTTTCTTGAGGGATTACACTCAGTTATGCACAGAAGAAGAATGTGAACGGACCTGCACTGACCCAGTCTGGGATTCGTGATATTATTCTTGGTGCTGAGATTACTCCACCCTCGCAACAACGTCAGCAGATACAAGAGATTGAAAAGCAACGAATTAATCAAGCCGGTGACAAAGAAATCACAACAAAGATTGAAAAGCAACGAAATTAATCAAGCCAGAGCATGATTTCTTGAACGACCTGGAGCCGCTTGGGTTTATGGACTCCTCTATATCTTCTCTGAATTTTAATTTGAGGTATATGCGAGATAAATCCAATAAATTTTGTTTGTAGTGTCCCTTGATTTGTTGAACTTAAATTTCATGAGGAAGTTGTTAATGCAAGCGAGTAATACTTACGGGGGTTAAAGAAGGGGCTCTTCTTGTGTCATTTGCCTTATCTAGGAGGATGACACTGTCTCAAACTTGGTTCTTCTTTGGAATTTTACGTGTAGAGGTGGTGTTGGTGATGCTCTCATGAGGGAGCACACAGCTCGACAGGAAGATGAGCAGAACATAAAAGAAAGCGAGCGAGGTAGTTTACATTTTACTCAAACTAAGTAATTACATTGAAGGTTTAAAGGGATGGAAGGCTTTTTTATGTTTTTAGTGGTAATTATCTTTTCATGGATCATTGGGGAAATATTTCACTGGATCCGAATGAGGTAGGTTTTGATGATAATTCTGAACCTTAAACTTTTGATACATCAAACACCTATTAAATTCTTTCAAGTCTATAACAACTCTCTTTTCAGGTACAAATAGTCTGACTTATGTTTCATTGTTGTTTCCTTTTCAGGTAGTTTAGATTTGAAGGAATTGGAGAGGAACTCGTAAATCGTGGTTTGTGGTGGCTCAGTGAAGGAAGGCTGAATCGAAGACCAAGAATGCTCGTCAAGAAGTGAAAAGATGGGTGGGCAACAAAGCCAAGAAATCTGAGATGAAGTCGGTACTCACTCCTCTAATTTACTGGTAACTTCTTACAATTTTGATTACATTTTCAGAATTTGGGTGAAATTACATTAGATTTGATCCTGAATTTGTAATTCATTAATGTTCACACAGTAAATGATGTTTAACCAGTGGTGCAGTGTTGTGTATCAATTTTAATGATGCATGGACACAAAAATATGCACATAGGTTCTATCTTTAAAAATACTCAAATTGTTTTGCATGGAATGTAAGCATGTGGCCACAGTGATTTTGCATTTTTCGAAGCAATTTTATGAGAACTAAACAAATTGTATCATCTGTTGTTGTAATAATACTTCATTACTTGGATTACGGGCTCATAAGATCAGCCATCAAATGGATGTTGAAGGTCTAAAGAGGTGAACAAGGACAAAAAGTTCATGCTTGAAGTCCCTTGGTTCAAAAAGCGGTGTCGGGTTGTTGCGGCTAGCGATCAATTGCTTTCTCATTTGGGTGGCCATTTACAAACACCATAGGGTGCGGTGCAAGGTTAACTTCTTGAATACTTGTGTTAATTCTTTGTAATGTATCATTGTTCAAATATGTTCTAATTGTAGTGAATGAAAATAACGAATAAAAGCAAATATCTGAATAAAAGAAATTAAAGTTGTTTTAGTTTATTATTTTATTCTTGAATAATACTCTACCCACACCTTAAGCATTTCAACCCCAGTAGCGGTGAAACACTTGAGCAACTTAGTTTGTACTAGCTTAAGCCCTTTGTCAACGACACCAATTGCATATTTGACCACTAAAGCACCTACCAACTAAACATTTGATGGCAACAAATCTTCACCAAATGCACATTAAGCAATTACAAGACTTCACCGATTTGTTTATTACGTAATGTAACCTTGAGCAGCTGAGATTTCAATGCCCAAAACCAAGCAACCAGATAGTTAGCGGGTAAACACATTAACCAACTGTTTATTCTGTGGCTGGTAACCTTGAGCAGCTGAGATTTCAATGCCCAAAACCAAGCAACCAGATAGTTAGCGGGTAAACACATTAACCAACGAAAATCAAGTGGATAAAACACTCAACCATCCAAACGTTTAGCGGATAAACACATTAACCAACGAAAATTAAGTGGATAAAACACTCGACCATCCAAACGTTTAGCGGATAAAATTTTGTACCCTCAAGCCGAAATGCATAGAGCAACGAAAATTCAGTGGGTTAAATACTTTATCAATTGACAGTTCTATAGTTGGCCGCATCTACCAACAATGTCCAGGTCTTCAACAACAGATATTTTTGTGGGTTATATATTTCACCAACAAACACTATATGTTCTACCAACTACAACCTGTGCTTACTGAAAAGTTGTGCCAACCCGGACTTGAGTCGCTTCATTGAAGTTGAAAGATATTTGTACCAACAGAATGGTTGGTATAAACCTTTAGCAAATAAGCTTTCACCCACAGAGCGTATCCGTTGCCATGTTGGCTGTTACAGAGCTCCAGCCACTCAAAACGGCCTTGTACCAACCGATTCGTGATAGTCGCTAAAGTCCAATTTTCTTGTAGTGATCCCTTCACTGTCAAAGCTACGAAGAACAGTCCACCAAAAATCCATACCCACAACAAGGTCCTCTACTCTTCAAGGGTGCAGCGCAAGAACATCATCACCTCTCTGTCTAGAAGACGCCTTCAACACTTTACGAGGCCGCGGAGGATCCAGAGCCTGCACTATCCAGAATATGTCATCATGTAATTTCTGAGCATCCCAGTGTCACATCCAGAAGAGTACGGAAGGTTACATTCACGTATTCATCCATTCCATCATATCAAACCGAAAGTATGACCAGGGGACTTCTCGATGCATCCCATTTCGTAAGATAGATCCCTAAATCAGCGTCCTTCAAGTCTGCAGCAGTCAACAAGGACGGATTCGAAGGAAGGGGAACGACTAGGTCATCCTCGTCGATAGCAGTGACGCATGCTCCAACACGATATCTCTGCACAAAGGGAAATTTTCCATTTATACAACAAGCGGCGGTAAAGTGTACGACAGTCCAGCCAAAGAAGAAGAAAACATCACCGAGAGAAATTCAACAAGAAGAACCTTTTCTCAAACGAGGGAGATGATGCGGTTGCGTTGGGTTTGAATCTGAGAACCTTTAAAAAGGAAAGGAAGCAATGAGGGACATAACGCTTCCAGTTTTTTGGCATGAACGATGCCCTAATCGAGCCGCGCGTGAAGGAAAGGCAAAATAAGGAAACTTTTCTATCAGAAACACACCTACTCCCTCCTTGTTCACACCGATCCCATCAAGTCACGTCAAAGAGCAAGCACGCCTGACTTCCCACACCTTGCGCTGGTCCCACCCGGCTAGCACGCTCGATTTTCCCAACTCACGCCAACTTCCCAATGACCGCCCAAGTCACGTCGGCAAGCACGCACATCTTCCACACCTTGCGCCGGTCCCACCAGCTAGCACGCTCAGTTTCCCAACTCACGCCAACTTCCCAACGTCGCCCAAGCTGCAGGCCCCACCAATTGCAGACTTCCCAATGGCCGCCCAAGTCACGTCGGCAAGCACGCACGACTTACACACCTTGCGCCGGTCCCACCAGCCTGCACGCTCGGTTTCCCAACTCACGCCAACTTCCCAACGTCGCCCAAGCTGCCCTACCCCCACCAATTGCAGAGCTTCCCAATGGCCGCCCAAGTCACGCTTGCAAGCACGCACGACTTCCACACCTTGCGCCGGTCCCACCCATTGCACACTCGGTTCCCAACTCACGCCAACTTCCCAACGTCGCCCAAGTGCACCGGCCCCACCAATTGTGCCGGCCTCCCGATTTGTGCAAAACTACCGGAGGCAAGGATTCCAAATCCTATTTATAAAAGGTCGAGACAAGCCTCCTCGATTCTCTTTACGGTTTGTTGTTGATAGTTTGTCACCATCTTATGCTTACCTCATGACAAAGCCCCTGTTAGAGAGCTAAGCGAGAGGACTTAATGTTGATGGTGGTTTTTAAACAAGGGGTAAAATCGTAAAACCCCATGACCTAGTGTTACCCGCAACACATTAACTAAGAGCATTTAACTCGGTGTAAATAATTAATAGGGGTATTTTTCAAAATACCGTTAGAACTTTCGACCACGAACCCTAATTCCAAAACCAAGCGCACACTGCGCACCATGGCAACAATGCCAAACCAAGCCTGCACTGCGCACCATGGCAACAATGCCAAACCAAGCCGCTGGCACCGCACACCATGGCAACGATGCCAAACCAAGCCGCTGCTAGCACCATGGCAACGACGCCAAACCAAGCCGCACACTTTTCGCAACATGGCAACGACGCCAAAACCAAGCCGCACACTGCGCACCATGGCAACGACGCCAAAACCAAGCCGCACATTGCGCACCATGGCAACGATGCCAAACCATGCCGCATACTGCGCACCATGGAAACGATTCCAAAACCAAGCCGCACACTGCGCACCATGGCAACGATGCCAAACCAAGCCGCACACTGCGCACCGTGGCAACAACGCCAAAACCAAGCCGCACACTGCGCACCATTGCAACGGCGCCAAAACCAAACTACATATCGCACTCATTGGCAACCATGCCAAACTAAGCCGCTATGCCATTGGCACATGCCAAATATAGCGCCCTAGGCTTGCAAAACGTGCAACTAGGTCAACATGGCCGTCGTGCCATTGGCACATGCCAACACGTACCACAAGCCATATTTCCAAGCCGTTATGCCATTGGCACATGCCAAATATAGCGCCCTAGGCTTGCAAAACGTGCAACTAGGTCAAGTCGGCCACGCATGCCATTGGCACATGCCAACATGCTCATTGGTAGCTTTTCCTACCAAGGCCACGGCCCTAACGACCCACGCATGCCATTGGCACATGCCAACATGCTCATTGGTAGCTTTTCCTAGCCAAGGCCACGGCCCTAACGGCCACGCATGCCATTGGCACATGCCAACATGCTCATTTGGTAGCTTTCTGCCAAGGCCACGGCCCTAACGACCCACGCATGCCATTGGCACATGCCAACATGCTCATTGGTAGCTTTTCTGCCAAGGCCAAGGCCCTAACGGTCACGCATGCCATTGGCACATGCCAACATGCTCGCTGGTAGCTTTTCCTACCAAGGCCACGGCCCTAACGGCCACGCATGCCATTGGCACATGCCAACATGCTCGCTGGTAGCTTTTCCTACCAAGGCCACGGCCCTAACGACCACGCATGCCATTGGCACATGCCAACATGCTCGCTGGTAGCTTTTCCTACCAAGGCCACGGCCCTAACGGCCACGCATGCCATTGGCACATGCCAACATGCTCGTGGTAGCTTTTCCTACCAAGGCCACGGCCCTAACGACCACGCATGCCATTGGCACATGCCAACATGCTCATTGGTAGCTTTTCCTACCAAGGCCACGGCCCTAACGACCACGCATGCCATTGGCACATGCCAACATGCTCGTTGGTAGCTTTTCCTACCAAGGCCCACGGCCCTAACGACCACGCATGCCATTGGCACATGCCAACATGCTCATTGGTGGCTTTTCCTACCAAGGCCACGGCCCTAACGGCCACGCATGCCATTGGCACATGCCAACATGCTCATTGGTAGCTTTTCCTACCAAGGCCACGGCCCTAACCCACGCATGCCATTGGCACATGCCAACATGCTCATTGGTAGCTTTTCCTACCAAGGCCACGGCCTAACGGACCACGCATGCCATTGGCACATGCCAACATGCTCGCTGGTAGCTTTTCCTGCCAAGGCCACGACCCTAACGGTCACGCATGCCATTGGCACATGCCAACACGCTCGCTGGTAGCCTTCATCACCTAGCCGTGGCCCTAATGCGCGCTGGTACCCTAACTTGCAAACCGTGCAACCTAGGCCAATTCGACCGTACGCGCCACTGGCACATGCCAAAACCCACGCTGGTAGCCTAATTTGCAAACCATGCAACCTACCACCAAGGCATTCCGCACATGCCATTGGCACATGCCACACACGCCACTAGCGGCTCTGGCATTGCCACTTACACTCAACGTACAACCTACCACCAAGGCATTCCGCACATGCCAATGGCACATGCCACACGCGCCACTAGCGTGCGCCACTTGCACTCAAGGTGCAACCAACACTCGAGATATCAACACAAACGGGGATGCTTTCCGGGGTTTTGGTTTGGCGGTCACGACTTGCGGCGTACACTACGCTCACATTAAGAAAGCGTGAAAAGGAATAAAGCGGTCAAATAAATGAGGAAATAATGGTGAAAACGCTTTCACCCATTAACACCATGCGGTTACCACCTCCTCCCATTATTTCACCCTTTACTATCTTCCTTCATGAGACCAGGGTACGTTTCAATCTCGATTTGTATAAATAGGTCTTACCTATTTCCACCATACGACAAGTCTCGGTCAGGAGAAAAATACTACACTCTCAGAAAAAGCAACTTTGCAAGCTCTCCAAAAAGCTTTCATCTCTTGCAAGCTTCAAAGCTTCCACTTTCGATACAAGTCGAGACACTACTCTCCCGAACTATTCTGGTCTCAACACCTTTCTTGGCTTCCCTCCCCAAATCAACCCTTCTCCTCCACTTTGTGACCGAAGCAAATGCAGGAAGGCCATTTCTTGGTTTAGGCCGGACTTGTACAGATTGATCTCTCGAATCTATAAAGTGCTCACGTGCAGCACATTTGTTTAGGGTTTGAACCAGTTTCTCACTCACCTACCAAATTTACCGAAATCGGCAGAAACGATTTTCACCCATAAACAATAGGATATTACATAGTGGGTGACAGCTAAGCTGTCCTTTATTTTAGGCTCGACTTGCGATATTCTCATAAGTATACAAGTGTTTAGATTTCGCAACACTCCTAAATCTCGCTAGATCTCCACAACTTTCTCGTGTTTAGGTACATGCCGTCATCATTGCGTCGTTTACTGTAACCAATCTGCGATATCTTCGCGATTGTGTTGTATAAAGATTTCGCAAAGGTATTGATGTTGCGATATTACGATCCTACATCTTGCCTCTTCTCATGTCTTCTGCGAAGGAGAGAAAGTCATGAGAATTAGTACTTAAAAATGCCGCATGAGACGTTCATTTTTCCATATTCTTACGTATTGACATGATTAAATACTTTTATTTGAATTTATTACACGTATCTCTTCTTCCATCCATTTCTTAATACGTCCTTTTCAACCGCTATTTCTCAACCGTTCACGTCTACTCTTCGCATTAAATGTGCTTATCTTCTCGAGAATTCTTTTCTCTATATATATTCTTCTCATTCTTCTCTTCTTCTTTTTTACTTTCCTTCTTATCTTTTCTGCAACTTTTCTTCACCATTTCTCCGTAAATTCCGCTCCTAACTGCTTTGTAAATTTTCTTGTTTCTACTTCTTTTGATCTTTAATTTTTCTTCATTCCCATACTTAAAATGCCTCCAGTTGGTCGTAAATATGAGACTTCTCTTGAAGTAATCCAGAAAGATCTCAAAGGGAAGGGTTTTACATTAGCCACCATTCCCAATCAAGGAGCTAAATCCATTCTTTCCGCTAAACTGTTTTCTGATCATCATTGTGATGATAAAGAAATCATAGTTTCGCTTGGTCAGATTCTCGCTGGCCTTCCCATCCCTCTTTATGATCCTAACCTTCCCTTATTTTACGAAATTCTTGCTCATGTGAAATTCTTGCGAGCCATCTACCAATTGAGTGGGGACTGCATTCGCTTAGTGCTTGAATTCGCCAACTGTGGTGCTGGTAAAGGATCTCTTTATCCAAAAGAAGTCAGGGATCCTGAATTTGAGGATTTAGAAATATTCGCCGAAAAATACACAGTAGAGAGCTTCTTTTAAAATTACGAAGTAATAAACATGAAAAATGATAAAACTAGCTGGGTTGCTCGCTTGAAGAGGAAAGAAAATGTTGCCAGCGATAAAATACTTGAAGATTGGGAAATTGCTTAAGGGTCTGTGGATTTGATGGAGATTGCTTAAGGGTCTGTTAATGACTAGATTTCAAAGTTTATAAGGAAATTGAATATTGGGTTCAAGTTAGTTCTGAAATCAGTAACAAGGTGAGCTCGAGATTAAAGATGGTGAAGAATCATATGAGAAGAATTTGAGATTCTCATGAGTGAGGGTTTGAGAGTAAAATTGGGGGTTTCTCTCGATTTGATTGTTGTTGTAGCCAAGAACAGAAAATCTAAGGTTTGTTAATGATGGATATCAGTTAAGGCAACAGCAGCATCAACAAATTTGTGGAGCTTGGGGTTTTCTGGCTGTTTCCATGGGGATGATTTATGTCGAAAGTGGAGCTATTCTTGGTTCTCCTTTATCCGCTTGACCTATTTTTCGTTTGTTTCTACCTTGAACATCCTCTTCCATCTCATCCTCCACTTCATATTCCTTTCTCAACCATTCATAACCTGAAGGATCTCTTTTCTTTGATTCTTCCGCCAATTCCCTTGCTTTTTTATTTCCTGTGTACCTATATTTTTTCGTAGGAGGCCTCTCATTTCTCTTTCCCTTTGGTGGTTCCTTGATATCATATGATCGCTGTCGTATGCGTCAAAAATAATTTCACTTTCCTAAAGTATATGATAAGAAAGAGTTCGTATCCACAGAGAGGCGATTGTAGTTATTTCGTAATCAATTTCTTAAAGTAACCAATTGGGGGGATTTCTTATTTCTATTTAAACAATAAAAACAAATTAAAAGCAAAGTAAATTGTAGAAAGTAATCAATGGAGAGAGATATTGGTCAAGGAATTCATCTTCAATCTTAGACATGTGCTTGCATATATGATTAGAATTACGATTTAATCTCTTGTGTTATCAAAAGCCTAGAGAATCAAGAAAGCAAGATAATCTATTAATTTCCCAAGTTCATCAACACACGCATTAGGGATGCGTATGTGAATTCTACCTAAAGAATAACCTAACGCCTTGCGCTAATCAAGTTCAATTCCTAGGAGCATTAAGTTTTAGAAATAGGCTAATCAATGCAATTGTCATGCGTTGCGCAAAACAATTCGGACAATGGTCAAACTCTACATATGATTACGAGTGTATCACTACAAACCGTAAACATATCATGCTACTTGTATTCAAGGTTATCGCTTGATGAAAAACCCTAAAATAGCTATGGACTAAGATGCAAGTTCAATTAATTGGCCACTTAACTAATCAAACACCATAATCCTATCACAATACTTCAATCATGTGATCATAAAAACCGAGAGAATTGAACGATAAACAAGAGAAAACTAATACATAAAGCAAACACAAGTTTTAGAAATCGGACTACATCCTTAACCAATAATAGAGAATTTAGCTACTCATAGCTATGGAGTTCATCACAAAATATCAATGGAATAAAGAAGAAGATGAACAAAAGCAAACCCTAGTTGTGTAACCAAAAACGGCTCTCCAAAGTTCCAAGAATAAGATATAAGATATGTTGTAGAAGACCTTCCCTTTTATAGCTTTCTCCAACTTCTAAAATTAGGTCTAGTCTTCAAAGTCCATTAGGTGAGAATCCACCAAGCCCACAAGAATGAGAAACCCGTGTAGAAAATATGACCCAAAAACGGTCGCCGGAAGTCTGGTATTGTGGTCGGAAATCGGCCGGAAAGTTGCCGGAAAACAGCTCCGGTGACCGGCAAAGTCCGCCCGGTCACCGGTCAACAGGTTGAATCGGTCGGGTCAACTCTGAGTCGGATCGGTCTAGATCACTGAGTTGGATCGGGTCAACTCGGTCCGACCGAGTTAAAGTGAGTCAGACCAGGTCAGGGTCTTTGCCATCTTGCCAGGCCATTGCACAGGCTTGTGCTGTGTTGCACAATCCTTGTGCATATCCAGTGCCTTAGCCAGCCATCATTGCCCTGGCAATTCCATCATTCTCCTTCTCAGGCCACACTTCTCGGCCCCTTGAAACAGCACACCCATTTGCATCCATCTCAACCTGCACTGCACCTACAACTCATTCTTGCTTCAAGCCTGTGGTGTCACACTAGTCTTGCTTCACTTGAAAGCTAGCTCCCTGAACTAGCCAATGTGACCCATAGCAGCACTCAAACCCACTCTGTAATCTCTATCAATTCCTTCAATCCTCTACCAGCAAACCCAGCTCTGAATCACAAGCATAAGATTACTCTTGACCCCTTCCACAACTCAACAAAGACCAAGAAATTCTTCACTAAGTCCATCCCAGCACCACACACACCTGCATTGCCATCAGCATCATAACCTTGAGTTCCAGGATTAATCACCAGTCCCATTAGCCTGCAACTAGAGCCAGGGCACCATCATCTGCAGTTCAGATCTGTCCACCTGACCCATTCAAGCAACAGCTCACCTGCCAGCATACATAATCACCATCACCTCTTACTTCCCTGCAATGATCTTTTGAGCTGCAATGCCAATCCCAGAACCATCACAAAGACACGGCAAATGACCTGCAACTCCACCAGAACCATTGTAGCCCTGTCTTGTAAACTGCAAGCATCAACCTAACCTAGCCAGCTGCATCTCTGAATCTCCATCCATACTCTGACCATCAACTCCACAGTGTACAGCTTCACAACAAACTGCAGTCTCTGTCACCACCAATTCATGCTCTACCCTGTCAGCTCAAGGCCACCTGCACTTAACTCAGCCAACACCAATTATCCTCTTGCACAATACCACACTCAACTTGCACCTGACCTCAGCTTAACTTCATCTCCACCAGTTGTTCATCCTTGTTCCAACAGCATTGAACCCAAATCCATCTTGTTTCAGCTCCAATTTCAGCATCTCCCTGCCAGCAACCACCAGCAACAAAACTAGCTGGTACTCCAACTTTCTTACTCAATTCTTGCACCTCACTTCACATTACAGCTCAATAGTTGAGCCATCCCATCCATGTTGTTCCTTGAGTCTTTCAGCAACTCAAACTTTACATTGCTGCCATGAGCCTCACTTCAGCTAACTCAATCTCCATGTTTCTTTGTCTCTTGACCTGAGCTACATCCAAGCTCTTCTCAGCTTAAGTTCCATTGAACCTCAATCTCAGTCAAAGCCAACACTAGCTGCCAATTCTCGGCGACCACACGGAACTTTGCAACCTTGAACAACAAACCACACAATCATCAGGTTCTAGACCAAGGTATACCCATGACCTGCAACAGTGCTTCACCTGACTCAGCATTCTACATCCTGCAATTGCTCAGCACAGCTCTGCAATTCCACCAGACTATTTCCAAATCTCAATCCATCTCAGTAGCAGCAACAATGACCAAAATCGACCAATTTCAATCATCGAATCAATTAATCCTCAAACCCACCTTCTTATCTGAGATTGAGCTCGATTCCGTTGAACTCCCTTTCTTGTTCTTCTTCTCATCTTAACGTGGGGAACTCCTCCTCCAAAACCCTAACATTCCTCTACACCATTCTTGAGTCGATAACTTCACAGTTCCCATCTCCATTCTTGAACTAATCACAAATTAACCTCCAACCCATCTCTGCACAGCCTCCATACATTCATTCAATCCCTTTCTTTCCTTCGAGCACGAATTCTAAATCCCTAAAATCACCCACAATAACCACAGCAGCAAGACCGATCTTCCCATCTTCTTCATTTGATTCAACGACGATTCTCATTCTTCTTCTCGATCTCGTTAACTCATCGACAACACCTTCATCTCCCAGAATCTCTCGATCGTTGACAGAAATCACGATCTGATATATTCTAAGCAGCCGTCCAGTCTTTATCTTGATTTTGAGAACATAATGATAATGATTGAGATACCACAATTGGGGCTAGGTAAGAACCAAAACTGATATAAGCACCTTATAAATTGATATAGGCCACTAAAATGGCAGCCCCTAATTCCTTGGGTTGGCTTCGCGCAGCATTCGCCCTTGAAATGATATTTTCGCCCAAAGAGATGCCCCTTAACCGTGGATCAGTTCCAGATAGTGTTCGTTGTTGCTTTGAAATGACAATTTAGCCCTTTTTGCTCAATTTGAATGATTTCCGCTTCTTTTCCTCCGTGCGACTCCAAAGTACCTAATAACTCAAAAACACACGTAAAATACAAAATTCACAAGAAAAATAGCAAAGAAAGCGTAACTACTAGATAGTAAATACGGTGTATTCTACACCTATCAGATTCCCCCACACTTAGACTTTGCTAGTCCTCGAGCAAATCAAACAAAACAATAAAATACAAAAACTCCGTGTCGTCGAGGCTACGGTCACTTTTAGCATAAATAACAAGCCTTTAAACCCCTAGGTGTCCCTAGCGGACGAGTTATAGTCTCGTGAGGGTTTACTAGAGATATACCCACAAAACCTATATTCCCAACTTACTAGTTCTCCGTAATGATAGTATCCAACGCGCTAAGAATACATAGAGATTCTGCACACTAGTCATAAGAAGTTAGACACATAAATGAACACAATCTCATTCTTAGAAGTTGAGAGAGAGATAACCATCCCTTCTCGACTAAAATTCGGGTTCGGAGTGATCAAAAGTCTCGACTCTGCCTCACAAGAAAGGGTTTTATGATATTGCTCTCAATAATAAACAGCTCTTTATGGGTCACACATGTGTCCAGGTTGGAATGAAGAGAGAATCCTGAGACACGTTGAATGGTAAGAAGGCAAAACCCTCCGAAATATTTTGAAAACCCACATCTTTTATATATTTTTGAAAACCCATTTTTCTGACGATCTCTTCGAAAAGAAATCAAACCATTTAACGAAGGTGGGAATATGCTTACTTACAGTGAATCCGTTCGGCGTGCAGCTAGCACCACTCTCACAGCATCCATAGAAACGTCTTCGGTCTTCTATCGGTGTCTTCATCTTCGTCTTCGGTCTTCAACTCTTGATGATAACTCTCGAACTTCGTAGAATCTTGACAATATGATTCTTTCCTCAAATTCCTTGCCGCTTGATACTTCATTACAAATATTCCTTCTTTCCATAGGCTTTATTGAAAGAATACAAAAATAAAAACAAACTATACAAACCCATTTTTTTTTTTTTTTTAATAACAAATAAAAATAAAAAAAATAAAAACATTTTTCTCTCGTCTCTTTTTTTTAATTTTCGTTTTTTTTTTTTTTTTTTTTTTTTTTTTTTTTTTTTGAGACAAGAGAAAACAAAATACAAATAAAATAAAAATATAAGTACAATGCCATGGTATAAGTACTTTACCGCTTGAATCTTCACAACTTATATGTCTTGATATCATAGACTTCTCGAATTCTCATCCTTAATAATTTCCGCTCTTGTATTATAGTCTTCAACTTATAAAAATTCTGCCCCTGTTTTTGTTGCTTTACTCAAATATGAAACCTGCCCATTCTTTGTAGTGTTGCTTGTAAACCTCGAACGTATTCAACTTTCCTTCGAATTTGTGATGCTCCTCTTGTTGATGATGATGGTGTTTCTATGGACTGTTGGTGTAGAGAGAGATAAGGTGGATGGTGCTAGCTGCGAACAAGATCACAAGTGGCATGTAAGTTAGCAATTCGATGTCACCAACATGGTTGATAAAAATAGCACTCAAGAGATCAAAATAGTGCTTCTATGGTGGGAAATTGGACAGCTCACCATTACTGCCCGAATTTACGTACGGTGACACACACTCTAAAAGCACAAATTTAGACAGCGGTACAAAGAATTGAAGGTTGGTGCCTCACATTATGTAACATGGGTAGTCTCCACTATAGGGGATCACTTTATTCTAATACCGAATTCAGCTGCACCTTATTTGCCATTTGGCATGGTTAAATCCAACTTTAACTCTCATACAATTAAGAAACCCGATCATGTTCTCTGTCATCTCTAAGTTCAGTCACTATTATGAGAATTTCGATGTAATCTTAGCGACATGTATACTATGTGACTCTAAATAACTACAAGTTGGAGTTTTCTTATTCACTAGTTCACAAAAAAGTTAAAAAATTGCAAAAATGTACAACATAAACCACTCCCCCACACTTAAACTTTACATTGTCCTCAATGTAAATTGAATCGTCCAAAGTAAGTCAAGGTGGGAAATCCTAATAAGAAATCAGCAAAAACAAAGAAAACAAAACAAGAAAAAAAAACTAAAAACAAGAAAAGAAATAAATACAAGACAAGAAATACTCATCCTTTGGGTTGCCTCCCAATTAGCGCTTGGTTTAAAGTCGTCAGCCCGACTATCTCCTTGCTTTCTATGACTCCTCCAGAGGGAGTACTTCCACAAGATTAACTCCTTCCACGACATCCGAAGAGAAGTTCTCATAATATGGTTTCAACCGGTGCCCATTCACTTTAAGTTCATTACCTGTAGCTAAACTACGAATTTCCACTTGCACCATGAGAAAACACATTAGTCACAATAAAAGGTCAATCCAACGTGACCTTAATTTACCCTAATAATTGCAAGCGAGAATTAAACAAAAGCACTTTCTGCCCAATGCAAAATTGTTTCTTAGAAATCATATTATCATGAAAAGCTTTCGTTTTTCCTTGTAAATCCTTGAGCTTTCAAATGCATCATTGCGAATCTCCTCTAGCTCTTGAAGTTGTAACTTTCTTTGCTTTCCAGCCCCATCCAACTCCATGTTGCATTGCTTAATAGCCCAAAACGCCTTATGCTCAATTTCCACGGGTAAGTGACAAGGTTTACCATAAACAAGCCTAAAAGGAGACATCCCAATAGGTGTTTTATATGCGGTTCTATACGCCCACAATGCATCATTAAGTCGCGAACTCCAATCCTTCCTTGTGGGATTCACCGTCTTTTCAAGAATGGATTTCACCTCTCGGTTGGAAACTTCGGCTTGTCCATTTGTTTGCGGATGGTAGGGTGTTGCAATCCTATGCGACACATTGTACTTCCTTAACAAGCTTTGCAAGAACCTGTTTTTGAAGTGTGAACCTCCATCGCTAATTATAGCCCTTGGAATTCCAAACCTTGCAAAAATATTAGCTTGCACGAAATCTGAAACAACTTTAGAATTATTAGTTGGGGTGGCTTTAGCTTCCACCCATTTCGAGACATAATCCACAACAAGCAAAATATAATAATTCCCATTAGAATTGACAAAAGGGCCCATAAAATCAATTCCCCATACATCAAAAACCTCCACAAATTGAATAATAGTTTGCGGCATTTGATTTCGAGCACCTAGATTGCGGTTCTTTGGCACCTATCACATGTGATACAAAATGCATGTGCATCCTTAAACAAAGTTGGCCAAAAGAAACCACATTCTAATACCTTGAGAGCGGTTCTCTTGCTCCCAAAATGTCCTCCACAAGCATATGAGTGGCAAAAAGACAAGATAGAATTAAATTCAATTTCGGGAACACACCTACGTATTACTTGGTCACTACAATGTTTCCATAAGTATGGATCATCCCATATGTATTGGTTTCCTAACTTCTTAAGTTTGTCCCTCTCGGCCTGAGACAAGTTCTTTGGGATTTGTTTAGACACTAAGTAATTAACAATATCGGCGTACCATGGTTCTCCAAAGGCAATTGAGAATAGTTGTTCATCCGGAAACTTTCACGCAGGATAGTCTCCTTGTCCACAACAAGTCGGCTCAAATGATCCGCAACGGTGTTCTCAATTCCTTTCTTGTCTTTGATTTCAAGATCAAACTCTTGCAAGAGTAAAATCCATCGTATGAGCCTCGGTTTCGCCTCTTTCTTTGTAAGCAAGTATCTAAGTGCTGCATGATCAGAAAAGACAACAACTTTTGTACCAATTAGATAAGAGCGAAACTTTTCTAAAGCAAAAACAATGGCTAATAACTCCTTTTCAGTGGTTGTGTAGTTTTGTTGAGCCTCATTTAACGTTCTAGAAGCATAATAGATAGCATGAGGAAGCTTCCCCACACGTTGCCCAAGCACCGCACCAACCGCATAATCACTAGCATCACACATGAGTTCAAGCGGCTTACTCCAATCCGGTGGTTTAATGATAGGGGCTGAAATCAAAAGTTCTTTCAAACGATTGAATGCCGCCATACATTTCTCATCAAAGTTAAAAACCACATCTTTTTGCAATAAGTTACAAAGTGGTGATGCTATCTTGGAAAAGTCCTTGATGAACCTACGATAAAAACCTGCATGACCAAGAAAAGAGCGTATCTCCCTCACCGTAGTGGGAGGGGTTAGAGCACGAATAAGGTCTATCTTAGATTTATCGACTTCCAAGACTTTAGAAGATATTATATGGCCTAAAACTATGCCATGAGTTACCATGAAATGGCACTTCTCCCAATTTAGCACAAGATTTGTTTCAACACATCGTTCAAGGATTAGAGCCAAGTTGTTCAAGCAAAGGTCAAATGAATCACCAAAGACACTAAAGTCATCCATGAACACTTCGATTATGTTTTCAACATATTCCGAAAAGATACTTACCATACACCTTTGAAAGGTAGCCGGAGCATTGCATAAGCCAAAAGGCATCCTTCTATAAGCAAAAGTACCGAAAGGACAAGTGAAAGTGGTTTTCTCTTGGTCCTCCGGTGCTATCACAATCTGATTATAACCTGAATAGCCATCAAGAAAGCAATAGTAAGAGTGTCCAGCTAAACGTTCAATCATTTGATCAATAAAAGGTAATGGAAAGTGATCTTTTCTAGTGGTGGCATTCAATTTTCTATAATCAATACAAACCCTCCAACCGGTTTGCACTCGAGTTGGGACAAGTTCATTCTTATCATTCTCCACCACCGTTACTCCCGATTTCTTTGGTACCACTTGTCTAGGGCTTACCCACTTGCTATCGGATATGGGGTAGATAACACCCACGTCCAAAAGCTTGAGTATCTCCTTTTTCACCACTTCCATCATGGGAGGATTCAAATGGCGTTGCGCTTCCCTTGTAGGCTTTGAATCATCCTCCACACGAATTTTATGCATACAAACGGCAGGGCTTATACCCTTGATATCGGCGATTGTCCATCCTATGGCCGTCTTGTACGTCCTTAGCACCCTTAGAAGTTTTTGCTCCTGTAATTCATTAAGCTCGTTAGAAACAATCACGGGTAAATCTTCGTTGTCACCCAAGTACAAGTACTTTAAATGACTTGGAAGAGGTTTCAATTCTAAACTTGGAGATTTAACAATAGATGGCACAAGTTTCTCATTATTGCAAGGTAAAGAAGCATATGAAATATTCTTAGTTGCTGATTTTTCCGGTAATGAGTCAAGAGAACCAATGGTTTCTTTCATCTCATCACTATACGCATAACCGTTGTCAATAGGTGTAGTGAGCACGGTTTCCAAAGTATCAACACCATTCAACTCAAACATTTGTTGCGCCAATGTGTCCATCATATCAATGGAGAAACAAGAGTGGACATCACTAGGATATCTCATCGTCTCGAAAATGTTGAAACGTATTATTTCTCCATCAAACTCCATAGTTAGCGTTCCCTTATCCACATCAATTATGGTTTTCGCCGTTTTCATGAAAGGACGCCCAAGTAGCAATGGAAGAGACGAGTCCGGTGAACCTTCATCCATCTCTAACACGCAAAAGTCCGCTGGAAATACAAGTTGATTAACCTGCACAAGAACATCCTCAACAATACCCATTGGGTAGACATTAGAACGATCGGCTAATTGCAACACAATTCCAGCCTTTTTAAGAGGACCAAGATCAAGTGAATTATACATAGACGCGGGCATGACATTAACGGAAGCACCTAAGTCCAACATAGCTTTGTTAAATTTGGTGTTACCAATTGTGACGGGAATGTCGAAGCTACCCGGGTCCTTGCACTTAAGTGGGAGTTTGTGTTGTAAGATTGCCGAAGCATTCTCCCCCACACTAAGCACTTCATTACCTTTGAGCTTTTGCTTATTGGTACACAAGTCCTTCAACACCTTTGCATACTTTGGAACTTGCTTGATTGCATCTATGAGTGGTATGTTCACATGGATCTTCTTTAGAACGTCTAAAATCTCCTTTTCTAGTTCCGCCTTCTTAGAACTTGCAAATCTGCGAGGGAAAGGTAGAGGAGGAACATAAGTAGAAACCGGAGTTTTAGAGTTAGGAATAGGTACCTCGAAGTTTGGGGAGAATCCTCGGTTTTCTCCTCCAAAACGAGGTTCCTTTGGTGTTTCCACCACGCCCAGAATCGAGACTTCGGGTTGCACAAGTTGTGTACCACTTCTCAATGTAATTGCATTAACACCCTCTTTTGGGTTGATAGGTTGAGAAGGGAGTTTCCCACCATTTTGTGCCTTCAATTGATTCAACTCCATAGCCATAGAACCAACTTGAGTTTGCAACTCCTTAGCCGAGCTCTCCCGTTCGTTTGCATAAAAGATTTCAACAACTCCTCCATATTGGACCCCATTTGAGGTTGTTGTTGTTGTTGAAATTGTTATCTCGGTTGGAATTGTTGTTGTTGAGGTTTGAAATCCACTCGGGTTGTTGAAACTAGATTGTTGAGCCGCTCCTTGCTTATTTGCATAGCTAAAGTTGGGGTGATCTCTCCATCCCGGATTGTAAGTGTTGGAGTAGGGATCATACCGTCTTTGTTGATTCGGAAAGATCGCATTAGCTTGCTCGTCTTCATAAGATTGAGAGGAACTTGGTATCTATAGGATCGTAATATCGCAACAAACAAGGTTCGCGGGATTAATAAACGACAGCATCGCGAAGGAGTCGCAGGAGCTAAAATAAACGACGCAATGAATAACGACAGGCAAAACATAAAGAAGACGTGAGACCTGGCGAGGGTTAAGAGGTGTCGCGAGAGTGAATGTTTGTGCATCTGCGACACTTCGCGGGACATTCCAGAAAATAAAGGATAGCTTAGCTGTCATCCACTATGTATTACCCTATATAAAGGGCTGAGTGAATCTGTGGGGAGAGAGAAATCTTTTGGAGTTGTTGAGCGAGTCATTAGGAGAGAGAAAGTTTAAGAGTGTTTTAATTTCTAAGTGTAATTCTATTTTCCTGTGTAAACCGTTCATGGATTCAATCAATAAATATTCTTGATCTTACATCTTTCAATGGATTAATTAAGCAAAATCGAGTAAGGGGTGTAGTGTGGGAAATCCTGCTTTACTACATATGCGCTAGAAACGAGGATTGAGCGAGAGATTGACGTAGAAATTGGAAAGAATTTGGATTAACGAGAGAAAAAGATTTGGAGAAGATACTCAAGAATTCATTGAAAAAGAAAAATGGCTAGAAGAAGAAATGTACAAGGGCAACCAACGATTGTAAGAAGAAGTGGGAGACTTCTTTGGAGAAAGGAGGAATGAAGTTGGAGAATCGTCAAGGATGAATATGAGAAATGATGGAGAAGATCAAAATCAGCCACCGGTCTCCCCAGTAGCAAACGCGGCTGTGGATTATGATAGAGTAAGTGTGCATACTTGGAGGTCGATTACGAAGACGAGAGGAAGAGGAGCGGCGGTGGGTGAACAATGGACAAGGAGGAGGCGAGCAAGGGATGAATGGAGAAATGAATCCGGGAAACGAAGAAATGGCGAGCGTTAGAAAGATTGAGACAAACAATACACGAAGAGAGACGACTAGAGGCGGAGGAACGAGCAAACTTGACAAGACGAGAATCATGAATTGAGGATGGAAAATATGAGATTGCAAAATAGGAGATCAAGAAGTAGCGTGAGATCAAGTTCAAGATCGAATGGGGAAGAAAGAAGGAGAGTTTTACCAACGAAAAGTACCGAGGAAGAAAACCAACAAGAAACACAAAATCCAAGCACGAGCATGGCGAGAGAAGAGGGAAATGGAAGATCGTTATGTTCCTCGGCCCGAAAATCTTCAAAATGAGCGGAATAGGGAAAATCAAGGAAACATGCAACTCCAAGGGCCGAAACGACCCAGTTCTTGAAGGAGAATAATCTTGCACGGGAGAGAAGAATTGAGAAGAAACCGAGAGATCGAGGATGACATTGAGAGACACTACATTGAACAAGCGCGGCTAGCTCGCGAGAGAGAAAGAATAAGAGCGAAATGGAAAATCAAGAGATGGAAGAGGCAATCCGTCGAAATAACCATGACAACCGCGAAAGAAGGAGGGAACAAAATCGTACCAATAGAAATATTAACGAAGAATATGAGAGGGTGCGAGATGAGAGGCGAGAGACAGACCAAGAAGAGAGAACAACCCGATATAATGGCGTGCGAATTGACGAAAGAAATGAAGAAGAGCGTCGCGAGGAAAGAAGAGGAGAAAATAACGAGCGGGAAGGTCAAAATAGGCACGAGCGAAGAAGGAGAGAAAGCGAGCTAAAAAGACCGGTAGAATCAAATTAAGGCAAATGAACAAATCTTAAGAGAAGCTAGCTGAAATGAGAGGATTCTTGAATAGTAGAAGGGAAGGAGGAAGGAAACAATTAGGCGAAGCCATCGCGAAGCCGCGAAGAATCCCTTCACGCTAGAAGTACGGATGGGAGGAATACCTCCTAAGTGCAATCTACACGCATTAACCAACATCTTTGATGGAACAACTTTGTGCGGTACAACATATCAAGGCTTATATGAGATGTATGTTACGGTGGGAGAATCATGATGCTATACTATGCAAATATTTCGCATCGAGCCTAATAGGAGAAGTACTAAAATGGTTTGAAGGTCTGCCAGGAACACAATCACATCATTTAACCATTTACAAGCCACATTCTTGGGAGCATACATAAGTAACAACTCTTGCACGCGACCCGGGTATTGAAGATGTATTCGGGTTGAAACAAAGGGTTGGCGAGAGCCTGAGGCAGTTGACAATAAGATGGAGGACCATGTGTAGTGAAATGGCAGGACGAGTTGAAGAAAGATATCTCATCCTCTCATTTGTGAATGCTCTCTTCGCGACTAACTTGTTATACATTCAAATTTTAGAATCAAAAATACAATCACGATGGCGAAGCTGCGAGTTACGGGAAGAATATATTGCCCTAGAAGAGAGACGAATGAAATGAATTCTTATCCAGTTGCGAACACAAGCTCGAATGCTGCGAACGCAAGCTTATTGCCTCAATTCATAAATACAGTGGCGAGCACTTCGCAAGGACAACAAGCAAGGAAAGCTGATGAGGGACAAGGGAAGATAGTAGCCATGGGAAGCCACGATCAAGAAGAGTTTGAACGAGAAAGGAACTACTACAACCGTAGCAGCAATAATAAGATTCGGAGGCTAGATCATGAGCAAGAAACTTACGGTGGACGAAGGCAAAATAACCGTGGAGGGCGAGAGAAGTCGCGAGAATAGTATGGGAAGAGATTAAGATGCCTCCACTAAATGCTAGTGTGGAAAAGATGCGGGAAGCTATACTTGTGATGGAAAATGTACCGGACCTTGGAATGTGGGAATGGAACCACCGCCAGGCGATAGAAGTCATGAGTTTTGTTCTTACCACCGTTTCCATGGGCATCAAACAAACGATTGTAGAAACATAAAGAGAATCATTCTCGGGATGATTGATCGGGGAAAGGCTGAATCACTTTCTAAAGGGAGAAAAACAGGCCCGGACATTACCACCACCAGAGATGCACAGAACAGTGTCAGCGAAAGGAAAGGAAACGTTTGTGATAGAAGTCGGGACAAAAGCTAAAAATTTGAATTGCAACTCTATCGTCCACTCCTATCGCACAATCGAAGATTTTCATGACAATGTGCTCAGTAGAGTCTTTGCGAGAGATGCTAATGATAAAGAAATAATGAGTGCGCGAGAACAGACGCGATTAGAAAAGTGGCAACCCAAGACTATTTCTTTCTCTGCAGATGAAGTGCCAAAAGGAAGAGAAACACATGATAGCCCGTTGGTTGTGAAACTAGAGATTAACCCGAAACCAGTTGATGGAGAAGATGATGAGGCAGAAGCTTGCTGGGCGATCAACCGAATCCTAATCGACACCGGAAGTTCGGTAAATATTCTCTTCTACCATACTTACAAGACGATGGGAGGAAAAGATGAGGATTTGATCCCCTCGACATACAAGATATATGGCTTTAATGGCACTGCAAACAAACCAAAGGGAGAGTTTCACATGAGAATACCTCTACAAGGCTTATCAACTGATATTTTATTCTGTGTGGTTGACGTGGAATCTCCATATAATGCGCTGATTGGGAGGCCATGGCTTCATGAAATCTTGGGAGTCGCATCAACATATCATCAATGTATAAAATTCCCATATCCAAATGGCATTGGTATTATACAGGGAGATTGGAAGGAGTCGCAACAATGTCATGAAGTCGATGTAGAATGCTGCGAAGAAAGAAATGCCAAAAGAAAAGGTTGGAAGCAACATGTGAGAGATGAGCGAGAGAAAGGAAAAATTGATGGTGGATGCTATAGAAGTAAGGACTGAACATACCTCGCGAGGTGAATGCCTAGAGACAGAGGCGAATATTATGGTAATAAAGAAGCAAAGGATATGAGGAACAAAAGGCATAAGAAGTGAATAATCAACAAATACAGGAGAAAAAGTAGCAATTGAAGTAATGATGTGCGAGAATCTCGCACCAAGAGTATATGGGAATTCGGTTAAGAAAGAAAAATGAAAATACAACAAATGAAACAGAATTGTGCGAATACTTCGTAAACAAATATCGACAAATAATGAAACATGAATGATTGAATGATTTAACAAATATGAATGAGTAAAAGAATGGGACGAACCTTTATGGCGTACACCTAGTTCGCGAATAACATTTCGTAAGAGGCAAATGTAAGACCTAAAGTGCGTCATATAAGGGGTATCTCTCAACATGGCTCGGGGAAGGTTACACCGCTCCTGAAGCTTGAGTCATGAAAATTTGGGGCCCATGAAAGCCTATCCGGAGAGGTACCTTGGATTCCCAACTATATATATAGGTTATACCATGGTTGGGCGGCCAGGAGGTCTCTTCCAAGGAGTCGATGTATGCTCAAGGCGCCCAGAGGTACACGGTTGAGCCGAGTGCCGGGATGGATGAACCTACCTGGCCATTCTTGGCAAGTCTTGGCATATGTTGCACTCGCCGAAAAAACTCCACTTAGGGTGCGGTCTCGTAACCATAAACCATATAGGTATAAGGGATAAGAGGCTGCGAAAACAAGCTGGTTGTTGTTAAGACCGGATGGGAGGAGCTAGTCTTGTATGGCCGATGTTTCGCCTCCTTGAAGGGGCAACCGGGAGAGGATAAGGGCGACTCTCCAATAGGGGGAGTGTCAAAACAGACGCAAATGTCATAAGGCTATGTTTTCGCAAGAGAATTTAGGCTCGTCATATTTGTGCAATGATCTGCAGAGGCAATAATACTAACGCGAGGGTAAGGCGAGATCAATGGGTCTTTACACGAAAGTGTACGGACGTCTGCGATTTCGTCGCACGGCAGGCAATGTCATGGGGCTTTATGTTCGCAAGGATATCTAGGCCTGTCATATTATCGCAACTAAAACATCTGCGAGAGGCAAAAATACTTGGAAAATGATAAGGCAAGATCAATGGGTCTTTACATGCAAGTGTAAAGGCGTCCTGCGATTTTGTCGCAATGAAAAGGTGGCGGGGAAGACCTCTAATTAGGGAGGTCTAACTCGGAAGACCACACAAAAATGACAAGGCGGGTCAATGGGCCCTTGCTTGAAAATGTAAGGGCGGCTTGCACCTTGTCGCAATAAGAAGAGATAAAATACATTTATGAAGATAAGGCAAGGCAAGTAGAATTCTTGATTTATGAAGATACACAAAAAGACCTCGTCGCAACAATACATTTCAATAACGGATAAAATTATTATCCAACCACATACATGATGACAACTAAAATCTTCCATCTGAAGATAAATAACAGAGGCAAGTATGGGAATGGAAAAGATGGAATATTGTTATTCATCTTCTGATGAAAGAGTTATACATCAATAAGGTTAGCCAATTATATTACAAGGAAGAACTACCAAAAAAAGGGAGTGAAGATTGAAGCCAGGGGGGAAAAATCCAAGAAGTACACTATAATAAAGATACAGAAATGTACAGATATTACAGGCAGCGAAAGAAAACAAAAAGAGTTATCTCTTTGGTGATTCTTCTCCTTCATCGATTCTTGATTCTATTATTTTCATCGCGAAATTTTCTTCTTCGCTAGCCTCACTATCGAAACGTCTGAGACAGGCGGATTCTCGGGAACCTTTTCGAGGAGCCGGGGATATGAATGCGAGAGGGATATTGTGGTCCTTACAAACATACTCCATGGCTCCATTCAGCAGAACAGCATCATTATTAAAGTTCTCCACTTGTCGTTAGAAATTGTTTCTTCAACTTGGAATATTTATTCTCGCGAAGGAGAGATTCTTTGCGAGTTGTTCTTTTTTCGATTTCGAGTTCTTCAATTCTCATTTGGAAAATTCTGGCGAGTTGTTCTTTTTTGATTCAAGCTCTTCAATTCTAACACGAAGTCTCTTCTCGGTTATGCAAATAAGTAACAACAAGTTAATAATTTACAAGCAATACTACAGAAATAAGAAGCGGTAAGGTATAATAAGTAACCTTCTCTATCAGATATCATATCTTTAATCAAGGAAGTATGCTCGGCGTGAAGACTAACATCAACACCTAGGTTATTCTGGCATTATCTAAAACTTTCGCAGCCAGGCGAATTCATCATCACTATTAATAACAAGAAGAGAGGCAACTTGCTCTTCTCATTTGCTTAAGCATGGTATTACGATGAAGGAGTTCATCTCGTTCAACTTGCACACCAAGAAGAGATTTGTGGAATTCTGCTAATGCTGTGCACCTCTGTTAGTAATGCGATCGTTCTCATCTATGAGATCACTAATTTTCTTCCTTAAAGTCTTGATTTTCTTCTCGGAATCAAGGTACATTCGTTTAAAGCGGTTAGTTAAATTTAAACTAGATCGTGTTCGATCTCCAAGAGATGATATTTGGATTGAAGATCCTTTAATGAAAGGAGGTTAGTTTTATTTGAGGAACTACTTAGAGATTGATTGAGGTGAGCGAGAAGAAGATCATTATCCATAGGTTCGGGAAATGTATGGAGAAGAATAGCCTCATCGGAGAGATTATATACATCTGCGAAGGTAATAAGTTAGGTAGCAATATGCAACCGATAAAATAGAAATAATAAAAGGAAGTAAAATCTCATACCATAAAGTTGTTGATTAGCGTTACAAGAGTGGACACCCTATCCCTTTGGGAGTCAAGTTCGGTATTTAACTTTTGAATTCTCTCGTCTTTATCGCGAGATGACGCGACTTCAATTTCTAATTCTCGAATCTTCTTGTTCAATTGCGAATTCTTCTTTTCAAGATTGTTGCGTCTTCTCTCGAGATCTGAGGCAACTACAAAAGAAGTTTTTCCAACCTATGAAAGAAGATAGAAGAACTGTCAATACATATATATTTAAAAATTTAAAATTAACAGGGAAATATGACTGCATGCATACCAAAGACCCAAGTGCATTCAAGAAGTCGGGGGACACAATTCTAGAGGTTCCATTGAAAGAATTATTGCCCTCTAGTAAAGCAGCATTACACACATTTGCGAGAGTCCCGCAAAGGGAAGCTAGGGGAGCATCTCCCATTCCTTGGAAAGAATCTGAGAAGATGCTAGATAACTGATCCATAGGAGAGCCGGCCAACGGAATCTCTTTAGCGAGAGAGGAATTTGAATTATGGTTATCCTCGTCAGAAGATTCGGAGCTTGAGCTAAGGCGAGAAGAAGATTGGATCTTTCGCTTCTTAGTTAATGGAGCGAGAAGATTTACCCTTGCGAACAGCAGTTTACCCTTACTTTTAATCTTGGCGGCCACGACTTCTTGACTTCAACCTTCGCACACGGTTAAAGATAAGAAAAGAGGCAACAATATTGTTTTAAATAACAAAGGAAATATTTCTTACTTCATTCGTTAGCGATCGAAGTATTGTCGAGTACTCTCCAACGGATTATCCTTGTAGCTTCTTCTTAATTTGGCGATCCGAAAAAATTTCACAAACTCGGCAAATATAAAGAAAAATTGCAAAGGCAAGATTTGAAGAGGAAAACATACCTCTTTTGCCTTATCGGGCCATTTGAATTCCCAAGGATGATAATCTGCGAGACTCGCAGAAGAATATGCGAGCCCGCGATATAAGGGCCATTTAAAATCAAGGGTACAACCCACCACTTCTCATCTTTGGAGTGGCGAGGAGTAGTATTATTGCCGGGTGCCGGTCAATATCTTGCATGAGCAATTTATCCTCGGGGACGTTATCCTTCTTTTTCGGGCGAATACCCAGTGAGATTTCGCATTCCTCATCTTTATCATTTGAATAATTTTCAAAAAGTTCTCTACGAGTGTACTTCTCGTGGCTATTTCCAAGTCTGCGAAATCGGGGTGTCTAACGGTGGTAGGGTATAAAGATCCTTTGCCGGCACCACGATTCGCGAACTCAAGCATTAGGCGAATGCAATCGCCACTCAATTGATAAACGGCCCAGAGAGAATTTTTCATGGGCCAAGATTTCATAAAATAAAGGCATCTCGGGATTGTATAAGGGAATGGGAAGTCCCACGAGAAGGCTGACCTAGCGAGACTATAATCTTTTGATCATCACATTGATGATCGAGAAAATAATTTTGCGAAAGAATAGATGAAGATTCTTGATCGGGAATGGTTGATAGAGTGAAACCCTTCTCGAGCAACTTCGTTGAACTTCATCAAAAGAAGATTTGTATGCACGACTAATGAAAGCCATTATCGGTATGGGAATGGATGGGAGTTTGGAGATTAGGATCAGGCGCTAGAAAGGACGAAGAAAAGATTTGCGATAGCGGGAGCGCAAATTGCGGAAGGAGAGAGTCAAAGAAAAGTTGCGGAGAGAAACTAAAGGATGAAAAGGAGGGGAAAAGAAAACTATATATAGGGAAAAGATCCTCGAGAAAAAGCGAGGTCATTTAATGCGAGAAGAGACATGAATGGTCAAGAATAAGCGGTTGAAAGAGACGTGTCAAGAAAAGACATTAATAATCAAAATCCGTATAAAAGTACAAAAGCCGAAACAGATAAAATCGGCGATCGCGGCAAATCAAAAGAATCACTCTCATGATACTCTTCCCTTCGCAGGGAGAAATATGAGGAGAAATAAGAGACGATACTTTGTATATATCTCAAAGAAGCTTCGGAACTTCGCAAAAGAATAGAGGCAAGTACGTACTTTTCAAGGAAAGTATTCTTTTGCTCGTTCCTTCATCAACAAGAATCAAAGATTGCTACCACAATAGATTTTTCCTTAAAGATCGCTTGTCAAGCAATATTCAAGGAAAAAGAGGCAAGATGTAGGATCGTAATATCGCAACAAACAAGGTTCGCGGGATTAATAAGCAACGACATCGCGAAGGAGTCGCGAGGAGCTAAAATAAACGACGCAATGAATAACGACAGGCAAAACATAAAGAAGACGTGAGACACGGCGAGGGGATAAGAGGTGTCGCGAGAGTGAATGTTTGTGCATCTGCGACACTTCGCGGGACATTCCCGAAAATAAAGGATAGCTTAGGCACATCATCCACTATGTATTACCCTATATAAAGGGTGAGTGAATAAATGGGGAGAGAGAAATCTTTTGGAGTTGTTGAGCGAGTCATTAGGAGAGAGAAAGTTTAAGAGTGTTTTAATTTCTAAGTGTAATTCTATTTTCTGTAAACTATTTCATGGATTCAATCAATAAATATTCTTGATCTTACATCTTTCAATGGATTAATTAAGCAAAATCGAGTAAGGGGTGTAGTGTAGGAAATCCTGCTACTACAGTATCACCGCGGCTGCAACTTGTTGAAGCATTGCGTTCATGTTACCCATTTGTTGACGAAGCTCTTCAACCTCGCTCACTTCACTCACCCTTCTTAGAATCACATCCGAACCACGACTCAAGAATTGTTGTGAGTTCGCTGCCATGTTTTCAATCAACTCTCTAGCTTGTGCCACCGTCTTGTTAACTAGTGCACCACCACCCGCAGCGTCGAGGAGATTCCTATCACTTGATTGGAGTCCTTCATAGAAATATTGAATGATCATAGCATCACTAAATTGGTGGTGAGGGCAGCTTGCCACCAATCTCTTATATCGTTCCCAACATTCATATAGAGATTCTCCCACATTTTGCTTCATCCCACAAATCTCCTTGCGAATTTGAGTAGCCTTTGATGCGGGAAAATATCTCTCTAAAAGAGTTTCTTCAACCCATTCCATGTTGTGACACTTAGGGAGGTAAATAGAACAACCAATCCTTAGCACTATCCATTAAAGAGAAACGGAAAACTTTCAACATTGCACCATCCATTACTGCAACATCCATTTGGAAGCATAAGCGTGACAATTGTGTGGAAGTCCATAAGATGTTTGTTTGGATCTTCATTCACCATGCCATGGAACTTTGGTAATTCTCTAAGCAAACCCGGTTTAATTTCAAAAGTAGAGTCCGTTTGAATACACCCATGTTGTATATCAAGCCTATGAGAAGCTAAGTCCTTGAGTGAACGATTTGCATCACCCATTGCTCCTTGTTCTTCCACGTGTGTTTCCTCTACGATTGGAACCTCTTTTCCTTCTTCTTGTTGTTGGAAAATCTCTTCTCCTACTTCCTCCTCGTGCTCGTCCGTTGTGTCTTGACTTGGTTGGAGTATTGTGCGCGTCGAGTAGCTATCCAGCACCTTGGATAATTCCAATCCTTAGAAGCCAGAGATTAGGTACTGCAAACAATTCTCGCAAACAAGTGAGAAACAAGACAAGAAACAAAAAGCAAAGATGAAAGCAGAAATTGTAAAAAGAAACTAAAAACTTAATAACTAGCCGTGTGCCTCCCCGATGAAAGCAGATCAAGTTCAATTCCTAGGAGCATTAAGTTTTAGAAATAGGCTAATCAATGCAATTGTCATGCGTTGCGCAAAACAATTCGGACAATGGTCAAACTCTACATATGATTACGAGAGTGTATCACTACAAACCGTAAACATATCATGCTACTTGTATTCAAGGTTATCGCTTGATGAAAAACCCTAAAATAACTATGGACTAAGATGCAAGTTCAATTAATTGGCCACTTAACTAATCAAACACCATAATCCTATCACAATACTTCAATCATGTGATCATAAAAACCGCAGAGAATTGAACGATAAACAAGAGAGAAAACTAATACATAAAGCAAACACAAGTTTTAGAAATCGGACTACATCCTTAACCAATAATAGAGAATTTAGCTACTCATAGCTATGGAGTTCATCACAAAATATCAATGGAATAAAGAAGAAGATGAACAAAAGCAAACCCTAGTTGTGTAACCAAAAACGGCTCTCCAAAGTTCCAAGAATAAGATATAAGATATGTTGTAGAAGACCTTCCCTTTTATAGCTTTCTCCAACTTCTAAAATTAGGTCTAGTCTTCAAAGTCCATTAGGTGAGAATCCACCAAGCCCACAAGAATGAGAAACCCGTGTAGAAAATATGACCCAAAAACGGTGCCTAAGTGCAGTATTGTGGCCGGAAATCGGCCGGAAAGTTGCCGGAAAACAGCTCCGGTGACCGGCAAAGTCCGCCCGGTCACCGGTCAACAGGTTGAATCGGTCGGGTCAAATCTGAGTCGGATCGGTCTAAATCACTGAGTTGGATCGGGTCGGCTCGGTCCGGCAGAGTTAAAGTGAGTCGGACCGGTCGGGGTCTTTGCCATCTTGCCGGAGCCATTGCACGGGCTTGTCTTTGTGTTGCACAATCCTTGTGCATATCCGATGCCTTAACCCGACCATCATGGCCACAGCAATTCCATCATTCTCCTTCTCGGCCACACTTCTCGGCCCCTTGAACAACACACCCATTTGCGACCATCTCAACCCGCCTTTGCACCTACAACTCATTCTTGCTTCAAGCCTGTGGTGTCACACTAGTCTTGCTTCACTTGAAAGCTAGCTCCCTGAACTAGCCAATGTGACCCATAGCAGCACTCAAACCCACTCTGTAATCTCTATCAATTCCTTCAATCCTCTACCAAAGAAACCCAGCTCTGAATCACAAGAATAAAGTACTCTTGACCCTTCCTCAACTCAACAAAGACTGACCGAGAAATTCTTCACTAAGTCCATCCCAGCACCACACACACCTGCAGTGCCATCAGCATCATAACCTTGAGTTCCAGGATCAATCACCAGTCCCATTAGCCTGCAACTAGAGCCAGGGCACCATCATCTGCCGATTCGGATCTGTCCACCTGACCCATTCAAGCAACAGCTCACCTGCCAGCATACATAATCACCATCACCTCCTACTTCCCTGCAATGATCTTTTGAGCTGCAATGCCAATCCCAGAACCATCACAGCACAGGCCAATGACCTGCAACTCCACCAGAACCATTGTAGCCCTGTCTTGTAAACTGCAAGCATCAACCTAACCTAGCCACCGCATCTACGAATCTCCATCCATACTCGACCATCAACTCCACAAATTGTACGACTTCACAACAAGCTGCAGTCTCTGTCACCACCAATTCATGCTCTACCACCAGTCACTCAAGGCCACCTGCACTTAACTCAGCCAACACCAATTATCCTCTTGCACAATACCACACTCAACTTGCACCTGACCTCAGCTTAACTTCATCTCCACCGAGTTGTTCATCCTTGTTCCAACAAAGATTGAACCCAAATCCATCTTGTTTCGGCTCCAATTTCAAAGATCTCCCTGCCAGCAACCACCAGCAACAAAACTAGCTGGTACTCCAACTTTCTTACTCAATTCTTGCACCTCACTTCACATTACAGCTCAATAGTTGAGCCATCCCATCCATGTTGTTCCTTGAGTCTTTCAGCAACTCAAACTTTACATTGCTGCCATGAGCCTCACTTCAGCTAACTCAAGCTCCATGTTTCTTTGTCTCTTGACCTGACCTACATCCAAGCTCTTCTCAGCTTAAGTTCCAGCCCCACCCTCAATCTCGGTCAAAGCCAACACTAGCTGCCAATTCTCGTGACCACCTGGAACCCCTGCAACCTTGAACAACAAACCACACAATCATCAGGTTCTAGACCAAGGTATACCCATGACCTGCAGCAGTGCTTCACCTGACTCAGCATTCTACATCCTGCAATTGCTCAGCACAGCTCTGCAATTCCACCAGACTATTTCCAAATCTCAATCCATCTCAGTAGCAGCAACAATGACCAAAATCGACCAATTTCAATCATCGAATCCAATTAATCCTCAAACCCACCTTCTTATTACTGAGATTGAGCTCAGATTCCGTTGAACTCCCTTTCTTGTTCTTCTTCTCATCTTAACAGCAGGAACTCCTCCTCCAAAACCCTAACATTCCTCTACACCATTCTTGAGTCGATAACTTCACAGTTCCCATCTCCATTCTTGAACTAATCACAAATTAACCTCCAACCCATCTCTGCACAGCCTCCATACATTCATTCAATCCCTTTCTTTCCTTCGAGCACGAATTCTAAATCCCTAAAATCACCCACAATAACCACCAAGAAGAAGACCGATCTTCCCATCTTCTTCATTTCAGATTCAACAGCAGCAGATTCTCATTCTTCTTCTCGATCTCGTTAACTCATCAGCAACACCTTCAATCTCCCCTGAATCTCTCGATCGTTGACAGAAATCACGATCTGATATATTCTAAGCAGCCGTCCAGTCTTTCTCTTGATTTTGAGAACATAATGATAACGATTGAGATACCCTGAATTGGGGCTAGGTAAGAACCAAAACTGATATAAGCACCTTATAAATTGATATAGGCCACTAAAATGGCAGCCCCTAATTCCTTGGGTTGGCTCCGCGCAGCATTCGCCCTTGAAATGATATTTTCGCCCAAAGAGATGCCCCTTAACTGTGGCTCAGTTCCAGATAGTGTTCGTTGTTGCTTTGAAATGACAATTTAGCCCTTTTTGCTCAATTTGAATGATTTCAGCTTCTTTTCCTCCGTGCGACTCCAAAGTACCTAATAACTCAAAAACACACGTAAAATACAAAATTCACAAGAAAAATAGCAAAGAAAGCGTAACTACTAGATAGTAAATACGGTGTATTCTACACCTATCATCATACCTAGTTTGTGGATATACGAAATTACTCAAGTTACTCAACCATATTTGCATTTGGCCCCAACTTAGTGTAGCATATTCCTCGGCTAGTGCTTTTCCAATCTCGGTATCGGCAAACGTTCCTCTAAAATCTTGATCAAATATTATTTTATGGAATGATATTTGTTGCCAAAATGGATCAACATCTTGAATTGGGATCGCTTTGTGTTGGTATGTGGTACATGCCGACATGGGAGTCCCAAACTTGTCATGTTTGGACAAACACACTCTTCTTCATAATCCCCCAATTCAAAATGTTGTACTTCATACATTATCTTATCAATTACGCGGTGCGAAACTTTAAATGTAATTCCCCTCAGCCACGGCGGAAATACGCATCCATGGCTTCGAATACAATAACTAACCCACCATTATAATTATGAAGTTTCTTCTTCAAACGGTTGTGAGATGACTTCGTCGTACTTGTAGCTTGGTTGTCAAAGTGCCTATATTAGTTAGTGAATGACGCTACAAACTTCTCTTTGTGCGGATCCAACCAATTATCCAACAAATACTTCAAAACACTTGGATAACTTCTTTTCCAATGAGACACTAACATACGAGCTCTATCCTCATATTCATCCACGGTGATAGTTAGTGTCAAGGCTCCCCACTCTGATTTGAAACTATCCCATTTTAGTTCCGCAAACTTGTCATCCTTCTTAAATTTCTCTTTGGCTTTATTTTGTTGATCTACCGGTAGTTTCTTTATTCTCAATTTCGCTTTTTTTGGTTGGACGGACAATGCGCATGCACTTAGTTTCAATACTATTCCACAAGTGGAATGTGCAAAGAAGGTTATGAGCTTCCGGGAAAACCCTCTTAAGTGCATTCAACAAACCTTTTTCCTTATCAGTAATAATCACCTTTGGAGTATATCCCTCTACGTAGAATAACTTCACTTGTTTTAGTGCCCCGCATAGCTCTCTTCGAGCTCATTTTTCAAGAAGAAAAAAACAACACTAAAAGGAGCATTGGTAGAAGTTTACCCGACAATGTTCAACAACGGCGTCTCAAACTTGTTGGTTTTGTATGTGCAATCCATTAGAAGCACTTGATGAGATCACCGTGCCAACTTTACAAACTCAGGATGAGCCAATAAAAGATGTTTTATTTGTCCTTTATCATCTTCATCGTGGAAAACCGAGTAATTATGCTTCTCCCCCAAATGCCTTAATTGTTGCATTTCGTTCCTTTGTTTCCATTTCTTATTCTTCAATTTTTTTCTTGTGTTGTAGATGTTAGCCAAAGTAGAAGCATTTTGTGGGTTTCTTTGCTTTAAGTGAGCGAGGATATTAATGGGCTTCATATGATTTTGGGTCATTGAATCTACAATCATTTATTTTTCTTCAGTAAAGCTTCCAGCATAAGGGTGTGTTATCAAACTCTCCGGTATAAGGTGGTTATGACTACCGCATACAACTCTCTCAAAAAACCACATTTTTTCCGCGTTCCTTGTAAATTGAAGCTTGAAGGGGCATCGGGTCTTCTTAGTGAAAGTGGTATTATTCCTCTTTGTCTTTGCTTCATGCACACGGTACCTTTTTTTGCGTGACTTTTATGTTGTCCACTATACTCGTAAACCATTTCAAAGCTACTTTCATTAGTGAAACCATTACAAACTATGATAAACATAATCAACTTGCCTCGTTCTCTAGCCCACCGATTTGCATCATCTTTCTCCTTCCATGTCTCCTCGGTTAAATAGTGAAAGCTAGAATCTTCGGTGAGAACTTCATTTGCTAAAGGTTGTTCATACATTAGGGGAGGTACATCCACGACCTGGACAAAAATATACCCACATTCGTGTAAACGAGGCAATAAAATGAC
This sequence comes from Papaver armeniacum, assembly GCA_023531295.1. Taxonomy (NCBI): domain Eukaryota; kingdom Viridiplantae; phylum Streptophyta; class Magnoliopsida; order Ranunculales; family Papaveraceae; genus Papaver; species Papaver armeniacum. The sequence continues at coordinate 847,495 of JAJJWW010019225.1, read as the reverse complement.
AACACATATAAAATTACGGTTGATAATGAAAGCGGCGAGACGAACCGTAAGTCACCTACGGTTGGTCTCGATTTTCAAAAAACCAACCGTAAATACATCAAATAGATTGTAATTATAGATTTCCAACCGTAGAAATCATTTGAAACATCTAGAGTAAATTACGGTTCAAAACTAAAATAAAAAATAAACTGTAAAGAAAGTTATGGTTGGTATCAATTTTCAACTTACAAACCGTAACTAGTGCAATAAATACCGCCATGCACATGATATTTTACGGTTGGTAAAACCTGAACGATATAAAAAACCGTAACTTATATACGACTCGTATCAAGCATTTGCTTACCAATTGTAACTGGTATTACGATTGCATTTCCCCAAATTTAACCAGTTACTGTTGGTAGTTCATCTTTTATGAACCGTAACCACTAATTACGGTTGGTTACGTGAAAAATTCCAACTGTAAGTTCCTCTGAAAATGTAAAAGTTTTGATTTTTTTACGTACTTTAGATAATTTTGAGCGACAAAAGCTAATTGGAACTAATTTAGAAATATACTGGTCATTTTCGGGCTCACGGTTCCTTACTTTCTTGGTTAATTTCTTCAATTGATTGAGATTGACCTTCACTTTGGGTTAAAACATCTCTACCATCTAAGAAATACTCCATATCCGGATATCCATCAAGAGGTATGTAGTATTTGTTTTCTCTATCATATAGAGATTCACCCATCTCAAATTTGTCACTGGAATCACTCATATTGATTGAGTGAATCAGAACCTAGGGTTTCACAAATACCACAAAAGTTTTTCTGTTCTTCTCCTCTAAACTTGTTTTTTTTTGTTTTTAACTCTAAGATCTGATTTTGTTTTGATTTAGAGTAAATATAAGTGAAACTTAATCATCAACACTAAACAAAATTATCAACACTAAACTATGTAAGGGTTAATTAGTCATTATCAATTTATTTATTTTTGGAAAAGGGGCACTTGAAATTACCACGTGTTTGTACCCTATATAAATAGTGTACGTGCGTACCGCACAAGCTATTTGGAATGGGAAGAATACGGTTTATTGTGGAAACCGGTGGGTCTATTGTGGAGACCCACATGGCTTATTGTGGAAGCCTTGGACTTGGTTTATTGTGGAAACCCAGTGTTATTGTGAAGATCCATGGGGCTTATTATGGAAGCTTAGAATCGGTTTATAAAAGGAACCACCTGGCTTATTGGTGAAGCCCAAAGATCCATGGGTAAATAGATTTCATGAGATAATGGTTAAATATTATTTAAGATAAATCCTGATGATTATCTTAAGTAGTAATGGTTATCCATGATAATAGTTATCCAAGAAAAATAGGATTTTGATAAACATTAGGGTTTATCATGAATCTAGTCGGTATTTGGGGTTTATACAGATGAGGGTAGTTATTAGGATAACTGATGAAACCCTAAAGATACATCTGTTTTTGGCTATAAATAGAGGCAAAATCCCAACACAGAAGGTACAGAATACTATTCTCTTCACAATAACTACTTGCACACAACATCCGCTGATTTTAGCATCGGAGTGTTTTGCAGGTACCCCCCTTTTTTTTTTCAATTCTTTGGAGGTTCTTCATCAACGGTAGCGATTGGATCAACCTTCCCGCATCTCGAAGATTGCTGGCGTGATTATTTTTGCACCAACACCACGTAATTGCCTTTTTTGTCCTATTATATCATCCCTTCTAATAATTCTTGTAGGAAATACCATTAGGTCATAGGAATAATATATTAGAGAGAGTCTAGTCCATTTGACCCAGTCAAATGTTTGTTTGGTCCTTTTTGGTAATATAAATTATAGTTTGGTCCTAAAAATTATTGTTTGGTCCTAGGATGATGTCATGGATGATGTAAATGTCACCTTGTAGTGGCGAAATACCCTTTTGGATAAGGACCATATATATAGAAAAAGTCAATAGAAAATATTTTATTTCAGATTTACTTTCTTTCACCTTCTGTTTTGAGATCTAGTTTCTCTCCATTTTTTTGTTTTCTTTTTTCTGTTGATGCTCATTGAAACGATGAAGAAGGATGATAATTTTTTGGTTTTTTCCTTTTATGTAGCTACTGTTGATGTTGAAGAAGATGATGAAGACGACGGAGATTTTTGTGTTTCTTCATCATTTGTTGCTGCTGCTGCTGTTGAAGAAGATGGAGATGATGAAGACGGCGATGATTTTGTGTTTGTTTCTTCTCTGTTGCTGCTTCTTTTGTTGAAGATGATGTAGACGATGAATATGATGAATACTATGAAGATTTTTATGTTATTTGGATGTATTTTTTTGATTTTGATGTTGAAGATCTTGATCTTGATTTTGCTGCTCGTGTTAAAGATAAAGTCCTGCTTTTGTTAAAGACGATGATGTTTAGTCAAGCAGGGATGAGTCTTTTGAGACATAGACGGAGAGTCAATCGTGACAATGATCGACACTCAAAGAGGTCTAGGCATGAAAGAGAGCATTAAAAGAGGAGGACGGACCAGGTTAGGAATGAACGTATTCGCTGGGAAACCGAAAGTGACTCCGAGAGGGACGAAGTGCTCAGCAAAAAAAGATTTAGTGCCATGATTGACGAGTTGTTAATAGAGAAACAATCCAGAGACATGAAGACTCGATGAGGAAGGTGTGGAACGAAATGGGGTCTCAAAAATCACAAGGAAAATAGAATGAAAGGTTTCCAAAGTTGGATATTGGACTGCCACGTCAGCGACAGGTGCCCAGTCATTGACGCCACGTCAGCATCCGTTTTTCTGCCACGTCATCAGCTTCGTCAGTTATATCGTGTCTTGTTTTGCCACGTCATCAACCGCTGTCCCGGTCAGCGTAGCCACGTCATACTTGTGATCTAGGCATCGTTGCCACGTCACCAACAGCACGCGCGCTTCGTTGGAAACTTGTTTCGTCAATAAGTTCTTCGTTTTAAGTCCGAATTGAGTGATATTTGGCTCGTTAGAATCCTCTCTGAATTTCCTACAACATGGATGCAAAAAATCCAGTGTTCGAGAAACTTTTATATGCACTTGGGGCAGCAACATGATCGAGTCCGAGGTTCGTCGATAGAGACGCAATCGAGTTCGAGGTTCGTGGATAGCAACATGATCAAGTTCAAGATAAGGATTGATTAGACCCTTCAATATTTAGCCTTGCATCACTTCGCAACACTTGAAGCCTCACCTTGCACGTGAGCACATAAGTCTTGCTCTTATCGCAAGCATGAAATCTCGTCTTGCATGCGAGTATGAAAGACTTGCACCTTGGCAAGCACACAATCTCGTCGAGCATCAGGCGTAAGCCTTGTTATTACAGTTGGGGGCGTCTTTATAATGGCCTGCTTGAGCGATTCCAAAAGGAAAAATCATGATGGAACCAGAAATAAGAAGACAACGGAAATATATGTGATCATAAGCCCAGAGCCGTCTAGCAAGTGAGGAACGAATATAATAGATCTAGTTCCTGCTTCACATGGGGGCGTCTCTTCTAATTGGGAATATCTCTATAGATATTGGGGGCGGCTAAAGTGTCGCCAAACATGCAATCAAAGAAGAGTGACACCTGCGTGTGAACACCCTCGCATCTAGGAAAGGAATACGGGAAGCTGCGCAAAGCATACTGGCGACCTGTACCATATAGGTAACCCCCAGTCTTTATCTAGCAGTTTGTTTCTTCGTAATGTCGTTGGAATTGGAGGCGTGACATACTGCAAAAGAGATATTTAGCATTAATAAAAGCACCTCGTACCAAAGTTATGATAGAGTATTTACTTGAGAAGAAGAATAAAGATGATGATCGCCGTTTATGAAGAATATGGTGAATGGAGCATCACTTTTTTAGGGCAAGATTTACTGCCGTACGAGATTAAATTATGGAGGAGTTCGAGGCGATATTTTATATAGTTCCTCCCTCCAACATAAGATTGACGCGTCAATAACAATGACGTGTCAACTAGTATCAGCTAACTGAGCACTATGACATGTGGCACCAGTAAGAATACCGCACCAAGGCATAGAGCTATTATGACATTCACAAAGGAATAATCGGATCAACATGGCATAAAGCTATGCAGGAGTATCGCGTGGGCCTTTTTGCTGGAAAATGGGTTATCATTGCCCTGCTTGGCAAGCTAGTAAGTGAGTATTTTGTACAAGGAATTTTTGGAGTACATCTGAGTACTTGAAAATGTTGATGCAAGCCTGGACGCATCTCAATATCATTGGACGTATTGGAGCGAAAGGAGCAAAGGAGAAATATGAAAGAACTCATCGGCTTATCGTGGAAGCCTAATCCAGGTTTATTGTGGAAACTTAGGTGGGTTTATTGTGGAAACCCGCATGGCTTATTATGGAAGCCTAGCCCGGTTTATTGTGGAAACCGGTGGGTTTATTGTGGAAACCCGCATGGCTTATTGTGGAAGCCTAATTCGGTTTATTGTGGAAACCAGTGGCTTTATTGTGGAAACCCACATGGCTTAATATGGAAGTCTAATCCGGTTTATTGGAGAAACTGGTGGGGTTATTGTAGAAACCCGCATTGCTTATTATGGAAGCCTAACATGTCGGTATGGTCTGTTTGGCTGGGTGCGAAGCGTCTCGTCGATATCACACTAACACGTTGGTCAATTGTTAGCTAAATGAAGAGCAAGAGGATATAACATGCCGATCTGTTTGGTATATGGTCGACTTTGGGGTATATCCACACAACAAGCTGGCCAAGGACAAGAGAGGCTATCGGATAAGAAGCATATGGCGAATTGGAGCGAGCCACGAAGGTTAGTTCTTCTTTTGATTTCTTAATCCATCAACAAGTTGAGAATTAAGAGGGGGCGATGTTTGTACCCTATATAAATAGTGTACGTGCGTACCGCACAAGCTATTTGGAATGGGAAGAATACGGTTTATTGTGGAAACCGGTGGGTCTATTGTGGAGACCCACATGGCTTATTGTGGAAGCTTTGGACTTGGTTTATTGTGGAAACCAGAGTGTTATTGTGAAGATCCATGGGGCTTATTATGGAAGCCCGAATCGGTTTATAAAAGGAACCACCTGGCTTATTGGTGAAGCCCAAAGATCCATGGGTAAATAGATTTCATGAGATAATGGTTAAATATTATTTAAGATAAATCCTGATGATTATCTTAAGTAGTAATGGTTATCCATGATAATAGTTATCCAAGAAAAATAGGATTATGATAAACATTAGGGTTTATCATGAATCTAGTCGGTATTTGGGGTTTATACAGATGAGGGTAGTTATTAGGATAACTGATGAAACCCTAAAGATACATCTGTTTTTGGCTATAAATAGAGGCAAAATCCCAACACAGAAGGTACAGAATACTATTCTCTTCACAATAACTACTTGCACACAACATCCGCTGATTTTAGCATCGGAGTGTTTTTGCAGGTACCCCCCTTTTTTTTTTCAATTCTTTGGAGGTTCTTCATCAACGGTAGCGATTGGATCAACCTTCCCGCATCTCGAAGATTGCTGGCGTGATTATTTTTGCACCAACACCACGTAATTGCCTTTTTTGTCCTATTATATCATCCCTTCTAATAATTCTTGTAGGAAATACCATTAGGTCATAGGAATAATATATTAGAGAGAGTCTAGTCCATTTGACCCAGTCAAATGTTTGTTTGGTCCTTTTTGGTAATATAAATTATAGTTTGGTCCTAAAAATTATTGTTTGGTCCTAGGATGATGTCATGGATGATGTAAATGTCACCTTGTAGTGGCAGAAATACCCTTTTGGATAAGGACCATATATATAGAAAAAGTCAATAGAAAATATTTTATTTCAGATTTACTTTCTTTCACCTTCTGTTTTGAGATCTAGTTTCTCTCCATTTTTTTTGTTTTCTTTTTTCTGTTGATGCTCATTGAAACGATGAAGAAGGATGATAATTTTTTTAGTTTTTTCCTTTTATGTAGCTACTTTGTTGATGTTGAAGAAGATGATGAAGACGACGGAGATTTTTGTGTTTCTTCATCATTTGTTGCTGCTGCTGCTGTTGAAGAAGATGGAGATGATGAAGACGGCGATGATTTTGTGTTTGTTTCTTCTCTGTTGCTGCTTCTTTTGTTGAAGATGATGTAGACGATGAATATGATGAATACTATGAAGATTTTTATGTTATTTGGATGTATTTTTTTGATTTTGATGTTGAAGATCTTGATCTTGATTTTGCTGCTCGTGTTAAAGATAAAGTCCTGCTTTTGTTAAAGACGATGATGTTTAGGTTTTTATATGGACTTCATTTTCTGGAATGAAGTCTGTTTTTTTAGGTTTTTATATGGACTTCATTTTCTGGAATGAAGTCTGTTTTTTTAGGTTTTTATATGGACTTCATTTGTGGAATGAAGTCTGTTTTTTTAGGTTTTTATATGGACTTCATTTCTGGAATGAAGTCTGTTTTTTTTAGGTTTTATATGGACTTCATTTCTGGAATGAAGTGCTACAATAAAATAAGTAAAAAATTAACACGGAAGGGTATTTTTATCAGTTTAATATTTTTAAATAATTATGGACCAAACAGTAAAGGCGTTTGACCAAAGGACCAAACAGACATGGTCCCACCTAAAAAAGTACCAAACGATATTTTTCCCATAATTCTTTCCGTCCCTATAACAGGTTACTTCTATTGGGTAGGATTTTTGCTATTATCTTATTCACCGGAGTATTACAATTTTCTTCAGCTCGTAATAGGCCCAAGATTGATCTTCATACTTTACCATCAGCTTGCAGTGCTGATAATGTTTTCGGTTGCCAACACAAATGGACACGTGAAACTCTAGATAAGGCCAATTAAAGTTTTTACCCACGTACTGCACCTAAAAATTTAGGGCACACGACTCTGGCTTTGCCTTTGATTTGGTGATCAACACAGCGACGGATCCAGGAATTTGTGTTGAGGTGGGCTATTTTTCATTAGTTTCAACTGCGATAAAAATAAATACAGTAAAATATCTAAAGAGTATAAGTTGGGCAACGTTATCTTTTAGAGCACAAAACTTTTTGAATCAAATTTATTTACCATAGAGTATATTTACAATAGGGCTATGCTATGTATGAGATACACAAACAAAATTATAAATTAACACAAAACTTTGATTTGATAATGCGGCCGTAGGCCGCCAATTTTTTGGTTACAGAAATTATTTTTGGTTTCCACAAATAAGATATTACTTATCAGTGTGTCAAATATTTTAAATTTATGCTTCTTCTATATTCTCTCTTTGGTTTGCAAAATAATTACTAAATCAAAAAAAATTAAATTTGTGCTTATAATCATGATAAGATATGGCATTTTTCTGTCCATCCCTGTAAGTAACATTTTAAGTGTTACATTTATAATTTATCATATTTGTCCACGTAAGGATACACAGCATTTTAAGATTTTGAATCACATACAAACAAGATATTTAATTCTTTAGATGCATGCATATAAATGTGTCCTCACTCTCCTTGCATATCGCTAGATTTTAGTCATACAACTACATATATGTCCCCGTTTGTTAGATCTTTTTCGAGAGACATCAAGTTTGATTTTCTTTTGTATGGGCTATCCAAATTTAGACCTGGGCTTTTCCTTTTTTTCCAGGGAATTACCAAGGTGAAAGTGAGCTATTACAGATTTTAGGGGGGGCTGCAGCCTGGGTAAGCCACCCCCACATCCATCCCAGGATCAACAGGATAGTGATTTTGCTCACGAATGTTGGCAGAGAGAAAACAATTTAACATGCCACTAAACGTACGACACTATGATTTGGCTATACAATGTGATGAATGTTCCGGAAGGTGAGCCAATGTTAGCCTATACGGTGGTCATATTTAAACACGGAAGATAGCGATGGATCCAGGATTTTATGTCTGGGTGGGCTAATTTTATTTTTTTTTGCCAATACTCTATTTAACTTTTTCGATTGCAATATTGATGACTGTAGTTATAATACCTGGTGCGAATGCTATTTTTTCTTTTCTACATATCGGATATCAGTTCGAGAGTTGTTTCCAAAGCAAAATGCTCGGAAGTGGTTGCGGTTTTTGCTATCACGCGGCTCTTTTTGTCTTTCTGGAATGTTGCTTTCCACTTACGCTATGTAATATTTGTCGATATACTTACATTTGCCGAGAAAAAAAATCAAAAATGAACAGATGCAACAATGATACATCTAGGAACTTATGTTATTCTTCACACCCTTTACTGTTTAATTTTCGTAGCATGGTGAAACATGAGGAGTAATAAAAAAAAGAAAAATGACCCATGTTTTAACCGACACATAGCAAATAGCATAAATACGTGTTTAGTTGGTTAGCTTAATAATTTTAAGAAACAGTATGAATACGTGTTCTTTACTTTAGTTTTTAAATATTATTTAAAAGAAAAAAAAACTACTTTAGTCTTTGAACGACTGAGATGTAATATTAAAGGTTATATCTTTCTAGTGGGACCGTGTTTCAATTTCGTTGAATTGATTTCAAGGAGAATTATATCTTCCTAGTGGGCTAATTGAAATTTGTACCTGGGCTAAGTTCCACAAATGTTAAAATTACATTCACTAAACAGCTTTTTATGAATTTTGGGGTGGGCTTAAGCCTAGGTAAGCCACCCCTAATACCATCCCTGACAGAAGATAAACCTACATGTGGACGAATTAGAAAGCACATTATTACGTTGTCAATCAACTATACTGCAATAGCAGCAATACAACAGAAATTCGGTGACAAAAACAAACAACACACAAGTTCACAATCCCAACTTTATTTCAACATAAAAAAATAAAAATAAAATAAAAACTGAGATCTTTTCATGTTTCTCATTTATTCCCTCTCATGAAAAAGTTCAAACGACATCTCATATTTCCGTGGTGCAATGTGATAAAATCATGTTCAAGTACTAGCTAGTAGTAAGAGATCTGACGATAAGAGATCAATTAGCCTGAAGACCGATAATACCTACAAAAATGGTCAACAAAATTTTGTAGTTGATTCGAGAAATTAAGCAGAAAGTAACAAATTAGGTATTAGGCTTACCACAAGCGATTCTTGCACCAGCATTACCAGTGGTCTTGCTCAGTTCATGCCCACCTGAAAGAGAAAAATGATAGAATTATACTCCCTCCGTTTCTAAAAAATAAGCTTGTTTTGTTTTCACAAAAATTAAGAAAATTAATTATTGTAGCCACCTTTTACATGTTTTTTTCCTAATCTATTATTTGGTCCTCATTCATTTGATATTAGAGAAAGGAGAGAAAGAAGTTGTCCCTTTTTTGTATTAAGAGAGATAAAGGAGAGAGAGAAGTGGTCCCCTCTATGGGTATATTAGTAAAATCATAACATTTTTGACTTTTCATATATAGAAACAAACCCATTTTTTTTGACACCCAAATAAAGAAACAAACCTATTTTTTAGAAACGGAGGGAGTATTTATTTTCTTTTGGTAAGAAGGTAGAATTATACTATATTGAATAGTTGAACTTGAAATAATGCCTAGAAAAAGGCACAAGTGAAAAAGAATATGCAGAATTCTGATTTTGCATCAGACTTGCAATTTTTTTTTTTTTTTTTTTTTTTTTTTTTTTTTGCTTGTATAGGAAATAACCGTACTTGACCAAGAGAAATATAAAGATTACCTTTTCCAAGATCATCAGGGTCAGCATGTACAACAACAGCCCTTCCGATAATGGAATTTGGTCCAGTAAGTGGAATCTGCATAGATTAAGAGCAGTTGAGCTTACAGACTTAGAATAAACCAGGAGCCTGATGTGTGTTTGCACCAAAGAGAAAGGAAAATAAAACAGATCGAGATAGTGTTCACCTGCTTGTCGACAATCTTCACCTCAACTTTACCTGAAACACAAATTTAAACCACCACCAACAGAATATTAGAGACTAGAGCCAGGAGAGCCCCGAAATAACAAATTTAAACCAAACAACAAATCCAGCCACATAATTCAAGATCAAAAGATTACAGAAAGAGATGAAGCTGTTGCATACCATCTTTCCCAACAATGAGATTTCCAAGATCACCAGCATGACGGGTTTCATCTTCAGGAGCACCATGGTCTTTGCCAGTAGGATTAAAATGAGGTCCTGCGTTTGAAAGATCAGGAACAACCATTGTGAATTTAGTATAATAGCCTGTGATTACCTCTCTATTATTGCTGTTGGTTAACAGGAAACACAAAATTGGTCAAAAAGACCAAAATCAATAATTTCTGGGTGAAAAAGACATTTAGGTTTTGATACTGTTTAAATAGCCGAAAATTAAAAAGATACTGTTTAAATGGACAAAAATTTAAAAAATATGCAGGATGTAACCAGTTTCATCATGTCCATTTTCAAATATTTTTTCTTATTTTTATTTTACACAGGATAAATCCAGTTTCATCCTTGCTATTTTTTAAGTATAAGCCAGGATGTATCCAGTTTCATCCTTGCTATTTTTTTTTGGCTATTTCACCCGTACTTTTTTTTACTCGTCCATTTGAACCATGTTTTAAACTTTTTTGGACAAATGACCCATTTTCTCGAACAGAAAAAGGAAAGCAAAATATAGCAGCAGCATAATTACCAGTTGACACACAACCATTTGTTGTGTCGCCAAGGGCATGTATATGGAAACCGTGGAGTCCAGGTTTAAGACCAGAGATGGTTCCAGTTATATTGGTTGGCCCTGTAAAAATAAAATAATTATAATAAGAACCAGAATTAAAATAAGTGCAACTCGATCATCAAATCATTGTTTCATATTTTCAAATCTGGGTACATATAATTACCATCCCCTTCTTGAGTAAAGTAGATGGTGCCGGTGACACCTTCAGTGCTTTTAAGAAGGACGACGGCTTTAATCGGTTTTACCTGTGATCTGTCCAAAAAAACTCGATTAGTATGTGGAGAAACCATTATAAACACTAGTCACATAAGCAAAATAACTTACTCAACGAATAATGAAAATGGAAGAGCAAATAAAAATGAAGTCGAAAATTTCATTTCATCTCACCCCTTGTAGGGTTTATTTGCAGGGTTAACATGATTGTAAATTCCACAGTCACTTAATTACTTTGCAGATCTAATTCAAACCCAATCTAAATTTATTCCATTAAGCAAAAGTTGATATACACAATATAATAAAGACACTGATTCATAACTCAGTTTAACATCTTGTGCTTTACTTTCAAGGATCTCGAAAGAGACTATAAAAAGTAGAGCTTATTTTTAAATCCAAATTAAACATGCCATAATTAAATAGAAATTAAAATTTTGCAGCTGCATGCGGAAATGCATTCGAAACGAATAAATAACAGTCTAGGCAATTGAAATAGCAGCTACTCCATCAGCTGGTGGTTCAAACCTGCCACCAAGCTCCTTAATGATCTTTTCAGCACCCTCAATGAAACTCTTAATGATGTCGCCAGCAGGAAGGATTTGAGTCACAAGTCCGACTCCCTGTCCTCCATACATGACCATGTTTTCAAGTTCCCCGGCCGTGGTCTGGTTTGCTACTTGTCCGGCAAACCGGCGTAGAACCGTTTCCTATATGCATATATATATACACATATATCATTACTAGTAAGTAATTAACAAATCCATTCAATTACGCAACAAAACTTAAATATGATAAGTACCCCTCCATGAATGATAGAGTAACCGACGATTGGTTGTTCTTCATTGTTCGAGACATCTTGCGGTACTGGTTTCCATTTTTGATGGAAAGGTGTATTAAGAACACGAGTCGGTGCTGTCCAAGTGGCACGGCTATATAGATCAGTGTAGTCCGTATCAGCTTCGGTGTAATGAAGCAGTTGTTGCTTGTAGTAGTCATTTGCATACGATTCCTTTGTAGCTATGAACCTAAAAGATAACAATAACATCATAACTCAACTGGTCCGTTATGGTTGATACTTGATCCTCATTTGATTACATATGATCAACAAATTATTATACACATATACGTCTATACACGATCACCTACCTTGTTCCCATACAAACACCTTTAGCTCCAAGTGCTAGGGCAGCGACAAATCCACGAGGGTCGGCGATGGATCCAGCAGCAACAACAGAAATATTCCTGTTGCCAACCAAATCCACAATTCTAGGAACCAAGGCAATTACACTAACCTGTACACACGAATGATAAAGAGAATGAGACCAATTAAAAATATTCCCGTCGCCATATAAATGGTTGCATTCATACACTTTTTTCTCTGTGGAAGAGTTATACATACATTCCCAATAACATGTCCTCCAGCTTCCACGCCTTGTGCAATGATACAATCAACACCTGCAGCAATTGCTTTTTCTGCGTCGGCAACTGAACCTAACTGGTGCAAGACCTTGACTCCATTTTTATGTGCTTCATCCACCATTTCTTTGGTATAGTCTCCCCAATAAACTTGCATGCATGCAAGCTTTTCCTCAAAAATGGCCTTGACGGTAGTATTTGTTTGCTCGAATCCCAACAAAATACCAGCTCCAAAAGGCTTAGTTGTGAGCTTCTTAGTGTCCTTTATCAATTTCAGTGTCATTTCATACATATTCTGCAATATAGCCAATCAAGTTAATTATTGATCATGGAAAACCAAAAAGAATCGATACAGTAAATAAACGTAACAACAAATCATGATATATCCGTATATACAAGGAAATTTTATGAGAGCATACAACTGGGCTAGCTAATAAACCAAGGCCTCCTGCATTGGCCACAGCTGCAACAAGTTTTGGTCCAGATATGTCGGCTCCCATTGGTGCCAATACGATGCCATTGTCCCATCCTAGAGCACTAGCGCCAGTGAAACCCATCTCGAATATAAATCTGGATGAATGGTGTTTTCTATACTCGAGATCCTAACAGTAGCTAGTATCTAAAAGTGCAGCAAAAGCAAATAATAACTAGCTAGCTAGGTTTGAGAAACAAGAGGGAAAGGATCTTCTATTTATAGTAAGATGGTACATTATCATTTTCTAATCACATTCATGTGGTCCCATTTCCCCATATGATCTAATCTAAGGCTTAGTCCTATGGGCTAGATATTTAGCTGCTAGATTGGTCATCCACGTCAGATAGGGCAACCTCCTAACCCCTATGGGATGGCCAATCTAGCAGCGAAACGCCTAACAATTCGGCGTTACACACCGAACAGTAGGACGTTTGAGGACGCCGAATCAAGCGACGTTTGGCCATAGTCAGCTAAGTTGACGCGCCGCTGTGTTCGGCATTGAGAAGACTCGATACATTCACAGAAAACTCGACCTTTCCCCATTAAAAAAAAAGGGTCAAGCGCTGGATGAAGCAGCGTCGCAGTCGAACGCCGAATGGAACAACGTCCAGCCTAGCGCCTAACAATTCGGCGTTATTCTCTGGAATATTCGCATAACGCCGAATAATCCGGCGTTTGTGTCACTTTTTGAGCGCCGCACTATTCAGCGTTTCAATCTCGCTGATAGTTCGACTGCGAGCAAATGCTATGAGAGAGAAGTAGCCAGAAAGAGTGTTAACTTTTTTCCCACACTTTTTTCATGATTTGCAACACTTTTTGGCCAATCTAACAGTCCAATCTAGCCCATAGGACTTAGCCTAATGCTTTCTGACATCTCTGTTCTAGTCTAATGATTTTCTTATCATTATAATTATCTTATGATGATGTTAACACCTATTATACAATTTTTATCAAGCTGCCTCATGGCTTAATTACATCTTTTTTTTTTTTTTTTTTTTTTTTTTTTTTTTTTTTTTGTTCTTTGAGTTTGATGTTTGAACAAGTTTGTGTGTGCTGATTTGCCAATCGGAGAATTCAATTTTTCGTTTAATGGACCCAATTAGAGGTAGTTGTGGTTTGATAGTTTTACTAGTATGATTTTTTGTGAGCAAGTTTTACCATGATGGTCAGATTATCTTGTTACTATATACATGGAGAGTATAAATTCATCATCAATTAATCATAATCATAATCATAATTTTTGTGATTGTGATATTATCTTGGTATATTTAGGTTTATATGCGTGCAGAATATCAAAGGTCATACAGTTGAATGTAGGTGGATGAAAAGATTAATAAAATGGATTATCCGCCTCTTTTATCTATGGGAAATAATGTGCATTTATTTTTTTTGTTTTTTGGTAAGTGCATTTATTTTCTCATTAAATGAACTTTATGGATGGATGTTGGGAAAAGCTTCACAATCTGGAGAAGTTTTTTCTTTGAAGCATATGATCGGAGAAGTTGTGAGCATGATGCTCGTGGGTTTCAAGTCAAATCGAAGGAATGCGGCGTTTTTCTCGTTTCCTTTAATAGACATACTTAACATCACCAAAAATAAAAAAACATACTTAACATCACCAACTAATTAACAAGAATTAATTGGGGCCCTAAAAAATTAATTGGGGGCCCTAATAATTAATTGGGGGCCTCACCAAATTTATACCAACACCAGAAATATTAAGGGGCTTCCAAAATGATGGTGAAAGTACCATTTTACCTTTCTCTTAAAAATAAGGGTCGTCAACCTCTATAGTTATATACCCTAACGATTTTTCATATGCTTGTTATTTTTGTATGAAAAATCGTTGATGTCTAAGGTGTAAGAGATAACGACCTTTTATCTGGGTTTAAGATTTTTTTTCTCAGAATAGAGTCGTCAATATATTATAGAACCAATTGACGATCCTACTATGACGACCCCTTTTTATACACTAACGACTCTATATGACTAAAAACTACCTCTCTGACTAAATAAATGGAAGGGTCGTCATCTTAATTCCATAGAATCATCACCAATGATAACGACTATTTGGTTGAGTCGTTCATGAATAAAGAAAAATGTTAACGACTCTTTCTTATTTGTCCACTAAATGACAAAGTCGTTCATATATACATCAAAATGTTAACGACTTATTTATTTATCCTTTAAGTTTCAGCAGATGTCCCTTGAGCCACTCAAGCAGGCTGTTCTCTACTTTAGCAACAGATACACCCTCCTTTTCAACTGGAAGTTCGGATGTAGTCATATCAAGAATTGAAGCAAGCCCATCATCTCTGCTCCAGACAATCTCAACTTGTTGTAGCAACAATAATGAATGATCCTCCATGAAAGTCCTAAATCCATAACTCCTGTCTGTTCGAATATAACTGTTTATGAAAACCCTCTCCACATTCCCTCTTTGTTGGTCCATAACAATCGTTTCCTTCAGCAGATTACCATTACTCCAGTCATTAGCTTGTTTCACCTTGATACTAATCTTACTTTTACCATTTTGAACAACTGCACTAAATGATGAAAATGAAAAGGACCCTTGTGTTGTGTAACGACCCTTGTGTCAGAATGGTAAAATGATAATTAAAGTGGTTTAATATGAAAGGGTCGTCCGATTATAGTAATGCTAAGCTAACGACCCTTAGAGTGAAAGCTACAGAGAGTAAAAAAAAAATTTAGTCGTTGGGTCCTAAATATATTAAGTTAACGACTCTATATGACCTAAAAGATGGAGTCGTCATCTTTTTCAAATTTGCTAAACGATTTTTCATAACTGCAGATTGGAGTCGTCAATGTTTTCAAACTTGGTGGACGATTTTTCATAACCTGCATATTGGACTCGTATATTTGTGTGCTAAGTCACTAATGACTCGTAAGGGTCGTTCGATTATTATACACTCGACCTAACGAATCTCACACTGAGCTGCTGCATAGTGACCATGAATCGACAACTTGGAGCACCCTTCATGCGATTTGAAGAGTATAGGAAGTTTACCTGATTGTTTAGAGCTTTGGGTTCTTCATTTTGAGTATTGGTTCCTTCATTTTGAGCAAAAGGATTTTCATTTGCAACAATTATCAAAGCTTCCCCCAAAACTCACTTTCTTCCTCTCTATCCAACAAAAAAAAAAAAAAATCTATAATCTTAATTTTTACCCAAAATATGATTTAATCAAACTTAACAAATTAACAACTAATCTAACCTAATCAACTCAATTAACACTAATTATTTTGGGGGTAGTTTAGGCATTTTGAAAATTTTGGATAAAGGGTAGCAACAAAATGCTATTGGGAGACCAACTGGTGAGGCCCCCAATTACTTTTTGTGGCCCCCAATTTTTTTTCGCTAATTAATGCTTCGAAAACAGAATACTAAAACGAGTGCGACTTTGTTCACCCTTGTTAACCCGGGGTGCACATTCCTCCTTAGTTGATTGGCTATAATTTTAACTCTGGTTTTGTTCTTTAGTTTACAATTTAATTATTGAGAATAAATAACAACATTGGGAAATGGAGGAACTGGAAAAACCAAAAAATTAGGCATCTATGTTCTCTTACCTCTTTTTACTCTTTTTCTCCGTCAAAAACTCCATTAAAGAAAATGGTGGATATGAGACATTAGATTTGAATTTTTGATTTGTTAAGGAACAAAAAGTCACAACTACCATTTTTCTTCTTGATTTTTACTTCGTCTGCTAATTATCTGGATGAGATACAACTTTCTTTTGTGATTCAGTATTCATCTATCATCTTTAGATTCACCTCTTTTCAATTGAACTCATTCATATCACATCCAATGGTAATTCTACTGCTACCACAACTAATACTAGTCGCCACTGCCAATTGATTTAAATATTACATTTAGTGGATAATCATTGTCATCATGATGAAAAAACACCATATGTCAACTGATTTCGTAATAGCAATAACCTACTTAATAATCTTCCGCACTATGTTACTATATTTCAATTCTCAACCCTAAATCATTAAGATCTTCTTAATAGAGAATATAATCCCTTTCGAATTGAGAAGGTTTAGTTTTTTAATTAATCAAAACCCTTTTAAGTGTTCATTGTTTCCGGTTTGTTTTCTCGTTTTATCGATTTTCATAGAGTAGTGACTTGATACTTGGGTTCTCAGAGAAACATGTATATTAAATGTATTTTGTTGGTTATGCAGTTTCCAATGTTGTCTTAGCTGTAAAATATATAAAAATAATCAAAGAGTGAATTAACTATGGTTAACTATGATCTAATAGGGAGGGGAGGAATGTGCACCCTTGGTTTAAGGGTGGTTCACAAAGTAGGACTCTACTAAAACGAATCACCAACTAATTATTATTTTTGTACTATCTTTAAAACATTATAATTTATTTATTTTATTTATTTTCGAAGCATGTATTTTATTAATAGATGATTAGGATACAATTTGGCGTGGGTATGTGGTACCCACAAAATCATGATACATAATTTGATTGATAAAAATTGGAATTGTCTGGTCCTATATTTTGGTTGAGAAATTTCCGGTTTGACTTCCACATGTTGCATGATTAGCCAAACCATCTGCTGCTTGATTGTTTTCTCTATAATTATGTTAGATGTTAGATAGCAGGTTGGGGAATCTGTCGAATTCTGTAATTATGTTGAAACATTAATTGGGTGATTTCAATATAATAACAATTATATGCCCACCAAGTTTTCTTCCAAGGAAACTCCCCTGAAAGAATCCAATAATAGGTAGGCAGTCATTTTATCATTGCGATAAGAAATGGAGCGATGGGAGCCTCGTTGCTCTTACATGGAGTTTTTCTCTGTAAAAAATCTTTGATAAGTTTAGCATTTTTGTTTTCAATACCCAGTGAGTCATCAGAACACGATTCAATTTACAAATCACAAGAAGACTAGATTTGTGCCCATGTTACGTACCAGGTAAGATTTACTTTTCTTAAGAATTTTCATTCGATTAATTTTATGTATGTTTTTGATATACTTTTCGAACAATGTTTTTTTCTTCCTAACAAAATGATAACGATGAAATTTGTATTTTATCTGTATTTTTTTGTCCTACCTTCTAATTAAGTTCTTTTTCACCTTAATAAAATGATTTATTGATTATTGATTATTGATAGTTTCTTGTATCTTTATGTATTACCTTCTAAGAATATTCAAAATCGCACCATACGGTAAAAGCTACCCTAAAATGGTATAAATACCATTTGCAAATAGCATTTTTGGCGATCTCCACAATGGGGCAATTGCTATACCATATCTTGCTGATGTTAGAACTATGGGGGAAATTTCAAGCACGACGAGGTGTCAAAAATTAAGCGAAATAACACGGTTTTTGAATGCACACCTAATATGTGACCTTTGTTTGAACACACACCTAAGACCTATTCCTATGCACATGTCATAAAAAGACTGTTTGGCATACCAGGTGCATGGCAAACCAATTGCTCCACTATGGAAAAACCACGAAGCGATCGTGTTTCTGGCGAGCGTTATTATCCAGAATGCTGGCGATATTATGAATATTGCTAGTGTCTTTCATCCCACCGCGCGATATAAATAGTATCGCTGGCGTTATTAAAATCATCGACCAATAGTTATTTTGCAAAGGCTATTTCCCCCTATTGGTTCCTATATATACGCCCTTGTACTTATCCAAGTTACTCACACCTACTTCTACCTATATTTCACCAATTTCTCTATCTCTATTCTCATTTTAAATTTCATAATCATCAATGGCGAGATCCAGTGAAGATAGGAATCACTACGGGAAAATTAGTAATCTACAACTGTAGATTGACAACTCGTAAATTAAAAGTTGTAAAATGTAGTATGTTTTACAACTTTTTCCAACAAAAGCGTCGTGAAAGTAAAATATGTCCAACTCTTAGGACCAACGAGTTCCTAAGAGTAGTGACGAGAATCAGAACCACAACTTGTTGTGTGAAAAGGGTTGCAGAGAGAAGTGACCACCTTTAGAATTTACGACTCATATCCTAAAGGTAGTGAATGATTTTAAAACAACACTAATAAGAGTCGTTGAAGATAAGAAAAAAAGAAAATTTAAAAATGTTCTTGTAGAGAATCGAACCCAAGCTTACTAGGTGTTAGTACAAGACGTCAACCATCCTGCCGGATTCACAATACTGGTAGATTTGTGCTTTTTCTTTTAATCAACATTCACAACCTTTACAAGAGTTGTAAAATGATAAATTGACTTTTAAAAAAAAAATGAGGCTAAGGTGAATCGAACCTGAACCTCCTCTGTCTAAGACTTGGATTTCAACCACCCTTCCACATTTACATGCATGTCAGCTTATATTTTACATATACTTTTATAAAAAAAGTGATAAGGAAAAAACATGTTAAGGAAAAGAAATAAATGGACGGTTATGATGTAAATGGATGGTTATGATGGGAGATGGAAAAGATAAGAAGAAAAAGAGTAAATAGACCTTCTACAACCCCCTTAAGAGTCGTTGTAAAGGTATAAAAAATTCTGCTAAATTTTTCTCACTTCTGCAAAAAAATTCCCACTTCTGCTAAATTTTATTCACTTCAAAAAACTTCTCACTTCTGCTAAATTTTTCTCACTTCTGCTAAATTTTCTTTTCATCGTTATTGACAACCTTTATAAGAGTTGTCGTTGAGGTATAAACACTTATGCTAAATTTTTCTCACTTCTGCTAAGAATATTCCCATGGAATCTTACCCGTAAATGGGTGGATTCATCGTCTTTCCAAACTTTCGGACTTATAGTAGTCCGCTCATGGCCAAGTTTTGATCCCTAAAAGTTTCTTTCTCGAAGTTGACGAATTTGTATGTGTTTAAGGTTTATGAGAATATTCCCATGGAATCTTACCCGTAAATGGTTGGATTCATCGTCTTTGCAAACTTTCGATTTATAGTAGTCCGCTCATGGCCGTTTTCGATCCTGAGCCAGCTTTCTTTCTCAAAGTTGACGAATTTGTGTGTGTTTAAGGTTTATGAGAATATTCCCATGGAATCTTACCCGTAAATGGTTAGATTCATCGTCTTTGCGAACTTTCAAAGCTTATATTAGTCCGCTCATGGCTGTGTTTCGATCTCGGCCGCTTTCTTTCTCGAAGTTGACGAATTTGTGTATTGTTGAAGGTTTCGAGAATATTCCCATGGAATCTTACCCGTAAATTGTTGTATTCATCGTTCTTACGAACTCTCGGACTTATAGTAGTCCGCTCATGGCCAGTGTTTCGATCTCGAGCCGCTTTTTTCTCAAAGTTGACGAATTTGTGTGTGTTTAAGGTTTCGAGAATATTCCCAAGGAATCTTACCCGTAAATGGTTGTATTCATCGTCTTTGCGAACTTTCAGACTTATGGTAGTCCACTCATGGCCAGGTTTCGATTTCGGAGCCAGGGTTTGCATACAATATGCTAGAATAGGGCTGGTTTAATGTTTTGGGGAATATTCCAAAGGAATCTTACCTGTAAATGGATGGATTCATCATTCTTACCAAGTTTCCGACTTATAGTAGTCCACTCCCGACCAAGTTTCTATCTCGGAGCTATGATATGCATACAGTATGCCAGAATAGGGTTTGTTGAAGGTTCCAGAGAATATTTCAAGGAATCTTACTTGTAAATGGATGGATTCATCGTTCTTACCAAGTTTCCGAATTATAGCACCCACTCCCGACTGTGTTTCGATCTCTGAGCCAATACAATATGCCGAGAATAGGGTTTGTTTAAGGTTTCGTAGAATATTCCGAAAGAATCTTACTTGTAAATGGATGGATTCATCGTTCTTACCAAGTTTCCGAATTATAGTAGTCCACCGCCACTGGGTTTCGATCTCGGAACCAAGGTACACATACAATATGCCAGAATAGGGTTTGTTTAAGGTTTCGTGGAATATTCCGAAAGAATCTTACCTACATATGGATGGATTCATCATTTTTACCAAGTTTCCGACTTATTGTAGTCCACTTCCGACCGTGTTTCGATCTCTGAGCCATGGTAAGCATACAATATGCCGTAATAGGGTTTGTTTAAGGTTTCGATAATATTTCAAGGAATCTTACCTGTAAATTGATGGATTCATCGTTGTTACCAAGTTTCAATTATAGTAGTCCACTCCCGACTGGTTTCGATCTCTAACCAAGGTACGCATACAATATGCCGAATAGGGTTTGTTTAAGGTTTCGAATATTCAAGGAATCTTACCTCAGAATCGGATGGATTCATCATTCTTACCAAGTTTCCGACTTATAGTAGTCCACTCCCGACCGTGTTTCGATCTCGGAACCAAGGTACGATACAATATGCCGAATAGGGTTTGTTTAAGGTTTCGAAATATTCAAGGAATCTTACTCAGAATCGGATGGATTCATCATTCTTACCAAGTTTCCGACTTATAGTAGTCCACTCCCGACAGTGTTTCGATCTCGGAGCCATGGTAAGCATACAATATGCCGAATAGGGTTTGTTTAAGGTTTCAGATAATATTTCAAGGAATCTTACCTCAGTAAATTGATGGATTCATCGTTGTTACCAAGTTTCGAATTATAGTAGTCCACTCCCGACCGGTTTCGATCTCTAACCAAGGTACGCATACAATATGCCGTAATAGGGTTTGTTTAAGGTTTCGGAATATTCTCAAGGAATCCTACCAGAATCGGGATGGATTCATCATTCTTACCAAGTTTCCGACTTTATAGTAGTCCACTCCACCAGGTTTCGATCTCGGAGCCAATGTACGCATACAATATGCCGAATAGGGTTTGTTTAAGGTTTCGGAATATTCCTCAAGGAATCTTACCCAGAATCGGATGGATTCATCATTCTTACCAAGTTTCCGACTTATAGTAGTCCACTCCCGACTGTGTTTCGATCTCTGAGCCAATGTACGCATACAATATACCGAATAGGGTTTGTTTAAGGTTTCAGAGAATATTTCGAAGGAATCTTACCTGTAAATGGATGGATTCATCATTCTTACCAAGTTTCCGACTTATAGTAGTCCACTCCCGACCAGGTTTCGATCTCGGAGCCAATGTACGCATACAATATACCAGAATAGGGTTTGTTTAAGGTTTCGGAGAATATTTCGAAGGAATCTTACCTGTAAATTGATGGATTCATCGTTCTTACGAAGTTTCCGACTTATAGTAGCCCACTCACGGCCATATTTCGATCTCGGAGCCAGGGTTTGCATACAATATGCCAGAATAGGGTTTGTTTAATGTTTCGGGGAATATTCCAAAGGAATCTTACCTGTAAATGGATGGATTCATCGTTTTTACTAAGTTTCCGACTTATAGTAGTTCTCTGCAGCTAGGTTTCGATCTCATAGCCAAGGTATGCATACAATATGCCGAATAGGGTTTGTTTAAGGTTTCTAGGAATATTCAAGGAATCTTACCTATAAATGGATGGATTCATCATTCTTACTAAGTTTGAAGTCAGAACCCTCCCGAAGCTTCTAAGTTCATAATTTGTATGTCGTTATACCACATTTGAAGTTCGAATCAACACTGAGCTTCATATTTATCGATTTTGATGATGTATCATGCTAAGTTTGAAGTCAGAACCCTCCCGAAGCTTCTTGGTTCATAGTTTGTAAGTCGTTATACCACATTTGAAGTTCGAATCAACACTGAGCTTCATATTTATCGATTTCGATGATGTATCATGCTAAGTTTGAAGTCAGAACCCTCCCGAAGCTTCTAAGTTTATAATTTATATGTCGTTATACCACATTTGAAGTTCGAATCAACACTAAGCTTCATATTTATCGATTTCGATGATGTATCATGCTAATTTTGAAGTCAGAACCCTCCCGGAGCTTCTTGGCTCATAGTTTTTATGTTATTATACCACATTTGAAGTTCGACTCAACACCGAGCTTCATATTTATCGATTTTGATGATGTATCCAAACTAAGTTTGAAGTCGAACCATCCCGAATTTCGTGGTCCATCTCTAGTAATCTTATAACCCGAGTTTACCAAAGGTGAACTAAAGCTACTTCATGACTTGTATGAGTTGTAAAAATTACTTCATGACCTATGCGACTAGTCGAAATTCAAACCTAAGCACAAAGAGAAAGAACAAAAACACAAAGACAAAGCACAAAGAAACACACCAATTATCGAATTCATTTTCATTTTCCCGATTCATTCTTATACATTTTTTGGAGTTTTTTTTTCCAGAATGCCGATAACAATGTCCTAAATTTATTAATATTTTTTTTGGATTTTTTTTTCATGTCGAATATTGATAACAAAACCGAATACATGAGTTCGTATTAGCACAAAGAAAAACACACTTGTTTCTCAATCCGTATGAGCATCCCAAATACAATATCAACCGTCAAGATATTTTTCTTGATCCGTATGAGGGGATCAAACTAAACGTGGTCCGTCGATCATTTTAATTTTCATTCTTGGTTGTATCATCTCCATTTCTTGATTCACTCGACCCATCTTAGTTCTCATCTGCAATTTCCAGTGAAAATAATCACAACCTCAGTCACAGACACTCATCAATGGAATACCTCAGATCCAGCTTCTACAAACCCTAAATCAAACCCAACTTCAATTCGTAATCTTCTACCGATTTATTCTTTCACTGATTCAATCTCAGGACCCCTTTCAATTCTTCATTCAACATCTAACCTAGCCATAAGAATCGTACATCTCCATCCCTGAACATGGAATCAACAACAAAAAATTCATTATCTCCTCCATATCTGATCAAAGTTTCTTAATTATGGGTTCGATTTGTAGAATTGGTGTTGCTGCTGCTAGAAATCAAGATGAAAAGTGAACTGTAGTTAGGGTTTGAACAAGAAATTGGAGATGAAGATTTTGACTGAACTGTAGGTGGAATTGATTACAGAAAAGAAGGAATCGAAATGGGTGATGTCGGCTGAGTAGAGAAGAACTAAAGGGTTCCGTATGTGATTTGAATGCTTAGATTATTGGAAGAAGAAATGTTAAGTGGGTTGAGCAGGTTGTGAAATGAAGAGTATGGTTGTCTGTGTTTGGTGGTGTGTGGTCCTGGTAAAGCTTGAGACGCTGTAATGAAGTCAGTAATATGGGAGATGGCTTGTGCTGAGACAGATGGTGGAGTTTTCCGTGGTGATTGTATTGGATGAACATGGAAGAATGGAGAAATCAGTTGCAGCTGTAATTGCAATAAACAAGGTGGTGGCTGAAAGCCAAGAATGGAGTTAGCTGAGTCTGTTGCTGAACTAGAGTTGAGTGCTATCCATGGTCAAATATGTGCAAGAATGGAATGTTGCTGTTACAGGGTATTAACTTGATGCAGAGAATGAGATGGATATGAAATCGGTAGTAGGGGCTTGGTTGTGTTCATGGGGTTTGTTCATGACTATTCTTATTAACGAGGTTAGATTTATCTTTTTATATATTTTTTAAAATTTTTGTTCACATTGAATTTTTGTTTCTGCTTGCTTACAGGCTATATTTTGCGACATTGGAAAACCTCTCATTAAGAATCATGTAATGCGAGTAGTCAACCCGCTTGCTTACAGATATATATTTTGCGACATTGGAAAACCTCTCATTAAGAATCTGTACCGAGTAGTCAATGATGATTGTTCCCGTAATGATGGAAGTTGGAACTTGCATCCAGCAAAGTTTCTACCATTAGAGAGATTCCTTGTGTAACCTATGATCCGTAAGTGTCTCCGTATGCTTGTATTTCTCTATTATTTGATAGTCGTCTCGTACTAAAAGTCTAAAATGATTTCTTGCTTCTTGCTTAAAATGGATATTTTGTCCATGGCTACTACTACAAATCATTGTCATCATTATCAATCTTCACAATCTCTTTCCATTTAACAAGTATGTATTGAATTTTATACTAAGTTGTTTGCTTATTTTGAAACAGGATGATTGGCTCCAATGATGCTTCAACATGTAAGGTACCTTTTATAATTATGAAATCTATGTTGCTTATGATTTGAAAAATATACTAGTGTCTGAATGCTTGTATTGGATTGATAGCAGAACCAATGGATCAAAGCACAAATGCTTTCTATCAGCACAATATGTTGTTCCGACTTCTGAACTAGAAGCGATAATGGTGATTACATCTCTTTACTCTTCCCTTTGCTTCTCTCTGTAACTATCTTTCTGTTTGGATTCTCGCTTTCCATTTTATTTGATTTTTCATTTGGTTTTACGTTTTGCAGCCTTGAAAAAGATGACACACAATGACCCATCGACCCCTAACCGGATCCTTAAGAGAACTAATCGTGTTTATTTTAAACCTTGTCTTCCCCGCCTCGTTATTCATTTATGTACTTCATAATTTATACTTTCTTTTTGGACTATCTTTTCAGAGTTTCTCTATTGTTGTCTCAAGTATTCCCGAAAGTCTCACCTACTTGGCTCGAAATCATCCAAATGTGGCAAAGCTTTTGCTCCACTGAGCCGCCTCAGCTTCTCCCGGCAAGAGAGTTGCATTGATCAGGGGCGTGGAAAAGTTATGATGGTTATGGAAGAGGATGATACGCAGCATCAGGAAGGGGATGTGTCGATTGTCTTGCTTTTGAGTTTGTTGAATCTTCCACTTTATTTGAGGAGCATTGCTCATCTTGAACAAGTAAGCAAGCTTCTGCATTTTGCTAATACCATTGAAATCCCTAGATATAATTACTGATGATCCGTGTTGTCTTTCTTCTATTTGTTTTTCAATTGCTAAATTTATTGAAAGTTGTCATTGATAATGCCAAAGTAACTCCAACATGTCTAATATGACAAAAGTATTGCCTATCGAAAGCAGCTGCCTGCCCCCGAAATAGTGGCTGCTGATGTGGGGTTAAATTTTGATGTGCAGGTTTCCTCTTCTAGTGATGCTATGCCAACCAAAAGTGAAACCTCTAAACCTTCCACATCTTCTCATGCAAATAAAGAATGTGACGTTCACTGTGTACTACTTGGCCTACCACAAGCTGAACTCGGGCTTTTATGCTCTTTGCTTGCACATGATGGGTACGATCTAACTCTTGATTCTATTTGTTTTATGGGAACCTGCATATACTGTCCCCATCTTCCCATTACTTATAACACTTTTTTTTTAGTATTGCAGTTTATCAGACAATGCTTATGCTCTTGCCGGTGAGGTTTTAAAGAAGTCGGTGGCTATTGCTCCAACTTGTTGCCATTTATTTATCAGAGAGTTAGCAACTTCAGTGGAAAACCTTTCTAGACCTGCCATTGGTGAATTGCAAGTATTCGGAGAAGCAGAAACGACACTTTTTAGCTCAACTTCCAATGATGGTACTGCAATCCTGAGGGTTCTACAAGCACTAAGCTCTCTTGTTGCATGCTTGCAAGAGAAGGAGAAAGATCCGAAGGAAAAGATCAGATAGATACTCAAACTCAGATGCGGGGATAAATTCAGTTTCCGGATCTCTTATGGTTGGAGTTCATTTGCATAAGCAAGATAGAAAGCTACTCGGATACTTCTCTTGCTTTATTCCCTGTATCCAGAAGCTTTGTCACCCACGACAAAGAAGTGCAAGATCCCATTTCTGCGGGTACCCGAATGTGTTGCCATATATTGAATCCTTCTTTGTAGCATGTGAGAAGTTAGATCCTTTACAAGCTGGAGCCAGTAATGATCTCTCTGCTGCTTGGGACTTCTGCAACTGAAGAGGCCACAACTTCCTCCGGACAGCAGAGGACAACTTCGGTTTCCAATGCAAAAGGTGAAGAGAAAAATGCTGCATTTGTGAAGTTTTCATAAATGAATGACTCAAGAGACTTGTTCTTTCTTTGTTTATGTGTTGGAATTATATTTTGAATGAATCATTTTAATTGTTTACATTTGAATGAATGCTGGTATATTTTGAAAATATTTTGAATGCTGATATGAAAATAATGGTTGTCATACTTGTTTCTGCTACACATCGTATTTGTTGTGAAACAATGCACTGGATTGTGGAAACAAACTTCTACTACACATACAAAGGTTGTCATACACGTTTCTGCTACACAAGTTAAGGGTTGTGAATAACATGTCTTACTACTATAATCTTGGTTGTCATACGAGTTTCTGCTACACAAGTAAACTGTTGTGAATATGATGTCATACTACTATGAACTTGGTTGTGATACGAGTTTCTCCTATACATATTTTTGTTGTGTAAGAAGTACTTACAACCCAAGTAATAATTGTGAAACACGTCTTAGACTACGCTTCCATAAGTTGTGATATGGGTTTCTGCTACACTACCCTCTTGTTGTGAAACAATGGTTGGGAAAGTCCTACAACCATAATAATAGTTGGGAGAATGGTATATACACAACCATTATATTGGTTGTGTTAGATATTTCTAAGACTTATAACTTTGTTGTGAAACAAATTATTACAACCTCTTGATGAGTTGTGTGAGATGTTGCCCAGTAATTTGGATTAAGTATCACAACCGAAGCAAGTGTTGTATAATATTGAACCACAACCAAGTTTACGACTCTATCTTACGAGTTGCAAACAATTGAAGACTTTCTACAACCCCCCCCTTGTGCAACCTATCGATAAACGTCGTCTTATGTGGTACCACAACTGATTTCCGGGGTAGTTAATCACTGTTTTTCCCGTAGTGAATGTTATTATGAATCGGTTTAGATTACAACAAGAAATGCATCGAAGGAGGTTGCAACAACTTGATGATGAGGAAGCCGAAGATAATAAACTAATCGACACTTTGATGCTTCTACATACGGGCCAAATACCTAGAGTTCCAAAGCCACAAGAAGTATTCTTAAGAAGGTATACGTATCGAGGGAGGGAATTTTACCATCAGAAGTTGCTGCACGATTATTTTCTTCCCAATTTTATGTACTCTGATCAAAATTTTCAAGGTCGATTTTGTATGCCTCGTCATCTGGTGATAAATATTATTGAAGAGCTTTGTCGAGTTGAAACTCAATTTAATTATCAGTTTGATGCACTCAATATTAGAGGACGTAGTCCTGAACAAAAAGTTACTTCGTCTTTAAGGATTCTAGTTTATGGCAGACCAGCGGACACGAACGATGAGTACCTTCGTATTGGTAAAACAACTTCATTCACTTACCTTTAATTCTTTTGTAAAGTTATGATTAATCATTTTGGTCCAACATATTTACGAAAACCAACCAAGGAATATGTTAGACAAATATTGAGGGAGAATAAGGAAAGGGAATTTCCAAGAATACTGGGTAGTCTTGACTGTATGCATTGGGTATGGCAAGGATGCCCTGTTTATTGGGCCGGTTAATATAAGGGTCATTAATCTAAACCAACCGTTATCCTTGAAGTTTCCTCTTCTTATGATTGTTGGATATGGCACACTTTTTTTGGTCTTCCGGGTTCACAAAATGATATTAAAGTCGCTTATGTTTGAAGATCTGAAGTATGGAGTTTGTCCCCAAGTCCATTTCACGATCAACGGCCATCAGTACACTCATGGGTATTATCTTATGGATGGTATCTACCCAAAATGGTCCACCTTGGTTCAATGCTACCGTCAGCCTCCTGTCGGGGAATTGTGGTGTTCATACCAAAGTAATTGAAATCGTTCCTCGGTCCTACTCCGTTGGGGAGTTTGGAGTGAGGAGCAACAAGTTCGGACTTGGAAATCGCCAAAACTCGGTCTAATACTCGTAATCTATTTATTAATAATTTATATATTGCTTCTCATAAGTCATGATTTTTACCTAATTAAAATTAAAACTTTATACTATCGTATAATTAAATGTGTAATATTGTTATATTGAACGTGTTTACCATGTATTTAGAGGTTTTTCTATTTTATAACCCAATATGAGGGGTTACGAAAATTTTCTTTATTATTTTAGTGCACTCAAGGCCAACTCAGAAAAATCGTTAACTCGTTTTGCTCAAAAATTTGTCTAAATTGGCCGCCTTAATCACAAAAAATCGGGAATAACTTGGAATCGGAAATCACCTCGGTCATATAGCCTGTAGCGATTACTCGGCGAGTAATCGACCTTGGAGAGCGATTTTGACTACACTGGTTCATACCGGTATTTTAACACCGCCCAAATGGCACTGAGGAATGATGTGGAATGCGCTTTTGGAATTTTGAAGAGGAAGTTCGCTATCATTTGTGGTCCATATCGTGGGTTGAGTTCTCGTGAAATGCACAAGACTATGCATATGTTCACTTGCGTAATTCTTCATAACATGGTCATTTAAGAAACCCGTCGTGATTCAGAGTGGATTAACTATGAAAATGAAGATTTGAGGCTAGAGATTCAACCACAAAGAGGGGTCCCTACAAGGAATTATGCTCAAATGACTAATTACATTCAGAACTAGAATTTATATGATAATTTAAAATATGATCTGAGAGTGAATCTTTGGGCAGAGCATGGAAGATAAGTTATGTATTTTAAGTTATGTTTAAGTTATTTTGGTTTAATTGTTATGTATATTGGTTTAATTATTAAGTTATGTATTTTAAGTTATGTTGGTTTAAGTTATGTATTTTGGTGTAGTTATGTTTATGTATTTTGGTTTAAGTTAATATGCGAAACTTATTTAAGTGGACTGCAACAACATTACAAATTAATCAACTTTTCATTTCAAACTAATATCAAGTAGAATGCAACAACAATATATCAGATTAAAATGCAACACTTCAAACTAAAACTTAAATTAATATATCAATCATCTAGAGGAACTACTACATCGAACTCATCATCATCATCATGGTTGTTAGTAAATCCATCTTGTTGTTTAATTTGTGCTTGAATCCTACCAAATTCGATTTGCGACACATGTTTTTTATGGGTGTTCATAATTGAAGTGTTGTCTTGAAAAATATTTTGCTTGTCATAGTCAAACCCAAATTTTTCTTGAGAAATACGACTATTCTTACTCCCTATGTTTTGAAATTTCCTATCAACTGTTCTTTGCTTCTCGACGGTCTTTTGATGTTCCATAAAATCTGTCATGTTAAATCCACCAGAACTTGCTCCTTCCTGGGTTAATTTTCTAGCCAATCTTGCAATGTTTCTCCCTAGAAGTTTTCTATTACCACCATCATCATTGAGAACTAATTTCGCATTTGGGTTTCTTGGGGTATCTGGTGAAGAATTTGATGGACCTGGTGAAAATGGTGAATAATTTGGTGTTGAGGGAGAAAATTATATGGTGACCTTTCAGGTACTTGTTGATTACCTACTAACACATCTGGATTATATTTGTTCAACACCTTCAAAATATGATAACAACTTTCGAAACCGAACTGTTTTCCATGTTTTCGCTGCCAATCCGTACGAACCTTTCTTTCAACATCAATATCCACAAGACTACTCTCCCGACCTCTCTTGGCTTGCATCATCAATCCAACATTAGCGGTTACTTCCCTGTTGATTACAATGAAGTGTTCTTCCAACCCTTTTGCATCACAAGAATTGATGTTCATGGTTTCTTCTTCATATTTACGAAATATATTTTCCCACATGGTGTTACCATGTTGTTGTGCACCATCGATACAATCTCGGGTAAAAAAAACATAATTACGACAAATGCATTTATCTTCTATCATGGTGTATTTTGCACCCCCAGACTTTGACTTTTTTTACCTTTACCGTTGCCTTGGCTTTAAAATTGTGAATCCATATTACAAGAAATTAAGAATTGTAGAGAAGGTGTGATTGTTTTAGATTTGAAGAAGAATGAAAGATTGAGAAATTCTAGAGAGATCTAGAAATTCTGGTGTGAGTTGAAATGAGTTTGAAATTGGGTATTTATAGAGGAAGAAATGTCGCCGTTGGATGAGGAACTGATAAATGATTATCACATTAACGAGCAGTGTAATGACTAACGATGGCCTTGAAATGACCAGCGAGCGAGATTATGACCATCTAGCGATGAAAACTCTATCGCTCGCTGGAAACTCAGTCGTGTATGCCTATATGTTATAATTTACATATAGACATATATGTGTGCCAGTTTGGCATACCCATAACGGGTGCATATATGGCAAAATCTGATGTTTGCCATATGCATAGTATTAGGATTAATATGTAAGCGATGTTTTAAACACCTTTTAAACTTTGAAAGAAGCGTAAACCTATGAATGACCTTCCGAGGAGTTTAAAACTACACCTGGTCATTAAATGTGTTTTAAACACCGCTGTCAGTTTTAAGCAATGCCAAAAAAAATTAGTTAGTGTTCCAAAC
Source organism: Papaver armeniacum (assembly GCA_023531295.1). Classification (NCBI taxonomy): domain Eukaryota; kingdom Viridiplantae; phylum Streptophyta; class Magnoliopsida; order Ranunculales; family Papaveraceae; genus Papaver; species Papaver armeniacum. The sequence goes on along the minus strand of JAJJWW010019225.1, from coordinate 816,482 downwards.
ACCGCACCCAGTTTTAATCCTCAGCCTGCTAAATTTGGAAATTGCTAAACTAAAATGGTATGTATACCATTAAAGGTTAGCATATATGGTATATATGTCGTATTACAAATTCATTGCCGCACGAATATAGTAAATATCTCATATTAATCCTATGATTGTGGATACTCTAATCAAGCTATTTTTATTGCTTAATAAAATATTAACGATAATTACTTGTATCTTTTTGTTATACCCTCCAGCCAAGTTTTTTTTTCTTCACAATAATAGGATGATAACATTGATAGCTTCCCATATCAACCGATAAAGTGTTTAAATAGATTGTATATATTTTATTCATGAATCCATTTTGTAGACGTTGGATGGTTGAAAATAAATTCATGACTGTCGAGAAAAAGTGAACATTAACCATCGCTTGTGAAGGTGACCCGATACCGATGTAGTAAATATCGGTCGTACTAGCCGATAATATCGGAATGTATTGTGTATCGACCTTTAATCTAGATGATACGCAAAATATCGACTGATGCATGAATATTCGTTTTTACATTATAAATATCTTCCATTACACTTTGAGTAGTATAACGCATATCCACCAATAAATTATAAAATCACAAAGTTAACTCTGTATTGTCGATAAAATTCGATATAATCATTTGTCTAGGTGTATCGCACTCCTCTGATACGATACCAATATACAATATTAATTGTTTGTGTTGGGGGATGGGATGTGATGTTGCAGATGGAGGTAATTTATGTTTCATTTTTTGTAGTTATTTACGCAGTTGGTGTAAGAATGTTGATTGATTGTGAAATTCCGTAAAATTTGTAGGGTGATACAAAAGGAACTGCTAAGGATGCTGATGGATCTGGTAAAACTCAACCATGTCAAAACCTCAGGTAATAAAACTCATGAATCTTAATGTATTTGTTAGTACATATTGTCGAATGGTTTTGTTGTGGTGTTTGTTATTGGGTTTCATTGAATTGCTTTGCAGATTGCTCACCAGGGGTCATTTTCACAAGGAGGCTATATGAAATCTTAAGTAGATGTATTTTATCTACCCTTTCCTACCTTGTTATATGACTAGCTTATCATGTAGGGATGTAGAATTATGGATCATCTTCACCTAAACTTTGTTTTGCTGGCTAGAAATGTTTGTGTTAAATTATGAAACTATATTCAATGCCGGTAGCCCTTTCTTACCTTGTTATATGACTGACTTGTCAATGTAGGGATGTAGCATTATATATCATCTTCACCTAAACTTTGAGTAACTCTATATTTTGAACGTTGCTTTTGTATGTTTGCTGGCAAGCAATGTTTGTGTTAAATTATGAAACTATATTCAACGCTGGTAGATGACTGCCAGGTCCCTGAATACTTTTCGAATAGAGAAGAAGTGCTTTGTTATCTCATTTCTGTTTGTTTATATCGCTAGATATAGATATAAACCAAATACAAATTTAAGTGCCTTCATCTAAGTTACATTACATTATTTTCAGTATGTATGTGTTGTCACTGATCTTTTTAAAACAGTTATATTATGTCAGCTCTATTACTTACCTTCTTTTTTTTTACTGGGCTAAGCAATAACCTAGGTGTTTATTTTATTTATAAATTGGTAATTTTCTTTTGCGACAAGGATAGCAAACAGAGACTCAAGGTTTGTCTAACTGTCCCAATCCAAGCATGATTTTTGATTTCATACATTTGTTTCGGCAGGAATCGACTAAGTGTGTATTTGATCGAAGTTTGCACTTTTGCGTTTAGCATTGTTTAATTGGTTTAGTGTTGATTTTTGATTGCAGCTTCAGGATCCAGACGTAGATGAAATTATGTGTGGCTTTGATGAGCCTGGAACTCTTGAACCAACTGGATCTTCTATTTTCCACTAGTTATAGTATCATTTCCATTTTTTTTTGCATATTATATATACTTTCCAGTTTATTTGTATGCAGTATTAGACTATTTCAATAGATTCTAAGAACTAATTCACACATGCTCTAAATCTTGAAGCATATTCGGTATTAAGTCAGATCTATGTTCTTTGTGCCCAGGATTATATATTTCATGTAAATTTTGGTAGTTATTCGATGCAATCATGTCTCTCTCCATCTTGTTGGTTCTCATTAGATTATATTATAGTATTATAGTTCTGTTATGTACCTTTATGGTTTTGTCTTCTTTAATTGTATCTCCAGATTTGGATGTCTTGCACAGAAACTTCTTAAACATAAGCACAGAAGACCAGGTATTGTACACGAAGGTATAGTCATAATTAATTACAATGATAAGATGCAAATTTACATAATTTTGTATCTAGTTTTCACCCTCTGCTAAAAAAAAATTAATTTCTGGCAACATTTTGTTGTGCAGGTTCATGCCATTCTCCTGGATCCTTCTTGATCTGGAACTATTGCTGACAGATTGAGTAATCTTACTGCAGGTTAGCTTCATTCGATTCTACCAATTCTTTCTTATTCCTCTAAAATCTAATAAAAGTTTGGTATTAAGCTTCAATATAAGCTTAGTACCAAACTCTTATTTCTCATCTGATTTTTTCCTCATTATTATTGCTCGCTCTCGCTAGCAACCGCTTAGGCTTACATGGTTAGCGTAGGTTTTATAATTGAAAAGCTTTGCTCTCCATTCTAAATCTCAAAACTGAACATTTGTAGAAATTATGGCATCAGCATGCAAGTTATCCAAAAGATTGTGTTATGTACATGAACTAACTTGATTCTTGTACCTTGAGCATCAACACTCATGGTATTACTTGTACGAATTTATAGGCTTACGCTTGCCTTTGATTGTTTTTTATTCTTAAGTCATGCCTCTGAATGGACTCATACCTGATCTTGTACATTGAATATATATAAGAAGTGTTAATACATGTAGGGATGCACTAAGCTGCTACTAAGTTCTTGATGTTTCCTTTCAAATCAATATTCTACTGAGTTCTTGGGCAAATCGTGGGATATACTGCGATGATATGACTAGTAATTCGCTTCATTTCTTGTAAACCGATGTCGTGCCAGGGTGAAGTCATTTTCCAATTTAGGCCTTGTAATTTTTAGACTTGTGAAGAAATCATTGATAATTTTTCCATGCATGTATACCCTTATCTGTTATAGGTGGGTTCGCTTCTCTAACTTCAAGAATATCATCTTTGTTTGTTTTGTTTTTCCTTAATTTTTCACATTTCATCGGAACTTATGTTAAATTAGTTAACACTAAAAGTTTTATCTATATTTATCTTTGTGCAGTCCGCAAAGAGATGTGTGCTACTGGTGTGGACAACATAACTCTTTATCCTCTTGCAACCACCAGTTCCATGATCGTGGGAATTCCATTCTGACATTATCAGGGCAACTCACATTTTTGTTGATGACGTCTCTATCTATAGCATGGTATCTTGGTTACATTTGCACTGACTGTAAGAAAGCATTATCAATTAATTTGTTTAGAGGTTGTAGTTGGTTTTTAGCCCAAGTGTAAGCTGAATTCAAATGTGAATAGAGCATTTTTAACTTATATTCTAAACTGAGGATTTAATTTTAAATCCTTTTTAGTGTAATTTTTAACTTAATAAATCAATGAACTGACGATCTGAATGTATGGGTGCATGTTTTATTTGAATTCTCATTTGAGATTTAGTCAGATTCAGTCAGGCAATCAGAATCTTTTTTTTTAATATTAAAATGTATATCTACGACTGACGATGATCAGTCATAAAACCGTGACCGTTTAAATCAGTCGTATACATAGGTGGTTCCGCGACCCGTAGAGCCACGACAAAGATGAAAAAGACGCTCAAACAACGACCATTTCCGCGACCATTAAAACAAGTCATATACAGTAGAAACTCTATAAATTAATCCTATCGGGACCATCAAAATTTATTAATTAAACGAGATATTAATTAACCGATAAATTAATAATTATTAATTTATATATTAGTTAATATCTTATTAACTTATAGATAAATATCATATCACAAGTTTAGACAAAATTGATGCTTTCGGCATTGTAAATTCGATCAACAGATAACACAAGCTTAGATAATTTGGATGAACATACAGACAGTGAAATCACTCGAGACTTGAAAATTTGATCGAGAAGTTGGGATATCGCGATTCAATGAATGTCAAAGATGTCCTAAATTATCCGAAAAAAAATGAAGTTACACAGTTGTTGACTGATGAAGAAATAATCGAGGGCGTTATGGGAACTAATAACGATGTGGAAGAAGATGATGAAAGTTCTACAATAGATCCCCCTTCACAAAACGAGGTTGTTAAAGCGGCAATCACATTGAATAATTTCTTGCTGAGCTATGAGAAAACAACACCAAAAATTCTTACAATGATAAGAAAAATTAGAGATGAAATTCAATGCGATATTGATTTTAGAAAAAAATTGAAGACAATTAAATCATTTTTCAAAAAGTCTTCGTAAATCATTAATGTATTGAATATATATGCATTGTTAATTTATATTTCATATGGGTAAACAAAAATGTATTATCTGTTATAAACGTGTATTGCACGGGTTGTAATATAGGGAATATCTAGGGTTTTAGGTTTATTTTACTTAGATGCCCTTGTGTCTAGCCTATATAAATAGAGGTTGTATTCTCCCTTCTTGTTCTACACATTAATAAGAATTCTCCTTCTCTCTCTATTTTTCTATCTTTCACACTACGTAATCAACAACGAAGCTCTACTAGCTAATGGGTAAATTTTTTTAGAACTCTAGTTTTTATTTATATTGAAAAAAAAAAGAAATCTTTCTTACGTTTATCGGTTTTGATTGATCGGTAATCGTATAAAAAAAGAACATATGTTTATGCATATTGTCTACTCCAATAGATAATATTTGTATTACATCTTTTGTTTGTGTTTCTTTAAATTTATTTTCCACGGACACCATAGAAAGAATATGGGTGACAGGAACGTGATCTTTGCTCACTGTTTGTCACGCGTTCTGAATTATATTGGTTATATGTCTGTGCTGTCAACGTACAAAGTACAACAAGTTTTCTTTATTTTATTTTCAATTAGTTTTCTTCTGTGTTTCTGATTGCCCCAGACATAGACATGAAAGTCTTTTGGGATTCGTGAAGATATATTACAAATCATTATGGACAGCGTAAAACTTATTTAACAATGTGAATAGTGTATGTGTACGAAAGTTGCTTACAATTATTTTTTTCATTTTGGAATCCGCAAAATACGGGCATCATTAAGCCAATACTTTCACTGATATTGGGAGTGATTGGTAGTATATGATTATTATTTTATTATTATCTTTTTTTTTCTTAATCTTTTGTTCTACTTTTCTGTATTATGGCATGTAAGAGCAAATTTTTTTATCACTATTGCTCAAGTGTTTGTATGTATATCAATTATTTATTGGTTATGTCTGGCTATGCCGTCTAACCAATAATTTATTATTATTATTATTATTTATTATTATAAAATCATTTTTTTTATATTATTAAGAATCGGAATCAAAGTTACAAGAAATGGTTGGTAACCTAGCGACCAGCTGGGCACCAATACCCTTTTGAATAACAATCCCTAACCTATGAAAAAGAGAATTGCTAATCTTAAAATTAGCATCATGTCTAGCCATACAATTTCTCAGTCTCTTAAGGAAGGATATGATATCAGCACTGAGCTCACCAAAGGTAGAAAATGCTAGTACCCCAAAACCATAGCCGTGTGAAGTACACTTATCCAGATACTTATTGTTCTTGCGAGTGACAGCAGCAGAGATAGCGTATCCTGGTGCGAAGTTGCGAGTCCTGGCACTTGTGAAAGGAAAGACACCTGTGACATCCATACAAACATCTCTGCCATCTTCCCAGTTGTAAACCATGATATCTGCCGGCCTGAGCTCCTTGTCGTCATTAGAAACAAGCCCCAAAGAGACTTCTTTCATAGCTACAACACCTGCCTTATAACAAATATCAGCCAAGACATCTGTGACCATATCATGTCGAAATTTAAGCCCCACCTCACTAGAACAATGAATAGCATGGTCTCCAAAGACATCCATTAGCTTCTCGCAACAAGGACACTGACTTTTTCTTCAAAGAGAGGAATGCCCAAGCGATATTGCAAAACAGAACAGAACTGTCTTGGTCCAACTACCTGATTAAGTCCAGGTATCAGAACCGCTCTAAGGAAATCCATTGCATGATCTGCTCGATTGCATTGCTATATGTTAGACTCGCGTACAGATAAAGAAAAGCAACAAGGTACCTTTTCCTTGACAACACCGAAATAAATAACTCGCCAGAGACTTCATAAAATGGGGGGCAGCATTATTGATGTTGAAACCAGGTAAAGGAAGACCACAAGCTTGAGTGAACCCCTATAGCGCCTGTTGAAAACCGTACGAAAAATTTGTTGGTGCTGGCAGCTTCAAGATTGAGTTCTGCAAATGCTGAGTCTGGACCTGAGATGCTAAATAACAGTACTTCATAGTATCTGCCATAGTAAGAATACCAAGATCCCCGTCTTTCATGGGAAGGGTAGCTAATCGTTGTTGAACCAAACCAAAACCAGCACCATCTCCAACCAATAATCGACGTAGATAACCTATAAGGTGTTCATCAAAACGAGATGCAGCAATCTGAAGCTGCCTCAGGGCATGTTGTACGAAGAGCAAAATATAACCTAGAGACCCCAGTGCAACTACGCAAAAGTAAAAGTTCACTTTGGGGGTCATGTAGTTCTTGAGTTTTATTCATGAGCTGTATGGTTTTATCCACCCTGTTCAAAACAATGTCACTGCATAAATCCATATCCAATCTGACTGGGCCACCAAGAAGTTTAACACCACCCACCGGCTTGCCAATATTGTTAGGGAAGACATCATCCGCATCTCTTCTCGGATCATAAGAAGGCCAAAATATTTCCGTCTTCGTGATGTTCAAATGCAAACCACATCTAGGACCATCTTCTTGGAGAATTTTAAGAGCTCTAGAAACTTCCATGGTATCCCATGCAATGGTCCCATCATCTAAGTACCACACATGTAGGTCTAAAGTGCAACTAGCGGCAATTTTCTCAACAAGTGGATGAAGAACTAGAGCAAATAATAAGGGACCAAGGGGGTCACCCTGTTGAACACCTAAAGCCGAAGAAAGAACATGATCCTGGTAGTATAGCCTGACTGGTTTCGAATAACAAAACTCAACCCAATAAGAGATGCTAGGACAATGAGTTCTCACTTCCCGAATTATGGTGGATCGATTAACAAGATTAAATGCATTTGAAAAGTCTATCAACAAAGATAGTCTTGGTATTGTCTCCATTCTTTCGACTCCAATAACCTATTGGCAGAATGAAAAATACCCTCCCCACCACAAGGAATGCCGACACCATACTGACAAGTCCCTAAGTAATTTGTCATTTCCTTTTAAACAGAAGTGGAAGCTAGTTTCAAACATAGCCTGCGCCATATGGTGCCAACAGCAATTGGACTCAACCCACCGCCGGGTTTGAGTAAGGGAGTTAAGGGAGCACTAGCTATAAACTCACCAAGAATAGGGGCATTTACCTACAAGCCGAGGTTAACAACGCCAAAGAATAGACACCAACAAGTCGTCGAGCAACAATGAGCACCAAAGCACCACTCATAGCGTCTAGCAAATTCTGAGCCCTAAGATCGTCCCTTCCACAAGAAGTTCCTTTGGGAAAGCTTTTGATAGCATCAAGAACATCCTTCGCCACAACAGATAATGCTGATGCTGAGATATCTTCACTTGGTATAACAGGGGGCCGAGCAAATGGGTGCTTTTGTTGAAGTTCAAAAAGAGTGTCCGGAGTTAGAGGGGCAACACTATCAGACGAAAGAATACGGACAGCTGCGTTGTAATGACCCCGACTCATCTTCCTTCTATAGGCCATCAAATTCTTGTTCTTCTTTTTCTTACCCGGTAGCCGTTGTTTAGAGGTTGTTTTAGTCAGGTCAAGCAAATGTTGAGCCAAAGTTAAACATCCTGATGTTTCTTTCCAACTCAACAAAGTTGTGTTGATTGCAGCTGCTTGCAGCTTCCATCTACAGCCAGAACGTTCCTCCCTGGAGTTCTGAGGCACATACAAGTGTAATGTGCCGGCAGGTAATAAAAGTAAATGAATCCAAGCAGCAAGGTTCATCGGATTGGCAAGAACAGCATCAAGGGAATATTTCATAGTGCGAGAGAATAATAACCTGCAATGTGGTAGAATGCTAACAGTCGTGACAATCTGCTTCTCCAGAATCTTGTTAAGTAAATCCACTGTGAGACCTGCAGCTTCGTCATCAACTGAACTCAGCTCCGCATTGTCGATTGCATCAGTAATCACAGCAAGTGGTTTCTCAACACCATGAATAAGAAAGTATACCCCTACTCCATTGTAAGGACTTGCTATGACATCTGTCGGATGAACTTTGGATCTGCAAGGCATTTTCCATGCATGAATTCGCATACATTTAATGCACAACCATCCCTGCATGTCTCGCAAAAAACTTTCCCAGGCAACAAAGCAATTCTCTATAGTTTTGATCCTCTCTCTGCAAATTTCTTTGTCACACTCAGTTGGAAAATGGTGATCTGTCAGGTGTTTATAAATGGCACTCTTAGCATAGCCCAATCCCCCTCTCCCTCCCAAACAGCCATCAAAGTTTTTAAACGGACAAGCAATCTTGCCTCCCTGAGAAGAACCCTGAGATGATGGTGGACCTTGAGATGAATACTGAGGGGAAGGACAAGATCCAAGAGAGTCACGGCCATGGTGAGTACGAACCGATGATGCAACAGATCGACGAGTTCTAGACATACTTCCTCAGATCAAAGTCTGTATCAATGAAGAAATAAACCCTAAAAAGAGAGAAGCGATTGCCAGAAGAAGCATCCTTGAATACAGTTAAACAATAAAACGGAGAGGAAATCATGATGGTAGTTGAAATCACGAGCAACAGTGTGAAGAGGAATCTGGTTTTCAATCGCCAGAAGTCGGGCAACAAGTTGGAAAAGGAGTTATTATTATTATTATTATTATTATTATTATTATTATTATTATTTATGGATAATTATTATTATTATTATGAAAAAGGAGTTTTACACAGAAATAAGTTGGAAGCCGGGCAACAAGTTGTGCCCCGACGCCTTTCTGGATAGCCAACCATACCCTTTGAAAAACAGAACTACCTAATTTGCTATTAGCATCATAACTAGCTAAGCACTTCGTCAATCTCTTCAAGAAGACAATAAAATCATCACCCAACTCACCCAATGTAGTAAAAGCCAAAACGTTAAATCCATAACCGTGTGTGGTACATACATCTAAATATTTAGTATTTTTACGAGTACAATGACTATAGAAATAGCACGCCTGGAGTGAAGCTTCGAGTCCCATTTCCGGTAAACGGCGAGGTCCCCGTGACGTCAAAACATGTATCAAGACCATTCTCCCAGTTGTACACCATTATGTCTGCGGGTTTCAAAGGGACATTCTGATCTGACAAGAAGCCCATTGATACTTCCTTCCTGGCAGCAACACTTGCCTTGTAACATATATCCATCAACAAATCACGTACTAAATCGTGACGAAATTTACCCACGACTTCACTTGCGCAATGGACTGCGTGATCACCGAAAACGTCCATGTACCGCTACAGATTGTACAAATGCTTTCCTCAGGGAAGAGTGGGATTCCTAGTCTGTATTAATTGACAGCACGGAACTGTCTGGGACCAATAGTTTGATGTAGTCCAGCAATCGGTATAGCCTTCAAATAATCCTTAGCATGCTCAGTCTTGTTGCTCTGCCATAAGACTACATCCCTTTCGGACATAGAGAACTTAGTGGGAAACTCCTTCTTGATAACATCAAAATAATAAACTGCCAAAGCTTTCATGGGATGAGGGGCAGTGTTATTGATATTAAAAGTGGAAGGAGTAAGACCACAAGTCTGCATGAACTTGTTGAGTGCAAACTGGAAGTTAGGGCTTGGGTCTGACATATCAATATAACTCAAAATTGTGCGTTGCAAGCTTTCAGTCTGAATGTAAGAAGCCAGATAACAATACTGACATGTATCATACATTGTATATACTCCTAAACCACCATCCTTCATAGGTAGAGTTGCTAGCCTTTGCTGAAGAGGGCTGAAACCAGCACCATCCCCTGTGACCAAGAGACGTAGATACTGGAATAAGTGTTGATCAAAGTGGCTTGTTGCTGCTTGGAGGATCCGAGGATTTGTAGTACTTAATGTGAAATACAACCTTAAAACACCTGTACAGCTGCGTAGAAGTAATAGCTCACTCTGTGGGTCGTTCAACTTCTTAACATTGTCCATGAGACGTATAGTCTTGTCAACTCTGTACATTACCATGTCGCTACAGAATTTAGTATCCAAGCTGACTGGTCCACCCAGTAATTTCACACCACTAGCTGGTCTACCTATATTAGCAGGGAACACTCCAACTTCAAGGCTTCTAGGGTCAGTAGAAGGCCAAAAAATATCAGTTTTTTTGATGTTTAAATGCAGTCCTCTTGAAACACCTTCCTGATGTATGATGTTAAGTGCTTTCGAAACTTCTATAGTGTCGCCAATGATGGTACCATCATCAAGGTACTAGGTATGAAGATCCAATGAACATTGAGAAGCAATTTTACAAACAAGAGGATGAAGTGTAAGTGCAAATAACAAGGGACCAATCGGGCTACCTTGTTGGACACCCTGAGCTGAAGAAAGGATGGACTCATTGTAATATAATTTTGCAGGTTTAGCATAACAGAATTCAACCCATCTAGATATGCTAGGACATTTGTCTCTGACCTCTCTAATTAAGGTTGTTCTATCAACTAGTTTAAACGCATTTGTAAAATCAATGAGCATCATAGTTAGACTATTATGTGTACCTTTCAACTCAAGCAATCTGTTGGCAGAATGCAATATACTTTCACCACCACATGGAATGCCTACTCCGAATTGATGGTCACCCAAATAACAAGCCATTTCCTTGCACACAACACTTGCTGCTAGTTTTGAACATAACCTTTTCCATATTGTCCCAACAGCGATTGGTCTCAGGCCACCATCAGGCTTGAGTAATGGAATTAGAGGGGCGCTTGCAATGTACTCACCTAGGTTTTGCAGGACACTGACCAGGTAACCACTAGTTAACTACACTTGCGATGGCTGATAATAATTCTTCGAACCACGCAGCGAGTCCACTTAAGGCATCCAGCAGATGTTGGGCTTTAAGGCCATCTCTGCCACATGAGGTTCCTTTTGGGAGCCTTTAATTGCAGACAAGACAGCTCTGCTGTCAACCGAAACAGGTGCAGACACTATGTTTTCAGAAGGTATTGAAGGAGGAGGAGCATATGGGTGTTTCTGCTGCAACTCGTGTAAAATATCTTCGTTATATGGTGCAACGCAAGTGGAAGACAAAATTATGATGGCCGCTACATAGTGCCCGTAGCTGAGTTTCTTCCTGCAAGCTTCAACATTAGTTTTTGGTTTCTTTTTAGCATATTTTTCCTTTGACGTTGATTCTCCTTGTGAACCTCCAATAGGTGCTGTAGTAAAATGTTACATCCATTTGGCTCTTTCCAAGTGACTAAGGCTTGATTAATAGCTGCAGTTTATAATCGCTTTCTATTGCCAGATATCTCTTCCCGTGAGCTTTTTGGTATGTACAGATTTAGGGTGCAAATTGGTAGAAGGAGCAGTTGAACCCATGAAGATATGTTGCTGGGGTTAGCCACCACTTTATCAAGGGTAGATTTTAAATTTCTTGAAAAATGTAAGCGACATTGTGGTGGAATGCTAGAGATAGTGATTATTTGTTTCTGAAAAATCAGATTGAGCATACCTAAATTAAGACCCTCAGAATCATCATCGCCTCTAGTGGTCATAGTTGGTGGGATATCAACAGAGAGATGTTGAAACGGCTTATCAACGCCATTAAACAAGTAATCTGCACCTCTTCCATTGAAAGGACCTGGTAATACTCCACCTAGGTGGTCACGGCATGGCCTCCTCCACGAAAACCATTTCCTACAAGGAAAACACATCCACATCTGTAGCTTCCTGAGAAGTTTTTCCTAAGCCAAATAAACCCCAGCCTCTGTAAGTATCTTTTCCATGCAAACTGCTAAATCTGTAGTGCCATGAAAATGCATATCTTTGATATGTCTAAAGATCGAACTTTTAGCATACCCACCATCACATACACCATCATGAAAATTATCAAAATTTTTATACAGGCAATGGCTGAAAGAGTCATCATCATCTGTGATTAGATGTTGTGCATAAGAATATTCATCTTGACTTGCAAGAAAGGTATCATCCACTGCAGAGGAAGATGTGGATGAAGAAACTTGTATCGGTACAGATGGTTCACAAGCATTATTAGACAACCTAGCGGATGAAGATGATGAACTTCGTGAGGATGCTCTTGTTCTCCGCATAATTGGGGGTGCATCAGATATTGAGGTTGAAGATGAAGAACATGAGCGAGTTCGTGGCATAACTACAATACACTATAATTAGGAATCAAAGAATGGGACAATAAGAAATCAAAATAGGCAAACTACCTCAGTTGAAAACTTAAAATACCAGTCCTTGAATCACTAATTATTTTTTATTATTATTATTATTTATTTTTTTTTTAAAATAAAGAGTCAATTATACAGAATTTGTTAGTAGTCTAGCCACTAATTGGGCACCAACGCCCTTTTGAATTGCGATACCTATTCTATGAAACAAAAAGCTACCGGTGTCACAAATAACATTGTTGTTAGCAAGACAGTTCTTCAATCTCTTCAAGAAGGTGATAGTATCTTCGCTTAGTTCGCCCAAAGTAGTGAATGCAAGAATGCCCAAACTTTACCCATGAATCTCGCATGTGGCAAGATACTTGTTACGTTTTCGAAGGACTGCTTTAGCAATTGCTTGGCCGGGTTTGAAGTAACAGATGTCACACGTGAAAGGCGAGACACCAGTAATATCTAGGAAAGTATCCTTACCACTCTCCCAATTATACACTAGCAAGTCAGCAGGCAACAATTTAGTATTATCGTTGGAGTAGAGACCCAAAGAAGCTTCCTTCCTAGCCGCAACTCTGCCCTGAAACATATATCTATGTAGACATCACGTACCATATCGTGACGAAATTTAATACCCACTTCGCTAGCGCAGTGTAATGCATGGTATCCATATATATCCATCTCCCTCTTACAACTAGTGCACTGACTACCTTCAGCAAAAAGGGGGATTCCAAGACGGTATCTAAGCACACACCTAAACTGTCGAGGGCCGAGTGTTTGGTTTAATCCACTGATGGGTAGTGCGAGCAAGTAGTCTTGAGAGTGTTTCATAAAATAATACACATTGATAGAAGGTAGCCGAGCGACAATTTGGGCACCAACACCTTTTTTTTTATTATTATTATTTTATTTTTTTTTAAATAAACGATCACCTCAGAGGGCCTTTATTAGAAAAAAAAAATTAAAGGTCTATTACACGGAGTTTGTTGGTGTCCTAGCGACAAGCTGGGCACATGAATAAAAATAGTATTATTATTATTATTATTTTATTATTTTTTATTATAAGACACCGCAAAGGCTTTTATTAATCATAATCGAAATTAGGAACAATATCGGTGGAGAGTAGGGTTGGGAGCCTAGCAACAAATTGCGCTCCAACACCTTTTTGAATAGCTACTCCAATCCTTTGAAAAACAGAATTGCCTATCTTATAGTTAGCACCATAGTTAGATAAACAGTTCTTCAATCCATTTATAAAAATAATAAAATCTTCTCCCAACTCACCTAGTGTTGAGAAGGCTAAAACACCAAAGCTAAATCCATTAGTTGTGCATTTGTCTAAATACTTGGTACGTTTGCGACTAATAGCCGCAGAAATAGCACGTCCCGGTGTGAAACTACGAAGACCATCGCCCGCAAACGGTGAGACTCCGGTGACATCAAGGCAAGTGTCTTGCCCATTCTCCAATTATATACGAGAATATCTGCCGGTTTCAAACCCTTTCCATCATCCAAAAAAGGCAATGCGACTTCCTTTCTAGCGGAAATACCAGCTTTGTAACATATGTCCACCACATGATAAAATATTTATAATATTTTTATAAATATTTTTTTTTAAAACAATACTTTTTTCATAAAAGGAAAGATCAATGAAACAATACTTTATTCATAATAATAATAATAATTATTATTATTTTTATATACGTGCTTCACAAATTTATTGGTCATGTCTGGCTATGCCGTCTAACTAATAATTTTATTTTATTTTATTATTTATTGTGCCATGTTTAATATATTTTTTTTTTTTTATACTTAGACAATGTTTAAACTCTCTAACCTAGACTTCATGGCCCTTGACATTACTGGAAAGAACTATTTTTCATGGATTTTGGATGCAGAAGTGCACCTTAGTGCCAAGACTTTGGGAAACACTATTGTTCAGAACAACAAAGAATCCCCTGAGGATCGCAGCAAAACCTTAATTTTTCTCCGTCATCACCTTGACGAGGCTTTGAAGTCCCAATATCTTACGGTGAAAGACCCGTACACTTTGTGGACATAGCTGAAAGATCGTTTTGATCATCGGAAGACAAAGTGATTTTACCTCGTGCAAGGTATGAGTGGATGCATCTGCGCCTCCAAGATTTCAAGAGTGTAAGTGCATACAATTCAACACTTTTTCAAATTGCCTCTCGTTTAAAACTATGCGGTGAAACAGTTACTGATATTGATCTTTTGAAAAAGACTTACTCCACCTTTCATGCTTCAAACATTTTGCTTCAACAACAATATCGTGAAAGGCAGTTTAAGAAATATTCAGAGCTTATCTCTTGCCTTCTAGTAGCTGAGCAGACTAATGAGTTATTACTCAAGAACCATCAAAGTCACCCAGCAGGTTCAATAGTTGCTCCAGAAAGTCGTGTCAATGCTGCTGAAAGCCGCGGGAAAGAACAGGGACGTTCGTTAGGTCCTAAAAATCCCAACTTCAAGAAGAAGGCTGGTAATAATTCCCATTATCGAAGGGGAAGAAGAACGTGTTTCCAAAACACAAAGGCAAAGCTCGCAAAATCATTCAAAGCACCATGAAAGTGTTTTTCATCATTGTGGTTCACCAGAACCGGGAAAATGTTTGTCGTCTTTGCAAGGCACCTTGTTGACCTTTATCGGGCGTCTATTAAAGGAAAGGAAAAGAAAGGCTGAAACCAATTTTTCCCAATATGACATACCAATGGATATTGCCCATCTTGATATTTCTGACTTCAAGAATGATGGAAATGAGATTGAAGACATGGATTCCTTCCTTAAGGATGACTAAGTTTATTTGTTTTGTGATCAGTTCTTTTTAGTAGATTGAGTAGTATTTTTGGTTTGAATAAGTGACAATGTTTTGTCATATTTTTTTTAGAGATTGTTTTTCTTTTAGGCAGATGATTTTAATGTATTAGTTATTGAAATTCTCTTTAGTAATGAAATTATTTTCTTAGTATTTATTCCCCATAACTTATACTATTGTCTTTATTTTTCTAAAGGGATATGGATATTGCTAATGGAAAGCCGAAAACAAGTGACGAAGATATATGTCTTGTTGATAGTGCAACAACGCACACAATTTTTCGTAACAAAAGGTTTTTCTCCCATTTAACGTTAGCTACGGCCAATGTTACTAAAATTTTTAGGACTTCAAATATTGTTGAGGGACATGGAAAAGCATCAATAATGCTCCCTAATGGTACAAAAATTCATGTCCAAGATGCCTTATTTTCAACAAGATCTAAACGCAACTTGTTGAGTTTTAAAGACATTCGTCTTAATGGGTATCATATTGAGACAACAAACGACGCTAACAAAGAGTATCTATGCATTACTGCCCTTGTCTCAGGTAAGAAACAAGTCATAGAAAAGCTTACATCTCTGTCTTCTGGATTATATCACACTATCCTAACAGAATCACACGGTGTGAGTCATCCTAAGACTTCTGACCCCGGTGTTTTTAAATTTGGCATGACCGTTTGGGTCATCCCATCAACTATGATGCGTCGAGTTATTGAAAACTCATATGGACATCCTCTAAATAGACTAAAAGTCTTATCATTTAATGATTGTCCATGCATCTCTTGTTATCAAGGAAAATTGATTATTTGGCCATCATTGATGAAAGTTGGCATCGAATCACCTAATTTTCTGCAACGAATTCAAGGTGATATATGTGGACCAATTCACCCTTTGTGTGGACCATTTAGTTATTATGGTTCTTATTGATGCTTCAACACGATGGTCACATGTTTGCTTACTTTCGACTCGTACTGTTGCATTTGCAAGAATTCTTGCACAAACTATTAAGTTACGAGCTCAGTTTCCAGATTTTCCTATTAAAACTATTCGTCTTGATAATGCTGGTGAATTTACCTCTAAAACATTTAATGATTATTGCATGTCAATTGGCATTGATGTTGAACACTCCATCGCTCACGTGCACACTCAAAATGGCTTAGCGGAATCATTTATTAAGCGCTTACAATTGATTGCCCAACCATTAATCTTAAGGTCTAACTTGCCATTTTCAGCATGGGGTCATGCAATATTACATGATGCAGCACTGGTCCGTATAAGACCAACCAGCTATCAAAAATACTCACCTGTACAACTCGTATATGGGCATCAACCAAATATATCACATCTTAGAACTTTTTGTAGGATCATAATACCGCAACGAACAAGGTTCGCGGGATTAATAAACGACGGTGTCGCGAGGGAGTCGCAGGGAGCTAAAATAAACGACGCGATGAATAACGACAAACAAAACAATTGGAAGACATGAAACCTGGCGAGGGTTAAGAAGTGTCGCGAGAATGAATATTCGTGCATTTGCGACACTTCGCGAGACATTCCCGAAAATAAAGGGTAGCTTAGTTTGTCATCCACTATGTATTACCCTATATAAAGGGCTAAATGAGTCTGTTGAAAGAGGAAGATCTTTTTGTATTGTGAAGCAAGTCATTAGGAGAGAGAAAGTTTAAGAGTGCTTTAATTTCCAAGTGTAATTCTATGGTACTGTGTAAACATTTCATGGAATCAATTAATAAATATTCTTGATTTCATATCTTTCAATGGATTAATTAAGCAAAACTGAGTAAGGGGTGTAGTGTGGGATTTCCTGCTACTACATATGCGCTAGAAACAGGGATTGAGCAGAGATTGACGTAGAAATTGGAAAGAATTTGGATTAACAGAGAAAAGGTTTGGAGAGATACTCAAGAATTCATTGGAAAAGAAAAATGGCTAGAAGAAGAAATGTACAAGGGCAACCAACGATTGTAAGAAGAAGTGGGAGACTTGCTGGAGAAAGGAGGAATGAAACAGGAGAATCGTCAAGGATGAATGTGAGAAATGATGGAGAAAATCAAAATCAGCCACCGATCTCCCCAGTAGCAAACGCGGCTGTGGATTATGATAGAGTAAGTGTGCATACTTGGAGGTCTGATTACAAGACGAGAGGGAAGAGGAGCAAGTGCTGGTGAACAATGGACAAGGAGGAGGAGAGCAAGGAATGAATGGAGAAATGAATCCAGAAACGAAGAAAATCGCAGCGTTAGAAAGATTGAGACAAACAATACAGGAAGAGAGACGACTAGAGGCGGAGGAACGAGCAAACTTGACAAGACAAATCATGAATTGAGGATGGAAAATATGAGATTGCAAAATAGGAGATCAAGAAGTAGCGTGAGATCAAGTTCAAGATCGATTAGGGAAGAAAGAAGGAGAGTTTTACCAACAGAAAGTACCGAGGAAGAAAACCAACAAGAAACACAAAATCCAAGCACAGAGCATGGCGAGAGAAGAGGGGAAATGGAAGATCGTTATATTCCTCAGCCCAAAAATCTTCAAAATGAGCGGAATAGGGAAAATCAAGGAAACATGCAACTCCAAGGGCCGAATGACCCCGGCCTGCAAGGAGAATAATCTTGCACGGGAGAGAAGAATTGAGAAGAAACCGAGAGATCGAAGATGACATTGAGAGACATTACATTGAACAAGCGCGGCTAGCTCGCGAGAGAGAAAGGATAAGAGCAGAAATGGAAAATCAAGAGATGGAAGAGGCAATCCGGCAGAATAACCATGACAACCGGGAAAGAAGGAGGGAACAAAATCGTACCAATAGAAATATTAATGAAGAATATGAGAGGGCGCAGATGAGAGCTGAGAGACAGCCAAGAAGAGAGAACAACCGATATAATGGCGTGCGAATTGAAGAAAGAAACGAAGAAGAGCGTCGCAGGGAAAGGAGAGAAGAAAATAACGAGCAAGAAGGCCAAAACAGGCACGAGCGTAGAAGGAGAGAGGCAGAGCTAAAAAGACCAGTAGAATCAAATTCTGAGGCAAATGAACAAATCTTAAGAGAACTGGCTGAAATGAGAGGATTATTGAACAATAGAAGGGAAGGAGGAAGGAAACAATTGGACGAAGCCATCGCAGAAGCTGCGAAGAATCCCTTCACGCTAGAAGTACAGATGGGAGGAATACCTCCTAAGTGCAATCTACCTGCATTAACCAACATCTTTGACGGAACAACACATGCGGTACAACATATCAAGGCTTATATGAGATGTATGTTGCGGTGGGAGAATCATGACGCCATACTTTGTGCAAATATTTCGCATCAAGCCTAATAGGAGAAGCACTAAAATGGTTTGAAGGTCTGCCAAGGAACACAATCACATCATTTAACCATTTACAAGCCACATTCCTGGGAGCATACATAAGTAACAACTCTTCGCGACCAGTGTATTGAAGATGTATTCGGGTTGAAACAAAGGGTTGGCGAGAGCTTAAGGCAGTTGACAATAAGATGGAGGACCATGTGTAGCGAAATGGCGGAGACGGGTTGAGGAAAGATATCTCATCCTCTCATTTGTGAATGCTCTCTTCGCGACTAACTTGTTATACATTCAAATTTTTAGAATCAAAAATACAATCACGATGGCAGAACTGCGAGAGTTACAGGAAGAATATATTGCCCTAGAAGAAAGACAGAATGAAATGAATTCTTATCCAGTCGCGAACACAAGCTCGAATGCTGCGAACGCAAGCTTGTTACCTCAATTCATAAATACAGTGGCGAGCACTTCGCAAGGACAGCAAGCAAGGAAAGCTGATGAGGGACAAGGGAAGATAGTAGCCATGGGAAGCCACGATCAAGAAGAGTTTGAACGAGAAAGGAACTACTACAACCGTAACAGCAATAATAAGATTCAGAGACTAGATCATGTGCAAGAAACTTACGGTGGACGAAGGCAAAATAACCGTGGAGGGCAGAGAAGTCGCAGAATAGTATGGGAAGAGATTAAGATGCCTCCTCTGAATGCTAGTGTGGAAAAGATCTGGGAAGCTATACTTGTGATGGAAAATGTACCAAAGACCTTGGAACGTGGGAATGGAACCACCGCCAGGCGATAGAAGTCATGAGTTTTGTTCTTACCATCGCTTCCATGGGCATCAAACAAACGATTGTAGAAACATAAAGAGAATTATTCTCAGGATGATTGATCAGGGGAAGCTGAACCACTTTCTAAAGGGAGACGAAAAAGACCAGACATTACCACCACCACCTAGAGATACACGAATGTTATGTCAAGAAAAGGAAAGGAAACATTTGTGATAGAAGTTGGAACAAAAGCTAGAAATTTGAACTGCAACTCTATCGTCCACTCCTATCGCACAATCGAAGATTTTCATGACAACGTGCTCAGTAGAGTCTTTGCGAGAGATGCTAATGATAAAGAAATAATGAGTCTGGCGAGAACGACGCATTAGAAAAGTGGCAAATCGAAGACTATTTCTTTCTCTCGCAGATGAAGTGCCAAAAGGAAGAGAAACACATGATAGCCCGTTGGTTGTGAAACTAGAGATTAACCCAAAACCGATTGATGGAGAAGATGATGAAGCGTAAGCTTGTCGGGCGATCAACCGAATCCTAATCGACACCTAAGTTCGGTGAATATTCTCTTTTACCATACTTACAAGACGATGGGAGGAAAGGATGAGGATTTGATCCCCTCGACATACAAGATATATGGCTTTAATGGCACCGCAAACAAGCCAAAGGGAGAGGTTCACATGAGAATACCTCTACAAGGATTATCAACGATGTTTTATTCTCGTGGTTGACGTGGAATCCCCGTATAATGCACTCGATTGGGAGGCCATGGCTTCATGAAATCTTAGGGTCGCATCAACATACCACCAATGTATAAAATTTCCACATCCAAACGGCATTGGTATTATACAGGGAGATTGGAAGGAGTCGCAACAGTGTCATGAGGTCGATGTAGAAAGCTGCGAAGAAAGAAATACCAAAAGAAAGGGTTGGAAGCAACATGTGAGAAATGAGCAGAGAAAGGAAAAACTAATGGTAGATGCTATAGAAGTGAGGACTGAACATACTCGCAGGTGAATGCCCGGAGACAGCCAATATTATGATAATAAAGAAGCAAAAGATATGAGGAACAAAAGGCATAAGAAGTGAATAATCAACAAAAGCAGGAGGAAAAGTAGCAGTTGAAGTAATGGTGTGCGAGAATCTCGCAATCAAGAGTGAATGAGAATTCGATTAAGAAAGAAAAGTGAAATACAATAGATGAAATGGAATTTTGCGAATACTTAGCAAACAAATATCAACAAATAATGAAACATGAATGATTGAATGATTTAACAAAGATGAATGAGTAAAAGAATGGGACGAACCTTTATGGCGTACACCTAGTTCGCGAATAACATTTCGTAAGAGGCAAATGTAAGACCTAAAGTGCGTCATATAAGGGGGTATCTCTCGACATGGCTCAGGGGGAAGGTTACACCGCTCCTGAAGCCTGAGTCATGAAAATTTGGGGCCCATGAAAGCCTATCCGGGAGAGGTACCTTGGATTCCCAACTATATAAGGTTATACCCTGGTTGGGCGACCGAGGGTCTCTTCCAAGGAGTCAGTGTATGCTCAAGGCGCCGAGGTACACGGTTGAGCCAGAGTGCCCGGGATGGATGAACCTACCACTGGCCATTCTTGGCAAGTCTTGGCATATGTTGCACTCGCTCAAGAAAACTCCACTTAGGTGCAGTCTCGTAACCATAAACCCTATAGGTATAAGGGATAAGAGGCTGCGCGAAAACAACTGGTTGTTGTTAAGACCGGATGGGAGGAGCTAGTCTTGTATGGCCGATGTTTCGCCTCCTTGAAGGGGCAACCGGGGAGATGATAAGGCGACGCTCTCCATTAGGGGAGTGTCAAAACAGACGCAAATGTCATAAGGCTATGTTTTCGCAAGAGAATTTAGGCTCGTCATATTTGTGCAATGATCCTGCAGAGGCAATAATACTAACGCGAGGGTAAGGCGAGATCAATGGGTCTTTACACGAAAGTGTACGGACGTCCTGCGATTTTGTCGCACGACGGCAATGTCATGGGGCTTTATGTTCGCAAGGATATCTAGGCCTGTCATATTGTCGCAACTAAAACATCCTGCAGAGGCAAAAATACTTGGAAAATGATAAGGCAAGATCAATGGGTCTTTACATGCAAGTGTAAAGACGTCCTGCGATTTTGTCGCGGTAAAAGGTGGCAGGGGAAGACCTCTAATTAGGGAGTTTTGACTTGGAAGACCACACAAAATGATAAGGCAAGGTCAATGGGCCATTGCATGAAAATGTAAAGGCAGCCTGCGACCTTGTCGCAACAAGAAGAGATAAAACAAAGACTACCGAAATGGTAAGGCGAGACAAGTAGGATTATTGATTTATGAAGATACCCGCGACCTCGTCGCAATGATACATTTCAATAACAATGAAATTATTATCCAACAAAATACATGATAACAACTAAAATCTTCCATCTGAAGATAAATAACAGAGGCAAGTATGGGAATGGAAAAGATGGAATATTGTTATTCATCTTCTGATGAAAGAGTTATACATCAATAATGTTAGCCAATTATATTACAAAGAAGAACTGCCAAAAAAGGGGAGTGAAGATTGAATTTAAGGGGGAACAATCCAAGAAGTACACTATAATAAAGAGATACAGAAATGTACAGATATTACAGGCAGCGAAAGAAAACAAAAAGAATTATCTCTTTGGTGATTCTTCTTCTTCATCTGATTCTTCAGTCCTATTATTCTCATCGCCAGAATTTTCTTCTTCGCTAGCCTCACTATCAAACGTCTCGAGACAGGCAGATTCTCAAGAACCTTTTCAAGAAGCCAGGGATATGAATGCAGAGGGATATTGTGGTCCTTACAAACATACTCCATGGCTCCATTGCGAAAACGAACAGCATCATTATTAAAGTTCTCCACCGTCGTTAGAAATTGTTTCTTCAACTTGGAATATTTATTCTCGCGAAGGGAGAGACTCTTTGCGAGCTGTTCTTTTTCAGTTTCGAGTTCTTCAATTCTCGCTGGAAAATTCCTGGCGAGTTGTTCTTTTTCAGATTCAAGCTCTCTAATTCTAACTTGAAGTCTCTTCTCGGATTCTACAAATAAGTAACAACAAGTTAATAATTTACGAGCAATACTACAGAAGTAAGAAGCAGTAAGGTATAATAAATAACCTTCTCTATCAGATATCATATCTTTAATCAAGGAAGTATGCTCGGCATGAAGACTAACATCAACACCTAGGTTATTCCCTGCATTATCTAAAACTTTCGCAGCCCAGGCAAATTCATCATCACTATTAATAACAAGAAGAGAACGAACTTGCTCTTCTCATTGTTTAAGTATGGTATTCGATGAAGGAGTTCATCTCGTTCAACTTGCACACCGAGAAGAGATTTGTGGAATTCTGCTAACGCCTTGTGCACCTCATAGTGATGCGATCGTTCTCATCTATGAGATCACTAATTTTCTTCCTTAAAGTCTTGATTTTCTTCTCGGAATCAAGGTACATTCGTTTAAAGCGATTAGTTAAATTTAAACTAGATCTGTGTTCGATCTCTAAGAGATGATATTTGGATTGAAGATCCTTTAATGAAAGGAGGTTAGTTTTATTTAAAAAACTACTTAGAGATTGATTGAGGTGAGTAAGAAGGACATCATCATTCATAGGCTCGGAAATGAATGGAGAAGAATGGATTCTTCGGAGAGATTATATACGTCTGCAGAGAATAATAGTCGACAAGGAAAAATAAAAGATAACGTGAAAAGGATTTGAGAATTGAAAATTACTATACCATAAAGTTCTTGATTTGAATTAAGAAGAGTAGATACTCTCTCCTTTTGGGAGTCCAGATCGGCTTCTAATTTTTGAATCTTTTCGCGAGATGACGCGGCTTCACTTCCGGCTCTTGGGTCTTCTTGTTCAATTGTAAATTTCTCTTTTCAAGATTATTGCGTCTTCTCTCGAGATCCGAGGCAACTACAAAAGAAGTTTTTCCAACCTATGAAAGAAGATAGAAAAACCGTTAATACATATATATTTAAAAATTTTAAATTAACAGGAAATATGATCGCATGCATACCAAAGACCCAAGTGCGTTCAAGAAGTCGGGAGACACAATTCTAGAGGCTCCATTGAAAGAATTATTGCCCTCTAGTAAAGCAGCATTACACACATTTGCGAGTCCCGCAAAGGGGAAGCTAGGGGAGCATCTCCCATTCCTTGAAAAGAGTCTGAGAAGATGCTAGATAACTGATCCATAGGAGAACCGGCCAATGGAATCTCTTTAGCGAAAGAGGGATTCGAATCATGGTTATCCTCGTCAGAAGATTCGGAACTTGAGCTAAGGCGAGAAGAAGATTGAGTCTTTCGCTTCTTAGTTAAGGGAGCAGAAGATTTATCTTTACGAACGATGGTTTTAACCTTACTTTTAATCTTCGCGGCTACAGCTTCTTCAACTCCAACCTTCGCATACAGTTAAAGATAAGAAACAGAGGCAACAATATTGTTTCAAATAACAAAAGAAATGTTTCTTACTTCACCCGTAAGCGATCGAAGTATCGTTAGAGTACTCTCCAACGGATTATCCTTGTAGCTTCTTCTCAATTTGGCGATCTGAAAAATTTCACAAACTCAGCAAATATAAAAAGAAAGTTGCAAAGGCAAGATTTGAAGTGGAAAACATACCTCTTTTGCCTTATCAGGCCTGTAGTAGCAGGATTTCCCACACTACACCCCTTACTCGATTTTGCTTAATTAATCCATTGAAAGATGCAAGATCAAGAATATTTATTGATTGAATCCATGAACTGTTTACACAAGGAAATAGAATTACACTTAGAAATTAAAACACTCTTAAACTTTCTCTCTCCTAATGACTCGCTCAACCACTCCAAAAGATCTCCCCCTTTAACAGACCCATTTAGCCCTTTATATAGGGTAATACATAGTGGATGACAGCTAAGCTACCCTTTATTTTCGGGAATGTCTCGCGAAGTGTCGCAGATACACAAACATTTGCTCTCGCGACACTTCTTAACCCTCGCCAGGTCTCACGTCTTCTTTATGTTTTTGCCTGTCGTTATTCATTGCGTCGTTTATTTTAGCTCTCACGATCGCCTCGCGACAATCGTTTATTAATCCCGCAAGTCTTGTACGTTGCGATATTATGATCCTACATCTTGCCTCTTTTTCCTTAAATATTGCTTGAAGAGCGATCTTTAAGGAAAAATCTGTTGTGGTAGTAATCTTTGATCTTTGTTGATGAAGGAACGAGCAAAAGAATACTGGACTTGAAAAGTACGTACTTGCCTCTATTCTTTTGTAAAGTTCCGAAGCTTCTTTATAGTATATATACGAAGTGTTGTTTCTTGCCTCATGAATTGCAGAAAATAATCAATTTCGCCAGCTATTCTCGCCTATTAGGAAATATGTTGTATATTTGGATTCTACTAAAGTTCTTTTCGTCTGGCTTCCTTGGATTTAGTAGTGACCGTTTACACGTGTCTATATTTACCTCTTTTACCGGTGTATTTAATGTTAACCGGTCATAACATTTTTTCTCATCTATTTATAGGAGCACCCCCTGTGAAGAATTTTCCTTTTCTTTTTCATCTTCTTCATCGTCTGCAAGTGTTCTTCTTCTTCATCGTTCTGCAAGTGTTTACCTATTATTGTCTCTTACCATCTTCTTCACCACTTTTGCTATTCTCTATCAGTTGTTACTCTCATGGCGTCCAGGTTTGTTAATTTTGCCACATCTGGCTGATTTTGTGGTTGATCAAATTTGAGATTAGCTTTCTTGGTTGAAATCACACTGGTTTGATTAACTTTGTAGTTTTCTTTCTGCCATTGTTGTTTAGCAAGAACCAACCCAGAACTAAGTTTATCGTGAAGGACCCTCTTCTTTCTTTGGGCTCGCCATCGAAATCTACTTCGCAACAAGAATCCCTCGCACAACCAAAGCCCACTTCGCGAGCAAAATCTATGGCTTCAAAAAGACAGTCTGCAAGTGACAAGGTATGCAAGAAACATTTGTTTTTTATCAACAATACGTTGTTGCCTCTGTTTCTTATTTAATTTGTCATTCGCAGGATGATAAAACTACTGGTCATACTCCCAAAAGGCTTCGCTACTCCAAGCCTGTTACTCCTGACGTTCCATTTCCTTCATTCACACCTTCGTCTCCTGCTGCGAAATCTTCGCAAGATAATTTTGTGCCCCCTTCTCCTGGTAATATTACCAACGACAATATTTCTATACCTCAACTCCTCATAGACCAAGTTCCTTATAACCTGTCCCTACTACAAACGATCTTATACCTCCTCCCGCTATCAATATCCCCGCTATTTCTCCAATCACTTCTCTCCCTGAAACCTCCTCTTCTCATGAGGTTCCTTTGACAAAGGACGACTCGTCTTCTTTGTTTGAACAAATTCCTCTAACTGCGGAAAATTTGGAGGGGATAGATGTGGCCTTTAAGGTCCTTTCTGATCTCGTGAATGATGCCAAAAAGACTTCTACTGATCCTGTCAAATCAAATGTCTGCGAGATTTTAAGTAAGCATCTTGGTCTTGAGAGGATCTCGCAAGCACCTTTAGTTCAAGAGATTAATAAGTCAAGGATGATCTCTCAAGTTATGGCTGTGAAGTGCAATAATCTCCACCTTGAAAATCAAAAATTTCTCAAGATCTCACTAGATCGTGATAATCTTCGCAAGAAGAATGAAGAATTAAAAGGTATGCTCTCGCCATCCCCCCATTTTTTTTTTTTTTTTTTTTTTTCCTTTCCCACGGCTTATTAACAAAATAAATATTTTCTCTTGTTTTTCTCTCTTTTTTTTTCTTTTCTTTTATTTTTTTATTTTTTATTTTTTTATTTTTTTTGAAATAAATTTATTCATTATCATCAACAGAAAGGAGTTTACAAACATTGGATGGAAGCCTGGCAACAAGCTGGGCTCCAATCCCTTTTTTTTTTTTTTTTTTTACAACTCAAACCCTTGCTCGTCCTCAAAGTATTAAACCAGAAACGAAATAATGGAGATATATCAGACGGAGTCTATCGTTGAAGAAGTTCGAGTTGAAAGAGATGCTTGGATGGAGCAGTATAATCTCTTAGATAATCTTCATACCTATGCAAATGATCAAATAAATAACTTGTCTAAAGAGAATTTTGATTTATCGCAAAAGCAAGTCTCATTAAGTAATGACTTATCTCGCCTCTCTTATGCTTTGACTAAAACTAATTTGGAGTTGGAAACTTTATCGATGAGAATCGAACTCTTTCTCAAGAGAAACGTTCTCTGTTGAATAAGATGGCGAGCTACTCGCAGCAGATAATGCTTGTCAAAAGTTATGTGAAGAACACGAACAAGCTAAACATACTTTGAAAAACCAACTTGAAGAAATTATCGCGAGAGAGATAAACTTATTCAAGGTAGAATAACGTTGAGTGTAAAAGCGAAACAATTCCAAGAACAATGTGTCAAATTAGAAAAATCCAACTCTACTCTGGCGACCGAAAACTCCATACTTGTTTCCAATGAAAAGAATTTGCGATCTCGATTAAAAGGCTTAG
Source organism: Papaver armeniacum (assembly GCA_023531295.1). NCBI lineage: Eukaryota > Viridiplantae > Streptophyta > Magnoliopsida > Ranunculales > Papaveraceae > Papaver > Papaver armeniacum. Next base: position 789,418 of record JAJJWW010019225.1, on the reverse strand, counting down.
TGGGAGATTCATTTGATGATGTCATGGACCGCTTGGGGAATAATTTCGCAGCTTTAATTCAACATCTTACTTCTCAAAAGGAAGGTAGTCAAATTATTTGACTATCTTAATTTATGTATTTATTCCATGAATACTTTATTACCCTGAAAATGCCAATAATGTTCGATAAGAATTTTCTCTGATCTTGTGTATTTGTTATGCAGACTCTGAGAGAAAGCTTCGCTCCACTATCTCCACCCTCAGGTCTGATTATTCTAAAATTCGCAAGGAAAACGGACTACTCTCCGCGTCTCTTGCTCGTTCTCGACCGACGTGCAGAGCGAAGATTTGATTATATGTCTTATTGTAAGGACATTGATAGTAAGAATCGTCAAAAGGCATTGCTTCGCCAATTCCCTCTTAAAGCGGAAGTTCTTGTGAATAATATTTTGCTGTCGAAGTCTCTTGATCCTATTCACGTCGATCCTTTGGAAGTAAGTGATGATGAAGTTCCCAATGCTCCAGATAGTGATTATGAATATGAAAGCTGCGAAGATCTCCCTGATAAGGAAGTTGTCGATGAAGATCCGAATAGAAAGACTCCTGATGAAAATCCAGTAACTGGCAAGAACGAAGGTGATGAAAACATTTCTGATGAAAATCCACCAATTGAAGGAGGCGAAGCTGATAAGGCGCAGAAAAGACTCAACCATCCTCTCGTATTTGATAATGCCGGGTGTAGAGTTAAATTCTCTTTGTAATTTGCCGAATTCCTTTTTGTGTGAATGATTTAACTCTTTGATTGAGTAATTCCCTATTTCTTTCTTCCTTTTTTTGCAAGCATGTTCGCTTATTGAATTTTTTATTAAGTAAGTCCATCCCAATCAGGGATTTGATTTTAATTCTTCTCACTGCGACAAAGTCGCAGGCCGCCTTTACATTTTCATGCAGAGGCCCATTGACCTTGCCTTATCATTTTTGTGTGGTCTTCCAAGTTAGACCTCCCTAATTAGAGGTCTTCCCCTGCCACCTTTCATCGCGACAAAATCGCAGGACGTCTTTACACTTGCATGTAAAGACCCATTGCTCTTGTCTTATCATTTTCCAAGTATTTTTGCCTCTGCAGGATGTTTTAGTTGCGACAATATGACAGGCCTAGATATCCTTGCGAACATAAAGCCCCATGACATTGCCGTCGTGCGACGAAATCGCAGGACGTCCGTACACTTTCGTGTAAAGACCCATTGATCTCGCCTTACCCTCGCGTTAGTATTATTGCCTCTGCAGGATCATTGCACAAATATGACGAGCCTAAATTCTCTTGCGAAAACATAGCCTTATGACATTTGCGTCTGTTTTGACACTTCCCCTAATGGAAAGCGTCGCCCTTATCATCTCCCGGTTGCCCCTTCAAGGAGGCGAAACATCGGCCATACAAGACTAGCTCCTCCCATCCGGTCTTAACAACAACCGTTGTTTTCGCAGCCTCTTATCCCTTATACCTATATGGTTTATGGTTACGAGACTGCACCCTAAGTGGAGTTTTCTTCGGGCGAGTGCAACATATGCCAAGACTTGCCAAGAATGGCCAGGGTAGGTTCATCCATCCCGGGCACTCTGGCTCAACCGTGTACCTCGGCGCCTTGAGCATACACTGACTCCTTGGAAGAGACCCTCGGTCGCCCAACCAGGGTATAACCTACATATATAGTTGGGAATCCAAGGTATCTCCCCCTGATAGGCTTTCATGGGCCCCAAATTTTCATGACTCAGGCTTCGGGAGCGGTGTAACCTTCCCCCGAGACATGTCGAGAGATACCCCTTATATGACGCACTTTAGGTCTTACATTTGCCTCTTACGAAATGTTATTCGCGAACTAGGTGTACGCCATAAAGGTTCGTCCCATTCATTCATTCTTTTATTCAATCATTCTTCATCATTTGCTATTTTGCTTAAGTAGATATTCGCCAATTCATTCATTTAATCATTCGTTATCTCTTGTTGTTTTGTTAAGCCATTCATGACTTTTTTGTTATTCTTGTCGCGAGATCTTCGCGGATTTTCTCTGCATTTTACTGAATGTCGCAAATATCTTGCGAAGAAGTACTTCATCTTGATTCCTTTTTCCTCTCTCATTTTTACGGGTAATATTTCTTTAAATATAACCTATTCCATGGTCTATCCAATTTTTGTCCCACATCTCTTCCTTCGGGATCCATCAATCTATATGCCCCTGTACCAACTACCTCTTTGATGATATAAGGTCCATCCCATTTTCTCGCCAATTTGCCTCCACTTTCACGTTGATATATTGGGGTTTCTCGCAACACCAAGTCTCCTGGTTGGAACTCACGTATTTTTACACGCTTGTTATATTCTCTAGCCAGTCTTCACTGATAATTCTCCATGTGTCGCAAGGCCTTTTCTCGTTTTTCTTCCAATTCATCCAACTTGATTAGAATGTTGCCTGCGCTAAGATTTTTCTCCCAGACCTCTTTTTTTGGTTGTCGGAATCACGACCTCTGTTGGGAGTACTGCTTCAACTCCGTAAGTTAAGCAAAAAGGGGACATTCCTGTGGCTTCTCTTCTAGTTGTATTATAAGCCCATAGTGCATTGGGTACTTGTTCGCACCATCCCCTATTGTGTCCTTCCAATTTTTTCTTCAATATATCAGCAATTGTTTTGTTTGTTGCCTCCGCTTGGCCATTAGCTTGTGGATATAATGGAGTTGATTTTCCACATCTTATCCGAAATGCATTAAGCAAAGAACTCTATATTTTGCCCTTCAAACTGCTTCCCATTATCGATACCAATTGTGCGGGGATCCCAAATCTGCATATAATATTTTCAAATATGAAAGTAAAAACATCCTTATCGCGAATGTCTTTGGACCGCTTTCACCTCTGCCCATTTTGTGAAATAGTCCGTTGCAACAATTAAGTACCTTCTTTGTCCTGTTCCCGGTAAAAATGGTCCCACAATATCTAAACCCCATTTTCCAAAAGGCCACACACTTCTCGAAGAATTTAACGGTGCTCCAGGTGCATGTATCTTCTTCCCATGTCTTTGACAATCTTCGCAGCGTCTGGATATTGCTCTCGCGTCCTCATGCATATATGGCCAATAATATCCTTGCGTCTTTGCCTTATATGCCAAAGATCTCCCGCCGCTATGATTTCCGGCATCCCCACTATGCAGCATCCTCAATATGGTTTCTCCTTCTTTCCTTGTTAGACATCGAAGCGAAGGTCCATCAAAAGAACGCCGATAAAGCACGCCATCTCGTAATTCATAATTTGTTGCCCGGCTCTTTAACTTGTGTGCTTCCAATCTATTTCTTGGTACCTCGCCTTTCATTAAGTACGCGTGAAGTTCTACTCTCCAGTCTTCCTCGCGACATTGCATTTCATCTACCACCATCATTATACCTGCTTCTTGTCCTTCCTCTTTATTAATTGATGGCGCCAGTAGCGTCTGTATTTTGATATTCCTCGCAGTCGGGTCTGTCATCATACTCGATATAAAAGCAAAAGCGTCTGCGAGTCTATTATCTCTCCTTGATATGTGCCTCCATTTTATTTTCGGTATTTGTGCTGACAACACTTCTACAAGTTTCCTGTATTTCTGTAGAGATGGATCATTTGTAGCATACTTCTCTGTTATCTGACGAATTGCCAATTGCGAGTCACTGGTAATCCTCACATTCTCCAGTTTCATTTCTATTGCGAATCGTAGGGCATGTATTATAGCTTCATACTCCGTTTCATTATTGGTAGACTCAAATTCCAATCTAAAAGCAAAAGCTAACTTATTGCCTTCTGGCGAAATCACAACAATTCCCACTCCTTTACCTTCTCCATTGGATGATCCATCCACTAATATTTCCCACCGATCTGGCTCAGTTAACAAATCTTTTGGATCTCCATGCTCTTCTTCTACATCCATCATTTCATCCACTGCTTCATCTTCCTCCAAAGAAAATTCTGCCAGAAAATCTGCGACAACCTGTGACTTGGTTGAAGATAATATTTCATATTTGAGTTTGTAATGGCTTATTTGAGCATTCCATCTTTCGACTCTTCCTGATCTTTTTGAATTTTTCATTACTGACTCGATTGGTACCTTCGTTACCACTCTAACAGTATGTGCCTGAAAATATATGCGAAGTTTAAACGACGCATAGACTAACGCCAGATTAGTTTTTCAATCTTCGAATAATTTCTTTCTGCAAACATTAAAAGTTTTGCTGATATAATAGATTGGTTTTTCTACTCCTGCGTCCATTCGCAGTAAAACTGCACTTAAGGCATGCGATGTTGTCGCGAGGTATATTAATAATTCCTCTCCTGGTTCTGCCTTCTGCATAATGGATATATCCATTAAATGCTCTTTGATCCCTTGTAAAGCCTTTTCACATTCGTCCGTCCACTTAAATTTCGATCCTTTTTTCAGAACACTGAAAAAGTGTTTACACTTATCAGATGACCGCGAGATGAATCTTCCTAATGATGCTAGTAACCCATTCAGCTTTTGAACATCCTTTACTGTCGCAGGTGTCGGCATATCGCGAACTGCTTTTACTTTCTCCGGGTCAACATGTATTCCTTCCTTTGATATAATGTAACCCAAGAACTTCCCTGACGCAACTCCGAAGGTACATTTCTCTGGATTGACTTTAATGTTGAAACGCCTCATTTGTTCAAAAATTTCTTTCAAGTCTCGCACGTGATCTTCTGCCTTTTTACTTTTCACTAGCATGTCATCTACGTATACCTCTAGTGTTTTATGTATCCATTCTGCGAATACTTTTTCTACCATCCTTTGATACGTTGCTCCAAGATTTCGCAAACCAAAAGGCATTTTAGTATAGCAAAGATAATCCTCTTGGAGCGAAGAAAGCAAGCAGTTCTTGGTCTTCTTCAAATGAGAGGGATTTGATTGTAACCTTTGTATCCGTCCAGCGATGATACTCTTTCATTCCCTACCGATTCGACCAAATTGCGGGAATGTCTGGTAATGGAAAACTGTCTTTAGGGCAAGCTTTATTTAGATCGGTGAAATCAATGCAAATCCTTATTCCCTTGTTCTTCTTTGGAACTATAACCATATTCGCTATCCATTCAGGATATTTTGCTTGTCTAATAATTCCTGCATCCAACATCTTTGCGCTTCTTCTTCTATCCGAGGGTGATATGTCATTGCTATCTTTCTAATTCTTTGTTTGAATGGCTTCACATTTTTATCAATTTCCAAACTTGTGACAAAGCTACTGATGGATCTATTCCAGGCACTTCATCCATATCCCACGCGAAGATATCTTTATAATCCCGTAATAGATCGACGGTTCTTTTCTCTTCATCCGCTCCCATGTTAGTTCCAATCTTTAGCATCTGGGGTTTTTCCTTAGTTCCAATATTCACTTCTTTGGTTTGCTCTGCCGCGACGTAACTGGCCTTCGGTTCCCCCATAGGAGTCGGTCCTTTTGGTTCTTTCGCGAGATCATTTTCTTCTCCCGAGATCTCGCTAGGTATGCCTTTTCCTTCCTTCGCTCTTATCATGTAAACTCTGAATTCTTCTTCTTTCTTAGCTGCCCTTGCCATATTTTTGTGATACTTTGATATACTCTTTCGCTTGTTTACTTGTTCTTCGCAACACTTTACTTCATTTCGATAATATATTCTTCCTTTGGCAGCATCCCCTTTGATCTCGCCGATTCCGGTTGGTGTAGGAAACTTGATACATTGATGAAGCGTCGACGCCACAGCTTTTATTGCATGTACCCATGGTCTTCCTAGTAATATGTTATACGGTGATTCCATATCCACTACACTCAGCGTCACCTGTGTTTCAATTCCCCCTAACGGAATATGTATTTTTATCTCCCCTTTAACTTTTGTTATAGATTTACCAAAACCTTGAATATTGTACGCCGCGAAAATCATATCTTCGTCTTTATATCCCATCTTTTTGTAAGCGTGATAAAACATGATGTTCACCAGACTCCCTGTATCAATTAAAACTCCATTCACTACCCATGTTTTCACTGTGTTCTCTAATTCCTCTCTTTCCTTATACGCGTTTATTGCGATTACCAGTGGAGATGCGTGATCCAAGTTTTCTTTGGATATTTCCTCCGCCGCAAAAGTTATCTCTTGCTTTTCCCAATCCTTCAAAGGTGATGTTATTTCTCTATCTGTAATCTTCTTTCCTTCAAAATCTCGTTTGTGTATTCTTCCTCTGATATTTTCATGAAATTCACTAATCATTACTCTTGTGTCTGTGCTGCATGCCATATCTTTTTCATCCGATTTAAGATTTTCCTTTCTCATTTTCCTGATTCAAACAACTTTAATTGTAATTTTCTCTCCTTTACAAATGATCGTCCCTGTTTCTAGCGCATATGTAGTAGCAGGATTTCCCACACTACACCCCTTACTCGATTTTGCTTAATTAATCCATTGAAAGATGCAAGATCAAGAATATTTATTGATTGAATCCATGAACTGTTTACACAAGAAAATAGAATTACACTTAGAAATTAAAACACTCTTAAACTTTCTCTCTCCTAATGACTCGCTCAACCACTCCAAAAGATCCCCCTTCTTACAGACCCATTTAGCCCTTTATATAGGGTAATACATAGTGGATGACAGCTAAGCTACCCTTTATTTTCGGGAATGTCTCGCGAAGTGTCGCAGATACACAAACATTTGCTCTCGCGACACTTCTTAACCCTCGCCAGATCTCACGTCTTCTTTATGTTTTTGCCTGTCGTTATTCATTGCGTCGTTTATTTTAGCTCCTGCGACTGCCTCGCGACAGCGTCGTTTATTAATCCCGCGAGTCTTGTACGTTGCGATATTATGATCCTACAAGGCCATTTGAATTCCCAAGGATGATATCCTGCGAGATTCGCAGGAAGAATATGCGAGCCCGCGATGTAAGGGCCATTTAAAATCAAGGGTACAACCCACCACTTCTCATCTTTGGAGTGGCGAGGAGTAGTATTGTTGCGCGGATGCCAGTCAATATCTTGCATGAGTAATTTATCCTCGGGGACATTATCCTTCTTTTTTTGACGAATGCCCCAAATGAGATTTCGCATTCCTCATCTTTATCATTTGAATAATTTTCAAAAAGTTCTCTACACAGTGTACTTCTCGTGTATTTCTAAGTCTGAAATCGGGGTGTCTAACAAGATTAGGGTATAAAGATCCTTTGCCAAAGACCACGATTCGCGAACTCAAGCATCAGGCGAATGCAATCGCCACTTAATTGATAAACAGCCCGAGAGAATTTTTCATGGGCCAAGATTTCATAAAATAGAGGCATCTCAGGATTGTACAAGGGAATGGGAAGTCCTGCGAGAAGCTGACCTAGCGAGACTATAATCTTTTGATCATCACATTGATGATCAGAAAACAACCTTGCAGAAAGAATAGATGAAGATTCTTGATCGGGAATGGTTGATAGAGTAAAACCCTTCTCGAGCAACTTCTGTTGAACTTCATCAAAAGAAGATTTGTATGCACGACTAATGAAAGCCATTATCAGTATGGGAATGGATGGGAGATTGGAGATTAGGATCAGCGTTAGAAAGGATAAAGAAAAGAGTTACAGTAGCAGGAGCGCAAATTGCGGAAGGAGAGAGTCAAGAAAAGTTGCAGAGAGAAATTAAAGGAAGAAAAGAGGAGGAAAAGAAAGCTATATATAGAAAAAATCAAAAAAGATTCTTGAGAAAAACGAGGGCATTTAATGCGAGAAGAGACACGAACGGTCGAGAATAAACGGTTGGAAGAGACGTGTCAAGAAAAGACTTTAATGGTCGAAATTTGTGTAATAGTACGGAGCTGAAACAGATAAAGATAAGTAGTTGCGGTAAATCAAAATATTGATTCTCATGACATTCTCCCCCTCGCAGAGGAGATGTAAGGAGAAACAGGAGACGGAACTTCATATATATGCTACAAAGAAGCTTCAGAACTTCGCTAAAAGAATAGAGGCAAGTACGTACTTTTCAAGAAAAATATTCTTTCGCTCGTTCCTTCACCAATTGAAACCAAAGATTATTACAACAATGAATTTTTCCTTCAAATCGCTCTTCAAGCAATATTCAAGGAAAAAGAGGCAAGATGTAGGATCATAATACATGCAACGAACAAGGTTCGCGGGATTAATAAACGATTTGTCGCGAGGGAGTCGCAGGGAGCTAAAATAAACGACGCGATGAATAACGACAAACAAAACAATTGGAAGACATGAAACTCAGCGAGGGTTAAGAAGTGTCGCGAGAATGAATATTCGTGCATTTGCGACACTTCGCGAGACATTCCCGAAAATAAAGGGTAGCTTAGCTGTCATCCACTATGTATTACCCTATATAAAGGGCTAAATGAGTCTGTTGAAAGAGGAAGATCTTTTTGTATTGTGAAGCAAGTCATTAGGAGAGAGAAAGTTTAAGAGTGCTTTAATTTCCAAGTGTAATTCTATGGTACTGTGTAAACATTTCATGGAATCAATTAATAAATATTCTTGATTTCATATCTTTCAATGGATTAATTAAGCAAAACTGAGTAAGGGGTGTAGTGTGGGATTTCCTGCTACTACACTTTTGGTTGTGTTGTGTATGTTCCCATTGCTCCACCACAGAGAGCGAAAATGGGTCCTCAACGTAGACTCGGCATATATGTTGGCTATTACTCTCCATCTATTATTCGGTATTTAGAACCTCAAACATGAGATGTTTTTAAAGCAAGATTTGCTGATTGCCAATTTGATGAATCAAATTTCCCGTCGTTAGGGGGAGATAAGCCAAAACTTGAAGAAAGCCGTGAAATTTCATTGAATACACCATCATTAGCCCACTTTGATCCTCGTACAAAACAATGTGAACTTGAGGTTCAAAGAATTATACATTTGCAAAATATTGCAAACCAAATGCCTGATGCATTTACTGATACAGGTAGGATAACAAAATCACATATTCCTGCTGCAAATACTCATGTACGAGTAAGTATCCCAGAAAGACATCATGATAATCAGTCCACGATATGCTTGAAGCGTGGAAGATCTCCTGGTGCAAAGGATTTAGTTCCGCGGAAAAAAGAGATCAGTAGTTGGCATTCCAGAAAAAGATATTCTCTATGAAACATTGATTGATCAATCAAATACTTATACACAAGTTGCACCTGAAGAGGCACATGTACCTCAAAACAATGAGATCTCTATAAACTATGTTGGTACAAGACAAAACTGGGATAGGAATACAATTATTACTGATAGTAAATTTGCTTTTACAGTTGCTTTGGATATCATTGAAAATATTGATGATCCTGAACCACAATCTATCGAAGAATGTCGTCGTAGGAAAGATTGGCCTAAGTGGGAGGTTTCAATCCAATTAGAGTACAACTCATTAGTAAAACGTGGAGTTCTTGGTCCTATTGTTGTAACTCCTGAAAATATAAAAGCTGTCGGGTACAAATGGGTATTCGTACGAAAACGTAACGAGAAAAATGAAATTGTGAGATATAAAGCTCGACTCGTTGCGCAAGGTTTTTCACAAAGACCATGTATTGATTATCAAGAAACTTATTCTATAGTGATGGATGCCATCACATTCCGGTTTCTAATTAGTTTGGCAGCTTCAGAAAAGCTTGAAATGCGTCTTATGGATGTAGTTACAGCTTATCTTTATGGGTCACTTGATAGTATGCCTGAAGCAGACAATTCCAAAGATCTTAGTGTATACTCAATAAAACTTCAAAGAGCTCTATATGGACTAAAGCAATCTGGAAGAATGTGGTATAATCGCCTTAGTGAATATTTACTGAAAGAGGAATATACTAATAATGCTATTTGTCCATGTGTTTTCATTAAGAAATCAGTGCAGGTTTGCTATTATTAGATACGCCGATGATCTAAATCTTGTTGGAACTCTAAAAGAACTCACTGAAACTGCTGCTTACTTGCAGAAGGAATTTGAGATGAAAGATCTTGGTAAAACTAATTATTGTCTTGGTTTGCAAATTGAGCATGTCTCAAATGGGATATTTGTCCATCAATCTACTTATACAGAAAAAGTCTTAAAACGATTTTATATGGACAAAGCACATCCACTGATTTCCCTTATGGTTGTGAGATCACTTGACGTGAATAAAGACCCATTTCTACCTAAAGAAGATGGTGAAGAACTTATTGGTCCGGAAGTGCCATATCTAAGTGCAATTGGTGCTCTTATGTATCTTGCAAATTGCACAAGGCCGGATATTGCTTTTCCAGGTAATTTGTTAGCTAGATACAGTTCTGCTCCAACTCGAAGACACTGGAATAGAATCAAGCACTTATAACGTTATCTTAGTGGCACTATTGATTTAGGTTTATTTTACCCTTATAAATCTAAGTCAAAACTAATTGGGTACGGAGATGCAGGTTATCTTTCAGATCCACACAAAGGACGATCACAAACTGGGTATTTGTTTACTTATGGAGACACAGCTATATCTTGGCGGTCAGTGAAGCAAACAATTTCAGCTACATCTACAAATCATTCTGAACTAATAACAATCCATGAAGCAAGCCGTGAGAGCGTCTGGTTCAGGTCAGTAATACATCATATTCAAGAATCATGTGGACTTCCTTCAACTAAAGATTCACCAACAATATTATACGAAGACAATATTGCTTGCATTGCACAACTAAAGGAAGGATTTATCAAAGGTGATCGAATAAAGCACATCAGTCCGAAGCTCTTTTTCTCACATGATCTACAGAATGATGGTGTGATTGATATCCAACAAGTACGTTCAAATCACAATATAGTGGACCTCTTCACTAAGGCATTACGAACTTTTAAATTCAAGAAATTAGTTCACAAGATTGGAATGCGTCGACTTAAAGATTTGTAGGTCAAGATTTCGCTGAAGTATCCATCAGGGGAGCATCATTAGGACTTAAACGCGTTGTACTCTTTCCTTCATCAAGGTTTGTCCCACTGGGTTTACTTGTCAAGATTTTAATGAGGCAGCATATGCGTGTCCAACACTGTTCTGAGTCTCACACATTTCAGGTTTTTTCTCTCTTGATTTTCCTGATATATTTTGTGACTTAGACACAGTGGTCATCAGGGGAGTGTTATGAACGTGTATTGCACGGGTTGTAGTATAGGGAATATCTAGGGTTTTACGTTTATTTTACTTAGATCCCCTTGTGTCTAGCCTATATAAATAGAGGTTGTATTCTCCCTTCTTGTTCTACACATTAATAAGAATTCTCCTTCTCTCCCTATTTTTCTATCTTTCGCACTATTATCTTATAATTTTAGCGAATTATTAATTTGGCACGTTATCCCCGACTCGGGACCGGCCAAAAAAATTATTTAAGAAAGTTTATTAAATAATTGAGTATTAATTAAAAGAGTTTCTACTGTAACTCGCACCTATGACTTGCCCCGACGGTCGCGAAACTGCTATTTTCCACTAGTGATTAATGCATCATATGTCACTAATTTTCTTTTAGATTAAAATATTTATAAATATTTAATATTTTATTCTTAATGATGTATCACCGATAAAAAACCGATATTATCTTTTGTATAGGTGTACCAGATCCGGCCGATACGATACATATACACGATATTAACTACTTTGGTCACAATCATGTGATCAAATAAGTCTAGTGTTTTTAGAGAATTGATCAAATGCTAATTGTAGTTGCAGGAATTCCCACAATAGATCCCTCACAAGAATTCATAATAATCAACACATCTTTAAGATCAACAATCACACTTTTTATTAATTGAGTTAGAAATTTTACAAGAAGGAAATGAAATCAAGAATACAACCACTATTCTAGACTTTCTCTCTCCTCAAAAATTTTTATTCACTCTAAAAAGATCTCTCCCACCTTAAGCATGTTCGGCTCTTTATATAGGATATTACATAGTGGGTGACAGCTAAGCTGTCCTTTATTTTCGGATCTGGTTTGCGATATTCTCGCAAGTATACAAATGTTAAATTTCGCAACATTCCTAAATCTCGCTAGGTCTCCACATCTTTCTCGTGTTTAGGCTGTCGTCATCATCACGTCATTTCGTAACCAATCACAGCGATGTCTTCGCAATGTGTTGTATAAAGGTTTCGCAATGGTATTGATGTTGCGATATTCTGATCCTACATCTTGCCTCTTCTCATGTCTTCTCTGCGAAGGAGAGAATGTCATGAGAATTAGTGCTTCAAAATGCCGCAGCCGTTCATTTTTCCATATTCTTCTGTATTGACATGATTCTGTATTTTTACGCAGAATTTATTACACATATCTCTTCTTCCATCCATTTCTTGACACGTCCTTTTCAACTGCTATTTCTCAAACGTTCACGTCTACTCTTCGCATTAAATGTGCTTATTTTCTCGAAAATTCTTCTCTATATATATTCTTCTCATTCTTCTCTTCTTCTTTTTTACTTTCCTTCTTATCTTTTCAGCAACTTTTCTTCACCGTTTCTCCGTAAATTCCACTCCTGCTGCTGTAAATTTTCTTGTTTCTACTTCTTTTGATCTTTAATTTTTTCTTCATTCCCATACTTCAAATGCCTCCAGTTGGTCGTAAATATGAAACTTCTCTTGAAGGAATTCAGAAAGATCTCAAAGAGAAGGGTTTTACATTAGCCACCATTCCCAATCAAGGAGCTAAATCCATTCTTTCTGCTAAATTGTTTTCTGATCATCATTGTGATGACAAAGAAATCATAGTTTCGATTGGTCAAATTCTCGCTGGCCTTCCCATTCCTCTCTATGATCCTAATCTTCCTTTGTTTTACGAAATTCTTGCTCATGCGAACTTCTCGCGAGCCATCTACCAATTGAGTGGGGACTGCATTCGTTTAATTATTGAATTCGCTAACCGTGGTGCTGGTAAAGGGTCTCTTTACCAAAAATAATCTAGGGATCCAAATTTTAAGGAGTTGGAAATACTCGCCGAAAAATATACAGTAGAGGGCTTCTTTGAAAATTATGAATTAATACCCATGAAGAAAGATAGTACTCGCTGGGGTGTCCGTTTGAAGAGAAAAGATAACATTGTTGATGATAAAGTACTTATGCAAGATATTGACTGGCATTCTGGCAAGAATAATACTCCTCGTCACTCTAAAGATGACAGATGGTGTGTCTTTCCACTGGTTTTGAAGGGGCCTTATATTTCAGGTTCAAATGTGCTTCCTGCGAATCTCGCTACTTATCAACCTTGGGTATTGAATTGGCCCGAGAAAGAGAAAGAGGTATGTCTTCAAACTTACTCACTTCATAATCTTTCATTTATTGTTACTTTCCTGTTCTCTAATTCTTGCGAAGATTTTAGATTAAAAAGCTGAGATCAAGCTACAACAGGACTGGGAAAGCTAGCACTTTATCTGCTCTACGCTCCATCACGGATTAAGTAAGAAACACCTTTTTTTTTTTTTTTACTTTTAACAATATTGTTGCCTCTGTTTCTTATCTTCATTTGTGTGCGAAGATTGGTGTTGTAGTTGTTCAAGAAGAAGGATCTAAGGTTGCGAAGACCAAAGGCAAAGGTAAAGGTTCTCTTCGCAAGGAGAAATCTGCTTCCCCACCTTCAAAGAAACGAAAAGTTCATTCTCCTTCTCCTTCAAATCTTCAGTCTGGCAAAAGTTCCGATGATGATGATAATAATGATATTGATAGTTCTTTCGCAAGGGAATATTTTCCACCTAAATCTTCAATGGCACAATTGTCTATCATCTTCTCTGACTCCATGAAAGGGATTGGGGATTATCATCTCACTAGCACATGCAAAGCTCTTGCGAATATCTGTGATGCCCCTTTACTGGATGGTGATGATTCTCTTCATGGAGTCTCCAGATCAGTGACTCCTAGATTTCTGAATTCACTTGGTATCTTGGTATGCCTTCGTTTCTCTATTTCTTCATAATTATGATTTAAAATTATATTATATCTTAACAATTTCTTCATTTTCCTTCGCAGACTGGGAAGGCTTCTTTTGCTGTTGCCTCAGATTTGGAAAAAAGACGTGGGATTCTTGAAAAGAAGAATCTTTAACTTCGCAAGAGAAACGAATAACTGGAAGCTGAAGCTGTTGATCTTCACGAAAAGAACAAACAATTAGAAGCTGATTCTTCCACTCAAAAGAACAAAATATCTAGTCTTCAAGATGCCAATAAGCAACTTTATGGTATGAAATTTTCCTCTTTTCCTTTATTTTGTTTTCTCATTATCCTCCCTCATCTGATTTATCATTTTCGCAGACGTCTATGATCTTTCTGATGAAGCCATTCTCCTTCACTCATTCCCCAATTCTATGGATAATAATACCCTTCTTTAACACCTTAATAATTCTTTGAATAGTTTTTCAAATGACAAGATTAAATCTCTTCCCATAAATGAACTCAGATCCAAACTTCGCCTCTTAGAAATTGACCATAGATCCAGCTTGGGCTTAGCCAACAAATTTAAGCGTTTCTATCTTAACTCTAAAGAGGAAATTAATACTTTAAGAACCAAGATCAGTAATCTCATAGATGATAAAGATCGCATCACTAGACAAGGTGCTCAAACGTTAGCGAAATTCCAAGTAACTCCTCTTGAGGTTCAAATTGAACGAGATGAATATAACCGCAAAAATGATGTAATTAGCGAAAGAGAGAATCAAATTCGCTCCCTTCTTCTCATAAATAATGATGATGAATTCGCTTGGGCTGCGAAAGTTCTAGATGACGCCAGAAATAATCTAGGTGTAAATGTTAGTCTTCAAGCTGAGCACACGGCCTTGGTTAGGGATATGATTTCTGACAGAGAAGGTTGTTAATTGTTCTTCTTTATTAATTGTTTATCTTTCATAAATTATCATCAAGTTGCTTTTTCATTGTTATATGTTCGCAGGAGTTAAAGACATATTTCGTAAAAGAATTGAAGAACTTGAGTCTGAAAAGGAGCAGCTCGCAAAGGATCTTTCTTCTCGCAATGATAATGATAAATGTTCTAGACTGAAGAGTCAATTAAATATTACTGTTGCGAATATTAAGAATGACGCTATTCTTTTTCGCAATCAAACTATTAAGAAGGTCTGTGATGACAATAACATCCTTAATTATAATTATTAATCTTTCATTTCATGCGTGCGTAAATCTACCATATGGAGACAAATAACATGTTCGTATTCTATTCATTCCCATACTTGCCTCTGTTATTTGTATCCAAATGAAAGATTAAGCAAGTTACTTTTGAATAACAACATGTATTTATGCCTCAGTTTCGCAGCTGTTTCTGCAGAATCTTCGCAATTAGGGATTTCTTGGGTTTTCCCAAGATTTCATTCTTTCTGGTTCTCTTATGTGGTCTTATTTTGCCTTCCTAGTTAAAGGTCTTATTTTGCCACCTCTTGTCATTGAGACAAAATCGCAGGACGTCTTTGCACTTTCATGCAGAAACCTATTGATCTTGCCTTAACTTTTTTCTTTTGTCGTTTTTGTTGCGACAATATGACAGACCTAAATATTCTTGCAAAAATAAAGCCCCATGACATTGCCGTCTTGCGACGAAATCGCATGACATCTTTACACTTTCATGTATTGACCCATTGATCTCGCCTTATCTTTCTCTTTTGTATTATTGCCTCTTCAGGATTGTCGCACAAATATGACAAGCCTAAATATTCTTGCGAAAATAAAGCCTCGTGACATTTGCGTCTTAAGACACTTATCAGCTCCATAATGGAGGGTGCTGCCCTTATCTTCCCCCTGGTTGCCCCTTCAAGGAGACGTACCTCTACCATACAAGATTGTCTCCTCCCATCCGGTCTTAATAACAACCAGTTGTTTTCGCATCCTCTTATCCCTTTTTCCTATATGGCTTATGGTTACAAGACTGCACCCTAAGTGGGGTTTTCTTCGAGCCGAGTGCAGCATAAGTCAAGACTTGCCAAGAATGGCCGAGATGCTTCAAACGCCCCAGGCACTCTTGGCACAACCGTGTACCTCGGCACCTTGATCAGATGTCGCACTCCTTAGAAGAGACCCTCAGTCGTCCAACCTAAGTCATAAGCTTAGGTTGAAAATCCAAGGTACCTCTCCTGGATGGGATTTATTGACCCCAAATCTCCATGACTCAGGTTCCATGGGTGGTGTAACCTTTTCGTTGAGCCATGCAACAGGTACCCCCTTCTATGACGCACTTTAGGTCTTAAATTTGCCTCTTGCGAAATTTTGATTTCGCGAACTAGGGTGTACGCTATAGTAGGTTCGCCCCTTTCTGATTGTTTTGTTTCTTATTCTGCATATCAGCTCTTTTGTAATTTCGCAATCTCATCTTTGTCATTCATATTTTTTTTTTTTTTTTTTTTTTGCAACAAATCAGTCATACATCTTTCTTTCTTCTCTCAATTTTACTTTTGCAGTCATAAAATCAACAAATACATTCACGCTTTAAGTATCTTACCTCTGCTACTTTCTGCCTCTGCATTTTTGAAATTTTATGTTATTTTCTTACCTTTTGCGAAATCTTCGTCGCTTCTTACCTTCAGCATGCATTGATTTCGCAGCGTTTTTTCTTCTCTCTGTTCTATTGCATCAACCATCAATCTTTCACTTTTTTGTCTTTCTCTGATGTTATGTTTCCCATTCTTCTTCTGTGCAGCTCTTTCTTCGCAAGATTCTACATCAATTTAATAACACTTCTTTCCTTCAATCCAATCTCCTTTTATGATGCCAATACCACTGGGATGAGGGAACTTGATGCATTGATGGAAAGTCGATGCTACACCTAGATCCCATGTAACTAAGGTCGTCCAATCAATGCGTTGTATGGTGATTCCACGTCGAATACACAGAACAGAATTTCAGAGGACAATCCTTTCAGTGGAATTCACATATTGATTTCCTCTTTAGGATTATTGGCAGTACCATTAAAACCATAGATTATGTAAGTTGAAGGTATTAGATCTTCGTCTTTTCCTCCCATAGTTTTATAAGCATGATAAAAAAGGATATCCATGGAACTTCCAGTATCGATTAAAACTCTGTTGATTGCCCATGAATCCTCAGCTTCATCATCTTCATCATCGCTAGGTTTTGGGTTAATCTCCAATCTTACCACTAATGGGTTATCGTGCATTTCTCCACCCTCAGGTACTTCTTTTGCAGTGAAGGAAATAGTCTGCTTTTGCCATTCTTTCAATGGCGATACCTTCGCAATGTTCATTATTTCTCTATCATCGGCATCTCTTGCGAAAACCCTGCTGAGAATGTTATCATGAAAGTCTTCAATCGTTTTGTACGAATGTACAATAGAGTGACAAATAGATTCTTTGCCTTTGCTCCAACTTCTATTACAAATGTTTCTCCTCCTTTTGTTGTATTTACTCTGCGAGTTTCTGGCGGTGGTGGTAATGGTTGAGACTGAGGTTGATCTTTTAGAAAATGATTTAATTTCCCTTGATCTATCATTCTGAGGATGATTCTTTTTATATTTTTACAGTCATTTGTTGAATGTCCATGAAAATGGTGATAAGAACAAAATTCATGACTTCTGTGGTTTGGAGGTGGTTCATTCCCCATATTCCATGGTGTTGATATATTTTCCATCAAGATTATAGCTTCCCATATTTTTTCCACACTAGCATTCAGAGGTGGCATCTTGATTTCTTCCCATATTATCTTGTGACTTCCCTATCCTCTATGATAGTTTTGTCTTTGACCTCCATAAAATTCTTGTGGCTGATCAAATCTTTGAATCTTATTATTCCCATCACGGTTATAGAAGTTTCTCTCCCTTTCGAATTCTTCTTCCCATAGCTACTAGCTTTTGCTGACTATCATCCATTATCTTCTCTTGTTGTACTTGCGAAGTACTCGCCACTGTGCTTATCAGTTTGGGTAATAGGCTTGCATTCACTGATTTTGAACTTGCATTCGCAACTGGGTATGATTCCATGTCATTTTATTTTTCCTCAAGATCAATATACTCCTATTTAAACTCTCGAAGCTCAGTCATTGTGATTGTATTCTTGATTCTGAAAATTTGAATATACAGCAGATTTGTTGCGAACATTGCGTTAATGAATGATAGAATGAGGTATCTTTCATCCACACGGCCAGCCATTTCACTACATATTGTCTTCCACTTTTGGTTAGATGCTTCAAACTTTCGCCAATTCTTTGCTTTAGCCCAAATACATCTTCAATGCCAGGTCGCGAAGAATTGTTACTTATATATGCCCCTAAGAATGTAGCCTGCAAATGGTTGAAAGATGTTATAATATTCTTTGGCAAACCTTCAAACCATTTTAAGGCCTCTCCTGTTAAACTTGATGCAAAATATTTGCACAATACAGCATCATGGTTTTCCCATTGTAGCATACATCTCACATAAGCTTTGATGTGTTGTACTGCACAAGTTGTTCCGTCAAAAATGCTAGTTAACGCAGGTAGATTGCACTTTGGGGGTATTCCTCCTAATTGTAATTCTTGTGTGAATGGAGTTTTCGCAGCTTCTTCTATGGCTTCGTCCAATTGTCTCCTACCTCCTTCTTTTCAATTATTTAACATTCCTCTCATTTCCGCTAGCTCTCTCAAAATTTGTTCATTTACACCAGAATTTGGGTCCATTGGCCTTTTTTAACTCTGCTTCTCTTCTTCTGCGTTCATATCTGTTTTGATTTTCTTGTTCATCATTTTCTTCTCGTCTTTCCCTGCGATCTCCTCTTTCATTTCTTTCATGAATTCGCACATGATTATACTTCTCATTTTCTTCTCTACGATTTTGTTCATTCCTCCTCAATTCTCTTTGCCGCCTTTCGGCTCTCCTTTGTACTCTATCATATTCTTCATTGATATTACCATTATTGCGGTTTTGTTCACGCCTTCTTTCTCGATTATCATGATTGTTCTGGCGAATTGCCTCTTGGAGCTCCACTTCTGCTGTTAGTTTTTCCCTTTCACAAGCTAGACGTGCTTATTCAGTGTAATGTCTTTCGATTTCATCTTCAATTACTTGTTGATTCTTTGAAATTCTCTCCCATGTAATATTCTCCTTCCTTCTTCCTAATTTTCTTCGCCATCTTGATTATTTCGTTCCTGACGTTGCCTATTTTCCTGATTTCTGTTGTTTTTTCCATTTTGAAGAATTTCGCCATGTTGAATATAACGATCTTCCATTATTTCTCTTCTTTCACGACGTTCTTCGTCTGGATTTTGTACTTCCTCTCGAGTATCTTTATTAGCATTTTCTACAGGCGAATTTCGTCTTATTTCTCCTCTAACTGATATTGAACTTGATCTTGTAGTGTTTCTTGACCTTCTACTTTGTAATCTCATGTTTTCCATCCTCAACTCATGATTTTGCATTGTCAGATTTGCACGTTCTTCTGCTTCTAGTCTCCTTTCTTCGTGTATTCTTTGCCTCAATGCCTCTAACGCTTAAATCTCTTCATTTCCATGAATTATTCCTCCAATTGCTTCTTGGTCTCTCTCCTCTTGTCCATTGTTTCTTAATTGCTGCTCTTCTTCCATTTCATCTACGGAATCTGATCGCCAAGTATGTACACTCACTCTGTCATAATCCACACTTCTACTTTGTATTGGTGTACGGTGAATTGGTTGTTGAACTTGATTTTCTCCATTATTTCTTGTGTTCGTTCTTGAAGATTCCTCAATTTCATCTCTCCCTTTTCCAGCAAGCCTCTTACTCCTTCTAATAGTTGTTGGTTGTTTTGATGTATTTCTTCTTCTATCCATTTTTCAACCTTAATGAGTTGTTGAAAATTATATGAAATTCTTTACCTATTACTCCAAATTCTTTCAAATCACAATATCAATCTTCAGATCCCTGTTTCTAGCGCCATTATGTAGTTGCAGGAATTCCCACAATACATCCCTCACAAGAATTCATAATAATCAACACATATTTACGATCAACAATCACACTTTTTATTAATTTAGTTAGAAATTTTACAAGAAGGAAATGAAATCAAGAATACAGCCACTATTCTAGACTTTCTCTCTCCTCAAAACTTTTTCTCCACTCTAAAAAGATCTCTCCCACCTTAAGCCTGTTCGGCTCTTTATATAGGATATTACATAATGGGTGATAGCTAAGATGTCCTTTATTTTCGGATTTAGTTTGCGATATTCTCGCAAGTATACAAATGTTAAATTTCACAACATTCCTAAATCTCGTTAGGTCTCCACATCTTTCTCGTGTTTAGGCTGTCGTCATCTGTCACGTCATTTCTGTAACCAATCTGCGATGTCTTCGCAATGTGTTGTATAAAGGTTTCGCAATGGTATTGATGTTGCGATATTCTGATCCTACACTAATTATCTCATAGAAATAATTTTATCGCACTTGAAAATAATTGACATGGTTAGTTAATGCACAAAGTAAAAATACCATATTCGTTCGTGACCCCAGGTCAGTCAGAGTACGTGTACCGGTTTGTAAACTAATAAGCCAAATCAAGTTCCGGAATCCACTCAGAACTATTTAGGTATGCGTACTGGTATGGATACCTTAATACTATGACCGGTTCCAGAGTCCACAGAACTATTTTGGTACGTGTACCTGCATGTACATACTCACCCGGTTCCGTGACCACAGTTCTTTTAGGTTTGCATACGAGTATGCGTACCGATCCGGTTCACAAGTTAAACATATTTTCACATAATGTGCATAATAATATGCGTACCACAAATCTGCAAGTCGATATATAGATACTTTAACTACGTGTACGAGTACATGTAGTATGGCTTCATAATTATAATAGTTTCCCAAGTTTGTAAGAATGATAACACTGTCTTGTATCCGAATCTATACTAGTTCTATATTTTTCTTTAAATCGATTCTAAACATTCCTGAATAACATCCATGACACATATCACTATTTCAGGCTATTTTCGAATGATAAAACTTGAATCATGATTTTGATTCTGAATAATAAATTGTCCTTAACCGAAATTCATCAAGTATGAACAAATGTGCATTAAGCTTAGTCATTGTATTTCGAGAACTAATTACCAAGATAAACTTGAATCGAAATTCTTGTATATGCATGTGATAATCTAATTAGTTATGCGACATCGTCTCAAATGATAGAAAAGTGAATATAACTTGAGAAATAGGTGGTTCAGTCTTCACTTACCTTTTGTTGATGAAGTTCTCCAAAATCTTCGTTGATCTTCGCATTCAAACGGTAGAACGCAATAATGACTTCCGTGATCCACTGTTTCTCAACTATATTTCTATCCTAGTGCGAGACTTACCAATTGTAGACTAGAAATCAAGATATAGTTTTGACAACTAAACTTGACAACAAGCTTGAGATAGTAACACTTATGAATTCGACCGAGCAATGCTCTAACAGGATTCATCAAGTGTATGATTGGAGATGGTAGGTCCACCTCACTTTTCTTCGGCAATTGGTCTTCGAAAATGAGTGTTTCTTACATCTTGGGGATTCCTAAATCTTCTTAGAAATAATTTTTTCTCGTGTTTGCGATATAACCAGGTGGAGATGCTGATACTCGACCTGGATGGTGGATCAAAAGGTCACATTCTCGGTCAAGTCTGTGCGTAACTATATAACAAACAAGTATGCAGATTTGGCAGGGTCTTTTTTCACTTCGAAGAAAAGCATTCATCCTTCACTTACTGCTCATAATTGGAAGTAGCAACGTGAAGATTTTTATGCTACCACCGAAGATACGAAGCAACTACGGAATTCCTTTAACGAATAAATTTTTCTTGTGCAATTCTTGTGGAGACTCTTTTTTTCACATCATGTGTGATTGCACATCTGATGCTAAACAAATTTGGACTTAGATTGCCGATATTTTTGGTTTACAACCCAAGTATGATTCTATAGAGTGTTACAATCATTTCTATAAGATCCGGGTTATGGAACTTCCTCAAAAAGATCATTTATGATGGTGTTCTTACGAAACTATTGTAGTTGCAGGAAATCCTACAATACATCCCTCACAAGAATTCATAGTATTCAATACATCATTAAAATCAACAATCAATCTTTTTATTAATCGAGTTAGAAAAATTACAAGAAGGAAAGGAAAGGAAATCAAGAATGTAAATGCTACTCTAAACTTTCTCTCTCCTCAGAAACTTTCTCTCAGCTCTCAAAAGATCTCTCCTTCCCTTAAGCCTGTTCGGCTCTTTATATAGGACATTACATAGTGGATGACAGCTAAGCTGTCCTTTATTTTCGGATCTAGCTTGCGAATTATCGCAAGTGTACAAATGTTAAATCTCGCAACACTCCTAAATCTGGCTAAGTCTTCACATCTTCCTCGTGTTCAGGCTGTCGTCATCTGTTGCGTCATTTTTATTACCAATCCGCGATATCTTTGCGATGTGTCGTTTATGGATTTCACAAGGATATTAGTGTTGCGATATTCTGATCCTACAACTATATAAGCTCAATTCTAGAGTTCATCAACATATTTATAGTAACTTGAAGATAATCAAGAGCTATATGCATAATTCTTGTGAAGATCTTAAAATTATCGAATTCTTTCAAATTGAGTATACAAAAGTGAAGACTATCATCCTTATTGAGTTTTTTTAGAGTACTCTGTCTCCTACTTTGTTGTGATGGTGCAGTTTGTGACAATCCGGGTATTGCTGCTGCTGGTACTATAGCTAGAAATAGAAGTTGCAGAGTATCGAGGGCTATCAACATTGGTTTTGGCGTCTCAACCAATTATATATATAGTTAAGTTATCAGCCATTAATTATCTTGGCTTAGAATGTCCCGAGTAATGGGGTCAACGTCGTGTTTTAATACGCTTAGACTCTCGAAGTGCAGTTCAATCCTTTTCAAGAGGTAATATGCCTTGGATTTTGAGCAGTATATGCAAAGTACCTTCCTGTCAAGTATGAGCATGACTATAAAGAATTAAACTTCATGACCGAAGCATTGCCAAAAAGAGGTTGTGAATTAGTTGTTAGTGGAAGGATCACATTTGAAGGAAGACCTGATTTTATTACTTATATTGAACTGCTTGTAACTTTTTACTCTCGATTTAAGTAGTTTATAAGTTTTGAGAGCTGGTGAAAGAATCAATGTTGTGTAACGTTTATATTTAAAATAAGTCTGTATACAAATGGCCTAATAAGGTTTTAAAGGAGTATGAGAGAATCATCAGAAACTTTTTAAGGTCTGGTGTTCGCTTGTGCAAAAATTAGTTACTTTGAAGTAAGACTTGGTTTGCCCCGAAGTAGGAAGTAATAAATAATATCATCTTATGAAGTTATTATGGAAAATGTGGAATGGTATTAATGAGTGGGATAAATTCTTTCAAGCAAATTTTTAAAATAAAAAAGGTGAGTGTATTTGTTATTACGAAAAATCCTCTGTTGCATGGATTGGATTAGGTTAAAGATAAACTAAATAAGGATTCTAGATGGTTGGTGGAAGAATATAGTAGTAATATTTCATCTGACATGGTGTTTGATAAATGGTAGGGCTTTGAGTGTGTCAAGTTACTGATTGATGGTTTGCTCCCTGCCAAGATGCCTAAATTTATTGAAGTTAATGGGCATGATGTTATTGATAATAGTGGTGATAAAAGAGTTTGGTGCAACTCAATTAGTATTACTTTCTCAAGACATATCTGCAATTGGCGTATTAGACATAAGTAATTCCCATTCTTGCATTGGTATAAGAAGGTGTGACATACTAGAATTCATACTGGTATTTCAACTGGTAAGTGGAAGTCGTTGGTTGGGTGTGTTTGGAGCCGAGGAATCTATTGAGCACATTTTATGGCAATAAAATTATAGTGAGCTTATTTAGTGGCTTGGAGGTATGTTCTATTTATTAATCCTACATCATTTGATGGTGCTGTTTTTAGCCAAATCTAAGAGTTCAGCAATGAAAGAGGTGTGTAAACCTATTGTTTTTTCCACTATGGAGGAACTATGGTTCTTGAGATGTCAGATGGTTCACGACAATAACTGTTTCTGTAATGGTATGCTTACGAAAAGGATAATAAAAAGTCGCTTCTGGTTGTGATGTAGAAATGAAGGAGTCTATGTGGAATTCATTATATGACCTCTAGATTCTGAAATGCTTTGATTTAAAGTGTAGGAAAGTGAAATCTATCAGAAATGTGGAAGTTTTCTTTTAGCTTCCTAGTGAAAATTAATTAAAATTTTATTATAACGAAACTGCAAGATGAAACCATGATATTGTCGTATATGGGTTTGTTTCTAGATTAAGTAGTAGTGGTTTTGTGATGGCCATATCTGGTAGGTCGGGGGAAGCAACAAACTCTTTATAAGATGTGGTTTCAGTCATGTGTGCAAGTGAATGGGCTGTAAACCAAGTTTGGATTAGATCTGATTCTAAGGCAGTGATTCAAGATTTTGATTCCAGAATATTGTGTTGGTTTGCAGTCACAAGATGTAATAAGTTGTGTGCAAGTCTAGTCAGTTAGTTCTTTGTTCATAGTTATAAAGTGGTAAATTTTTCGGCTGGCAATTAAGGAAAAAAAAAATGTTTATTTTCATTGTGGAGAGATGGTATAATCTCCAAGTTTGTTTTTTTTTTTGGTGTTCCTTGAGTCTTCTTATCAATAATATTTTTGTTTTTATTAGTTTACTGTGGTGGTAAGGGGACGAGATACATCCAGACTTCCCCTGGCCGAAGCAACCCCAAAAGCCCAAGAACCAAATTTTCATACTACCTAATTTATATTTGTATGTCTTTCGAAAAATATACGTGGGTTATAGGGTAATATGATTGAGTTTGATTGTGAAGACGAGAGGCTGATGACCAACATTCCTTGCCTAAACCAAGGTAATGACTGTTCAAAGACTGTTTCAATCGTAAATGGGGACGTAAGATTGGTCTAGGAAGGGAAGACGAAAAAGATCAAGTTAGAGTTTCTCAGTTGTAGAGATTTACGGGCAAAGAAACTCTAACATAAAGAATGCATTGCAGAGCACTTATTACGTTCTTCTGTTCTAACTATTCTGTTTTGTTTAGAGTGATTGATCATCGGCCTATTTATAGCTATGCAAAACCCAGATCTCTAGTCCGTGTGATAACGATAAGGATATAGGATCAACACCTTCACATAAATCCGGTTAAGGAAAGATCGACAACTGATTCTATCCTATACGGGTGACTCCTCATGAACGACTATTCTCTTTCTGTTTAGTATGCTGATACTCACACATTGTCGTAGACCGCCCAACCAAAACCTAAGTTTATCCCCCCATTTGTGACGTGACCATCCCTTGTATGTGATATGTCGTATGACGAGTTAGCATTCTCTAAGTTGTCACAACTTTAGATGGAGGAATTCATCTGTTCGCATGTGGAAGCCATCCAGAGTCGTGTGAAGAGCTCCAGAAGACTTGTTGTAGCTTTTTGTGTGTCATGTGGAGAGCAAAAGTATGGATGAGGCCTACCATAATTTTGTTGTGGACGCCTCATTTAGGTGAAAGAGTGTAGGGCAGGCTCTGTGAAGAGGGCTAAGGCAAGGTTGGTCCCGAAGTGGCGCTATGACTTGATAGCAATCAAATGTTGACCTATGGTGGTCATCCGCGCTCAGCGAGGCAAGTCGTACTCAATACGACTGAGGTTGATCATCAACCTAACTGGTCGTCTTTGCTAAGCGGAACAAAGTTAGTACGACTAAAGGTGTGACACTCAGTACTAAGAAATTTGTGGCATTCAGGGACGTCGTAGAGTGCGGTTATGGCAGCACGTTGAGAAAATGATGTGACTTTTATGTTGTTGTAGTAATTAAGATTCGAACTCTAAGACTTGTGAAGATTAAATTTAATGATTTAATGAAAAATAATAAATATAAACAAAAACGAGGGTTACTAGGACTAGGTTTCCACCGATTTCATAACATAAGGTTCAATTATTTATTCTCAACAATTATCGCTCAATAAATAAAATAACACTGACTCTTATCTTTGCCAAAGTAGATTCTCAAAATATTAATTATAAATAGTAAGCATGGGACATCAAACATCTAAGCAAGCATGACCCATCAAATGAAATGATAACTAATTAATTCAAATCATACTTCTATTTTAATTAGTGCAAAAGTCATATAGAAAATAAAGTAAATTTACCGATGTATGAAATTCGGATTCCTTCGTCGACCCAGTGTAGGGGTCTAGCTTCGCATGATGAAACACACTCAAAAATATAATCCATAGCTCAAATGGTGTTTTTATGGAAAGAAAACTAATAATACAATGAATCTGCAACGCTGTAGTGGCGTTATAGAAGTCACTGTTACGATAATTGTTGTAAACTGGAGCTCTTTGTCACAAATGGACTGTTACAAAGATCTGAAAAATTAAGACGCCAGGATATTGGAAAAATAAGACACTAGAAATAACGACTGCAGTTTGCAGTGTTATGTTCTTCGTGGTTTCTTCTTCCTGCAGGTGATGATTCACTCTACGTACAACTTCCTATTTTACGCTCAGTCACTGCCCCAAACTCTCCATCCCCCTTCTGTGACTCCCGTAAACTCATTATATAGTCTCAACAGCACCCAATCTCTCTTGTTTAATGCGCAAATATTCTCTCTTTACTCCATTATTCTCCACGGTAATATATTCCATTATTATCTCTTTCTCGCCTCTGTTTGTGGTTTGCACACTTCAAACTTGCTACCAACATGTTATGGGACAGATTCAACCATGCCATTACCTCATGCAACTCCCAAAAATAGTACAATCAACTCGTGGAAAAATAACAGGAAACCCGAGATATCTTCACTCATGTTTCTTCTCACGCGTCTTTTGACTTCTTTAAAACTCTCTTGATATACTCGAATCCACAGAAATATATCCTCCCAATAGTCTCACGTACTTCCCATAAAATATCCAAAAATATCCCGTAATATTAATCTTCCCCTGTTTACATCAAATCGCGAAGATATCCTTCCTTTTTCGAAACAAAAGCATTTGCCACCCCTGTTTTATCATGACAGGTTGTTTCCAACTCATATCCATGAAATTTTTTCACATACTAACTCCCAAAATTGAAACAGAAATATTACGCAGGTGGAAGCTCTAATTTTCCCGTCAAAAATGTTTCTCCCATGAAGAAGAAAGTCATCCCTTATCCAAGCAGCTGGGGTGCGAATAACAGGGGTGTACATATTAAATAAGGTGGCCCTTATAAATTGAGGTGCCCCTTATCCAAAACTGGGATTCCGTATAACATGTGTCTTCCGGATGCCTTTGGTAATTTTTCGAACAGAATTTTCCGAAATTGTTTATTGCCAAAAATACCTACAAACAAGTTTATTAGTGATAAAATGAGTCCCAACTAATGTATTTATGGGTGAAAATGCGTCGCACTTTCGTGCTTATCAAATTCCCCCACACTTACATTTTGCTAGTCCTCGAGAAAAACAGAAAAAGACCCCGCTACACAGCTAGTCATATAATAAGAGAGAAAGAGAGACCCGCTACACTGCTGGTCATATAATTTTTTTATTTTTTTATTTAGACCCGCTACACAGCTGGACATATAATAAGATAAAGAGAGATACCCGCTATACAGCTGGTCATATCATTATTATTTTTTTTAATTAATAAATTTTTTTAAGACCCGCTACACAGCTGGTCATAATATGCAAGAAAAAGGGAAAAAACCCCGCTACACAGCTGGTCATAACCCTAACAATCATAATAATTTTTTTTTTCTTAAGACCCGCTACACAGCTGATCATAAATTCCAAGGATTCCTGAAAAAGTAAAGTAAAAAGTTAATCTCTCCCCCACACTTAAACATTACATTGTCCTCAATGTAATTGAGTCATCCAACGTAAAAATTAAGATGAGAAATTCATATATGGAAAAAAATAAAAATAAAATAAATATACCTACTGGAATGTACATAAACAAATCCCCAAAAATTAACCACCTGAAAATTTGGGGATCAACCCAAAATACAATATTTACAAACGACAGCTTCACAATTATGTTATGAAAATATGAGGACACTGAAACTGTCAGAAATAGAGGATTACCCCCAAACCTAGTTTTTACATCACATGGAAGTGAGTATAGAACAAAATATGGGGATATTATTGGGACTGGGAAATTGTCAATTGGCTCATGCACGGATCGAAAAACAAAAGTTCTCTGGGTATTTGGATGCAAAGTGATCCAACAAAATTTTAGAAGCACACAATTCTAACCCTAAATTAAGTAACTTTTGGAAGTCTAGGGGTCTAGAAACAACCTCTAAGTTGGGTGAATTATCTTATGAGATAGATTCATCTACGGAATTAGGCAAATCATCTACACAATCATCCACAGGGTCATCTACAAATTCTGTCTGGAACAGAGAGTCACTACAAGACTGATCATCATCATCATTAAATAATTTTTGGAATTCCATAATTCTCAATCTTTGTTCCAAACTAGGTGGTTTGTATTTGTAATACTTCTGTTTGTACCCTTAATATTCTACACAAATAAATGGGCTAACCTAGGCCTAGAAAGCTCCTACTATTAGTAAAGGAGGATTCATTGGGCCTAAGGTGCTTCCCTTGTTTACCCAAGTATGGCTAACTAGGCCTAACAAACACCCCATGTACAAGCCCATGGGCTAAAAAGTTTCACAACACAAGCGTTCCACGTCACCCTTGACACGTCATAAGAGGTGCCACGTCACCAACGTGCCACGTCAGCAAAACAGGTGCCACGTCAGCACAGGCGATGATGTGGCAGGTGCCACATCAGCATAGTACAGTTCCTTACAGTGCCACGTCAGCAGACGAGATGACGTGGCAGATGCCACGTCACTAACATCCGCCGGCGGCCCAAGCCGGCGGCAATCGGCGGCGATTAATCGTGTATTAATCGGCGATTAATTGAAGATCGGCGGCGATTAATCGGCAATTAATCGGTAGCGTGAAAATATTCGGTGTATGTCGATGCAACTTAAATCCGTAATCCCGATTCGGTGTGGCACGACGCAGCTTA
Source organism: Papaver armeniacum (assembly GCA_023531295.1). Classification (NCBI taxonomy): domain Eukaryota; kingdom Viridiplantae; phylum Streptophyta; class Magnoliopsida; order Ranunculales; family Papaveraceae; genus Papaver; species Papaver armeniacum. The sequence goes on along the minus strand of JAJJWW010019225.1, from coordinate 760,419 downwards.
ATTCCGCGGCCCTTGGATGATTACACCCACTTCTCTTACACCTTTTGGTTATCCACACCCCATTGTAATTCCTTAACCATAATGGAAGTTTCTGGAATATTCTGGGAGCCATGCAGGGGATGAATGCCAGAGCCATGCAACCATGCAGTCATGCAGGAGATTAATGGCAGGGAGGCATGCAGGGTCAGTTACTACAAGAGGCATGCAAGGGCCAGTTGTAACAGCTGCCATGCAGGATCATTTACTGCAATTCATGCCTGCATCTGAGACGGAAATTGATAACATATAAATGGATGGTTTGACAACCAAAAAGGTAAGCAATCTTCCATACCAAAAACTCATGTAAAAAATCCATTACGGACTTTAGCATCGGAGGGTTTTTTGCAGGTACCCCTCCTTTCTCCATAATTCAACTGAAGATCGAGGCCGCGAGTCGATTATTAGCGAAATCATAATACAAATTTCCGTGTTTGGGGTAGAAGTAATTTTACTTTACAAACAGTGGCGCCGACGAAGGGTTTCGAGAAAAGATAATCGCGTTTTACCAAATCGAGTTATGACAATAGTTAGACAGACTGCATGAAGGTCTGATTCTACCAGCAATTCCCAACCGCGCAGGAGACGCGAAATTGAGAGAAACGGAATTGAAGTTCAATCTGCACCTGCTATACCCGCTGGAAACAGACATGGTCAAAATCATACTCATAACGTATCACCGATCATGGACGAATCGAGATCGTTTCGTGACAGCTCCAGATCCGAATCGGAGAAAGGAAAAACAACAGTGATCGATAACGGTTATTGACGTTGATGGGGAAAACCCAGGTATTCGTGGAAACGAAGGGTATGCGTTCGGTAGCCCATCTAGGAGGAATCGCAATCGACATGATCTGCGTGATGGCCGCACCGCGACTCCCAGTACAGAGGTAGAACAACTACTGAATCGGCTAGACGAGCTAGAGAAGGAGAATGCTCTACTGAGATTAGAACGTGAAAACCAACCTCGGCCTAGGTCTGGTGTTTTGAATAATCAGAGGGTCCGATATGTATGGCAACGCCTTGGAAGTCGGATTGAACCACAAATCGCAGATTCTAACAGAGATGTGATCAATCTTGATCGACCAGACAGGAATCTATTGGTCACCGGAGAATTACCGAAACGACCCAGGCGAGCAGGGGATCGGACAACTGCAACTCAACAGAGTTCAGTCAGAACTACATCTCATTCAAAACGCCTCAGGAATGACGAGAATGAAACTCGAGACCAACACGACGAGAGTGAATTTTCGCACGATTACTATGCTCGTTCGGAGCAAGGCAGGGATGGCAGAGAGACTACTGTGCACCGAAGAAAAAAAATGAGATCGGATAATTATATTCCAGAGGACCTGGATTATGAGCAGGAAGGCAGTTCCTCAGATGGCGACCTAAATGCGATAACAGAAGCTCGTCTTGCCAAGATGATCGAGAAAGTGATGATAAAAAAACAATCCCGAGAAGAAAAGATGGAAAGGTCGCATCGAAAGCAAAATGAGCTCCTTTCAAGCTGAATATCGTAGAATTCAGCCGCCAATGAATTTTTTAGTTCCAAAATTACTGGGAATTTGATGAGAAAACGATGATCCAGATCAACACGTTTTACACTATGAGACTGCCATGTCCTTGTGGCAGTACAGCGACGAGTTGATGTGTAAAATGTTTCCGCAATCCCTGACGAGAGGAGCTATAACATGGTTCAATCAGCTTCCAACACAGTCGATCGGGACTTACCATAAGTTGATCGATGATTTTTGCTCTAACTATAAGTACAACAAACGTGACCTGAAAGGATGCCATTCACTGTTCCTTTTAGGAATTCGAAAGGAGGAAAGCATCAGACAATTCACTAGGCGTTTCAAGCAAGAGTTAGCGGACGTGGATGGAGCCAACGACCAAGTTGTCATTGCGGCATACAAACAAGCTTACCAAAGATGATCAGAGAGGTTGTACGGTTCTTTGGTCAAGAGACCACCAAAAACTTTGGAAGAACTATATGATCGAGTAGAAGAGTACGCCCGAGTGGAGGACGATTCTAAAGCTCGAGAAGAAGTTCACAAATCATCCAATCATCCAAACGATGGTAAGACAGAAAAATCCAAGAACCGTTCGAACGGACAAAGATAATGATCGCGGGGATGTTCGAGAGAAAATCAAGGTGAACGCATGGAAACCGGGTATCGAAATTTCACGATATGAAGCCGACCCCGCCGAGCATAAGTATCACGAGTTGTACGAAAAAAATACACACAAGGATTTGAGCCCCCACGTCCTTTGGCGGCGAAACACGAGATAAACGTGATAAGAGCAAATACGCAAGTTCCATAAAGACCATGGTCACAAAACTGAGAACTGCCGTTCTTTACAGATCGAGATTCAGCGAATGATCGACGCTGGGAAGCTGCAACAGTACGTGAAAAAGGACTTTGGAAAAGGTCCCGGACAGTTTGGCACGACCAACGTGATTAACGCACATGTGATTAACGTCAGCCACGCCAGGATCCATTCAATGACCAGGCGGGCATCAGAAGATGAAACCAGGAGGAAGCTCAAGCAGTTGAAAGAATGGTACTTGAAAAATCACATCGATTTTGTCAGCGGTAATGGAGCAGAAACTCGGGAACTTGGATGCACAAAGATCGAGTTCTCTGATGCAAACATGATAGGTGTGTATGCTCCCCACAATGATGCTATCGTTATAACTGCTTGGATTGGCATGTTTCGTGTGCACCGGATTCTAGTTGATACAGGAAGCTCAGTGAGCGTGCTGTTTTCAGGAGCTTACTCCTCTATAAATCTCCCACACGACTTGATCGAGGAGGATGAAAATCCAATTATCGGTTTCAGCGGCGAAGTTACAAAGGCGATTGGAAAAGTGAAGATACCTATAACAGTGGATGACAAGTCCGTCTTGGGCACTTTTTTGTTGTTGGATTGCCGAGCACCCTATAATGCGATTGTAGGATGAGATTGGCTGCATGAGATCGGTGCAGTATCATCATCTAATCATCAATGCTTGAAGTTTATTACCTGAAGAAGGAGTCGTGAAAGTGAGAGGCGACCGGATGGCCGCCCACAAGTGTCACGAGAGTGCAATGGACGAGTACAAGAAGTCGGGTTAGCGGAAACCGGATCATGCGAGTCAAGCGAAATAGCAATTACGTAATCCTCTCCTCCCGTAATCATATAGGGAGAGGACGGAGCCGAACCCCCAACGGTCGAGAACCGATCGAGGTCCGGGGAGATGAGACGGAGCACAAAACAACGTTCGTAGGGGCACCTGCCCGCACATGAACGTGATGGTTTGATTACATTGCTAAGGTCAAACGCCGATGTTTTCGCATGGAGTTTCGCTGAAATGCTCGGGATAGATCCGAATGTAGCTCGCCACAAAGCAAATATCGATGAGAAGTTCCATCCTCGCTCGACGTAAAATCGAATATGGCGCAAAGCAAAAAGATGGAGTTACCGCAGAAGTCGAAAAGTCATGGAAGTGCTTTATTCGACCACCGCAATATCCACGCCCGGTTGTCAAATGTCCTACCTGTTCAAGAAGAATGGTAAAATTCGTGTCAGATCGATTTTACCGATTTGAATAAAGCATGTCCGAGTGATCCGTACCACTGCCACGGATAAGAGATTTGGTGGATGCAACTCGCACGATATGGGAGACTATCATTCATGGACGGGTTTTCTCGGTATAACCAAATACCTTTGTTCGAGGACGATCAAGAGCATATCTGCGTTCAGTGATCGACAAGAGGAGTCTCACCGTTATATCAATGCCGTTCGGGCTAAAGAACGCAGGGCAACCTACCAAGACTTGGTAGACCATATGTTCAAGGATCTAATTGGGAAGTCGATGGAAGTATATATCGATGATATGGTAGTAAAATATGAGCAAAAGGAATCGCATTTTCTTGATCTGTAGAAGACGTTTGATATCTTAAGGAAATATCGTATGAAGCTCAATCCGGAAAAATGTTCATTCGGGCTGTCATCGGGAAAGTTCCTTGGATACTTGATGACGCACAGAGGAATTGAGGCGAATCTGGAGCAAATCAGAGCCATCAGAGACATACCATCCCCAAGAACGAAGAAGGAGGTCAAGAAACTAGCGGGGCGATTAGCAGCTTTAAACCGTTTCATTTCACGATCGTCGGATCGATTCAAGCCATTATTTGATGTTTTGAAAAAAGTAGTGAATTTTGGTTGGACGGATGAGTGTGAAAAGGCTTTTGATGAGATCAAGAAGTATTTATCAACTCCCCCAGTTTTGGTGAGTCCAAAAACTGAACAACCTGTCGGAGTATATCTGGCTGCAACGGAGAACGCTGTGAGTGCAGTGTTGTTTGTTATAGACCCATATGAGAAACCTGTTTACTTCGTCAGTAAATCCTTGACGGGGGCGGAAACACGGTATAAGAAAATTGAAAAGATAGCGCTTGCACTTTTTCACGCATCTCATCGCCTCAAGCCTTATTTCCAAGGAAGGCAGATCGTAGTATGCTCTAATACCCGCCGAAGAGAATCCTGAACGTGCCGATGATTCCAGTCGTCTAGCCATATGGTCAAATTTTCTGGGGGCGTATGAGATCAAGTACGAAACCAGAACTGCAGAAAAAGGACATGCCCTGGCTGCGCTGCTAGCAGATTTTCCTGTGGACGATATAGAAACGGTTGCTGGAGAAGAAGAGGAATTGTTCAAACCCATTGAGCCCGCAATGGAGATTGATGCTCCTGGACCATTATGGACTGTATTTACTGATGGGTCATCAAATATTGGTGGTGCTGGAGTTGGATGCGTCATCCTTACTCCCGAAGGTTCGAGGATCGAGAAAGCAACCAGGCTAGGTTTCCAAGCATCAAATAATGAAGCTGAATATGAAGCTGCAATAATCGATTTAAAAGCTGTCAAACAGCTAGATGCAAAGAACGTAAAGATGGTCACTGATTCCATGCTAGTGGTTAACCAGTTTCTGGGGACCTACAGAGCCAAGGAAGAGAGAATGACACTGTATTTGGATCATATGAGAGAGCTGGCAAATAAGTTCGACCAATTCTCCATTGGGCAGAGACCGCGGTTGGAAAATAGGCATGCAGACGCTTTGGCATATCTTTCTTCCGCAGTCGAAACTGATTCCACCCATTTCGTTGTAGTAGATTTCCAAGAGTTACCTAGCATCTCCGACAGCCAATTTGTTCTGACTCTCGAACACGCTAGTGGGGGCGAGAGGGCAGCTACATCAGCACAGGGGATACTGAGAACATCGACAAAGAATATGGATGTTGACAAATCCAAATGATGAGATAATTCAGGCAAATATGTTGAAAACATTACAGTATTGGCGCCAACCATACATCCAAGACATGACAACCGCGAACTCCCCGAAGATGAGATGCAAAGGTGAAAAAGAATTCATGGAGATACTTAATGATCGAAGGGCTGTTATACCGCAAACCTGTAGCTTTGGAGCCATTTTTGCGATGCGTATCAGCCGAGGAAGGACAAATAATACTGGCAGAGGCTCATGAGGGAATTGTGGCAGCCATTCTGGAGGCGCAGTCTCGCACACAGGGTACTTACCCAGGGGTATTTATGGCCGTACATGCAGAAAGACGCTAAAGAGTATGCGCAGAAATGTGTGCCATGCCAAGAATACGCTCCAATTCCGAAAAAGCCCGCCAACGAATTACATCCAGTTTTTAGTCCCTGGTCGTTCTCTTTATGGGGATTGGACATCGTCGGGCCGCTCCCCAAAGCTCCTAGAGGCGTCAGATTCGTACTAGCCGCTACCGATTATTTCACCAAGTGGGTCGAAGCAGAGGCACCGGTACACGTCACCGGACATGATGTGAAAAGGTTCATATGGGAGAATATCGTCTCAGTAGGTTCGGTATCCCGCACGCGATAATATCGACAATGGGAAGCAGCTTCGATTCAGGAGTAATTAAAGACTTTTGCAAGGGCCTGAATATTCGCCATAATTTCTCGTCTCCTTACTATGCTCAAAGCAACGGGCAGGCAGAAGCAACCAACCGAGTTATTATGGACAACCTCAAGAAACTACTGGAGGAGGCGAAGGGAAAATGGATCAAGAATTCCGGAGTCTTATGGGCTTATCGAACAACCCCGAAAAGATCCAGCGGATTTTCTCCATTTACATTGGCGTATGGGACAGAGGAAGTCATACCCACCGAGGTACAACTCAAGACTACCAAAACTCGTGTTGTCAAGTCTGGAAAAAACGACAGCATACTGGCTTTGGATAAAGAGTTGATGGAAGAACAAAGAGAAACAACCTTGCAGCAGTTGGTCCGATACCAGCAGGCAATCAAGTTGGGATATGATCGCAAGGTCAGAGAACGGTCGTTCAAACCAGGGGAATATGTCTTGAAGAAAACCCGAGCAGCCACAATGGAACCGAATCGTGGAAAGCTCGGAGAGCGAACCGGGAAGGCCCATACATAGTGGATAGACCAAAGATCTCGTGGATCCTACTACTTGAGGAATCTCGACGGAAATGAGGATTCGAAGCCATGGAAGCCGTGGAATTCGTTCCACTTGAAAAAGTTTTATCATTAGAAGTAGATTCAAATCCTGCTGTGCTGCACTCTTTTTCCTTTAGTGTGGTTTTGTCCCACTGGGTTTTCCACTCAAAGGTTTTAACGAGGCATCCGTGGTCGAAGCAGTAGGTACTTATCTTGTTATTTCAATTCAGAAATTTTAATTCAACATTATTTTGGTATTCCATACTTTATCAAAATTGTTCGTGTTAATTATATGCTTCTGCGGATGATCAAATCTGCAGTCAGTCTGGCAGAATAGTATAACTTGAGTCTACTGTCAGCAACGTCTCTGACACCTCGCGGGTAGGGTGAGTGCACAGTTCGAGCATTTTTACCCTATCTCAATTTTATCCCCATCGTATGGGCAAAGACAAATGTGGCGAACATTTTTCATCTGTCCAGTCACATTAAAATGTACACATCACAAACTCTGTGCGCATCTTGAATAGCAGGATTGGCCCCCTGCGCAAATTTAAGATAGCAGAAAAACTCAACTTTTTCATTCCATGCGCGAGCAAAGTGCAGCAGGGAGGTACACCCCTGTGCGAGCATTGAGCAGCATTACACAAAACATACTGGGGGCGAGTTATATGTCACCTCAACCATTTGGGGGCGGAATATATAACACTCCCGCACAATCAACACATCCCTGGGGGCGGGTTGCATAACACTCCGAACGACATGTTCGGAGGCGGGTTATGTAACACTCTACAAAAATGCAAATTCGGAGGGAAACCCGAACTTCTTAACCCATAACCTGTTATGGGTTAAGAGGGGGCGATGTTTGTACCCTTAATATTCTACACAAATAAATGGGCTAACCTAGGCCTACAAAGCTCCTACTACTAGCAAAGGAGGATTCATTGGGCCTAAGGTGCTTCCCTTGTTTACCCAAGTATGGCTAACTAGGCCTAACAAACACCCCATGTACAAGCCCATGGGCAAAAAAGTTTCACAACACAAGCGTTCCACGTCACCCTTGACACGTCATCAGAGGTGCCACGTCACCAGCGTGACACGTCAGCAAAACAGGTGCCACGTCAGCACAGTACCGTTCCATACAGTGCCACGTCAGCAAATGATGACGTGGCAGTCGCCACGCCAGCAGGCGAGATGACGTGGCAGGTGCATATATTCGGTGATTAATTGATGATCGGCGGCGATTAATCGGCAATTAATCGGTAGCGTGAAAATATTCGGTGTATGTCGATGCAACTTAAATTCGTAATCCCGATTCGGTGTGGCACGACGAAGCTTAATTCCGCGGCCCTTGGATGATTACACCCACTTCTCTTACACCTTTTGGTTATCCATACCCCATTGTAATTCCTTAACCATAATGGAAGTTTCTGGAATATTCTGGGAGCCATGAAGGGGATGAATGCCAGAGCCATGCAACCATGCAGTCATGCAGGAGAATTATGGCAGGGAGGCATGCAGGGTCAGTTATTAAAAGAGGCATGCAAGGGCCAGTTGTAATAAATGCCATGCAGATCATTTACTTGCAATTCATGCCGCATCTGAAACGGAAATTGATAACCTATAAATGGATGGTTTGACAACCAAAAAGGTAAGCAATCTTCCATACCAAAAACTCCTGTGAAAAATACATTACTGACTTTAGCATCGGAGGGTTTTTTGCAGGTACCCCCACTTTCTCCATAATTCAACTGAAGATCGAGGCCGCGAGTCGATTATCAGCGAAATCATAATACAAATTTCTGTGTTTGGGGTAGAAGTAATTTTACTTTACAAACAACTTCTCATAAATCATTAGAGGCGATTCTTCACTTACCTCATGTGGAGCAGAAACTCCATACTGTTGCCTATGCATATATTCACCAAGCGTCATCTCAGATGAGGTTGCCTGATAAATTGAATTTCTATGCTTATATTCTCACAATCATCTTAAGTGACGTCTCCTCGAAGAGGTCATCATCCTCAAAAAGTCCCTGAAAAGAAATACAAAAAGAAACGCATAAAAAGGTAAAAAAAAAATCTAAAATGAAATGAAAATACTGTACAAAATAAAAATTAATCTAAAAACAAGTATGCGTCGGTGGCGCCAAAAATTAATGGTTATTTTCAATTTTGTTGTAGTGATTAAGATTCGAACTCTAAGACTTGTGAAGATTAAATTTAAAGATTTAATGAAAAATAATAAATATAAACAAAAGCGAGGGTTACTGGGACTAGGATTCCACTGATTTCATAACATAAGGTTCAATTATTTATTCTCAACAATTATCGCTCAATAAATAAAATAACACCGACTCTTATCTTTGCCAAAGTAGATTCTCAAAATATTAATTATAAATCGTAAGCATGGGACATCAAACATCTAAGCAAGAATGACCCATCAAATGAAATGATAACTAATTAATTCAAATCATAATTCTATTTTAATTAGTGCAAAAGTCATATAGAAAATAAAGTAAATTTACCCATGTATGAAATTCGGATTCCTCCGTCGACCCAGTGTAGGGGTCTAGCTTCTCATGATGAAACACACTCAAAAATATAATTCATAGCTCAAATGGTGTTTTTATTGAAGAAAACTAATAGTACAATGAATCTGCAACGCTGTAGTGGCGTTACAGAAGTCACTGTTACAATAATTGTTGTAAACTTGAGCTATTTGTCACAAATGAACTGTTACAAAGATCTGAAAAATTAAGACGCTAGGATGTTGGAAAAATAAGACACTAGAAATAACGACTGCAGTTTGCAGTGTTATGTTCTTCGTGGCTTCTTCTTCCCGCAGGTGATGATTCACTCTGCAAATTCCTATTTTACGCTCAGTCACTACCCCAAACTCTCCATCCCCCTTCTGTGACTCCCGTAAACTCATTATATAGTCTCAGCAACACCCAATCTCTCTTGTTTAATGCGCAAATATTCTCTCTTTACTCCATTATTCTCCACGGTAATATATTCCATTATTATCTCTTTCTCGCCTCTGTTCGTGGTTTGCACACTTCAAACTTGCTACCAACACGTTATGGGACAGATCCAACCATGCCGTTACCTCATGCAACTCCCAAAAATAGTACAATCAACTCGTGGAAAAATAACAGGAAACCCGAGATATCTTCACTCCTGTTTCTTCTCACGCATCTTTTGACTTCTTTAAAACTCTCCTGATATACTCGAATCCGCAGAAAGATATCCTCCCAATAGTCTCACGTACTTCCCATAAAACATCCAAAAATATCCTGTAATATTAATCTTCCCCTGTTTACATCAAATCGCGAAGATATCCTTCCTTTTTCGAAAAAAAAGCATTTGCCACCCCTGTTTTATCATGACAGGTTGTTTCCAACTCATATCCATGAAAATATCTCACATATTAACTCCCAAAATTGAAACAGAAATATTACGCAGGTGGAAGCTCTAATTTTCCCGCCAAAAATGTTTCTCCCATGAAGAAGAAAGTCATCCCTTATCCAAGCAGCTGGGGTGCGAATAACATGGGTGTACATATTAAATAAGGTGGCCCTTATAAATTGAGGTGCCCCTTATCCAAAACTGAGAGTCCGTATAACATGTTTCTTCCGGATGCCTTTAGTAATTTTTGAACAGAATTTTCCAAAATTGTTTATTGCAAAAAATACCTACAAACAAGTTTATTAGTGATAAAATGAGTCACAACTAATGTATTTATGGGTGAAAATGCGTCGCACTTTCGTGCTTATCAAAAAACATAAACATGCCTGAAGAGGCGCTATGACAGGTGTATGACACTCAGTGGTAAAGCCAAGATCCAAAGTGACGCTATGGGTCCCATGTCTTTTGAAAGTCCGCTGATGACACTCAGGAGTTTTCCGTTTTAACGTAGGTTCTTACTCGGAGCGGAGTGACGGAGGCTCCTAGCCTTTGAGCGGAGCAACAGAGGATCTTCTCCTTCAAACGGCGAAGGTTTATCAATTCAGAACAACGAAAGTATTTCACTTCATAGAGGCAGTGGCTCTTCGCCTCGGAGTCAGAAAATCTCTTCGGGCCTAACTGGGCTTATTCCGTATTGAGCTAGCTTTTCTTCGTTCAGAAGTCGACCCTCATCTTGAACCTTTTCTAGTTATCTTGACTAATTTGTGTTTAAGTTTACACACTTCTCTGCATGGCTTGATATCTGACGGTATTCATGGACTTGAGTACCTCGACTAGGTTGGACATTTTGGAAAAATAATAATTCTGCCCTTGATTTGCGAAATGATGAATTTACCCTTGGATCGTAAGATGATCGTTTTACCCTCGGTCCAAAAGTCAACATCTACAATTGGGCTCAAAGTTTAGTGATTTTTGGTTTAGTCACGAGGTATAAAATTCCTGGCATTTTTAGGGGCGACCCCAAAAGAATTAGGGGCGACACTAAAAGACAAAAAAGGTCACCCAAATGTAAATCTAAGCTACCCCTTATCTTCAATTTTTCGAAATGGCCAATATGCCCTTATATAATCGGTAGCCAATACCATAATCGGTAGGTTAAAGGTGAATCGGTAGGTTAAATTGAAACTATACCTACCGATTATTGTGTAGATACTTCGGATAATAATCCCTTTTATAATCGGTAGCATATCCAACTTGTAAGACTACCGATTATAAGGAGCCCCATATTCAACCTTGGCCAAATTCCATAGGTTTTGAGGGGTGTAGAGCCAACCATAACCACTTGGCTTGAGCTGTGGATGTAGCCATAATCGGAAGCCTAATAGGTTACATAAACTACCGATTATAAGTTGCCCCAAAATGAGTTTTTTCTAAAATCCTTCACGTAATGAATTTTGAAATCTACCATAATCGGTAGGGTATATAATTATATAACCCACCGATTATAACGAGCCCCAGATCCAACCTTTGCCATATTTCATAGGTTTTGAGGGTACATGGTCTGTCGTCAGCCGACACAAAAATAAATTACACTTTCTTACTACTCAAAATGTATAATGAAGTAAGGGCAAGAAAGGATCGTTCCCACAGAGGACTTAGGTTTTTAAATTTTTTCGGTTCCCTATAAATAACACCGGGGGTTTTGTGATTTTTATATATTAAACTAAATAAAAGCAAACAATAAGGTAAACAAATCAAATCAAGGGTGAGAAAGTATTGGTCATGGATTTCGTCTTCAATTACAAACATGTTTTCAACACATAACTAGAATTGATATTTTAATCTCAACTTTTATCAAAGGCCCTAGAATACCTTGATCGCAAGAATATCCCACTAATCTCCTCTTGTCATCAACAAACACATTAAAAGATGCGAATATGAATTCTATCTAAAAGAACAACCTAACGTGTAAAAGCACTAATCAAGTTTAATTCCCTAGATGCGTTAAGTTCTATGAAATCAGGCCAATCAAAGCAATCGAACGTGTAAAAGCACTAATCCGATTTAACAAAGGTTATGAATCACATGTGACTACTAGGATGTATCACTACAAGCAATAATCACAATTATGCTACTTGTAATCAGGAATCTATCACTTTTGCGTATAATAAATCCTAATCTAGCAAGAGAGATGAAAACAAACTCAATCGATTCGCGACTCGATCAAACAAGCATTCAAATCATGTAACAATATTGATGGTGAATCATAAACGATAATATGGAGACAAAACTAATTTATTGAACAAAAACTCATGTTTGGAAATCCAACTAATCCAAAACCAAAAGAAAACTCTAGCTCATATTCATGGATTTCATAACAAGAAGAAAGAGAAAAGGTTTCATGTTGTAAACCCTAGAAAACAAAGTAGAGGCTAAGATTATTCATAGTTGTAAAAGTCTTTCCTTTAAATAGCTCTCTTGTTTCCAAAATTAGGTCTAATCTTCAAAAGTCCACTAGATAGAAGTCCTCCAAGCCCATGTGTGAGAAAACACATGTAGAAAATATGTCACCGAAAAACTGGTATTGTGGTCGGAACTTGGCCGGAAAAGTCGTCGGCAAACATCTCAGGTGACCGGCAAAGTCAACCCGGTCACCGGTCAAACGAGTCAACTCGGTCAGTGAGTCAACTTGGTCAGGCACCGAGTCAGATAACTCAACTCAGAAGTCAGACCTGAGTCAGTCAACTCAGCTGAGTCAGAGCCTATTTGTTTTGCCAGGCCAAATTTTTGTGTTGCACCAGGATGGTGCATCACTGCTTCTCTTCCAGCCATAATGGCCTGCACACTTCTTGCCACTTCCACAAATCAGCTGCACCATTTCATTCCCCTTTAGCTCAAGCCTCTAAACTAACAGCGCAGATTCCAAAGCATCATTTCTTAGCATGCTCGATACCACAAAATCAATTTATTACCACCATAACCTGCAATTGTATCAATCCTAGCATTCATCTACTCATACCCAATATTAGACTTCATTGCCAACCGCCACCACGCCCACTAATGTTCCCTGACCTTCCTCCACCGGTTGCAACCATCGACATAATCACCAGTTTTTGCTCGCTACCAATCAACATAGCTCAACCAAATGCAACCATCGAACTCGGTTCACCACTGCCATGCTTTTACTCCTTCGCACTTTCACATCCAGCTGAGAACTTCCATCTGCATCACCATTTCACCTTCTTTCTGACTTACTCAGTTACTTGCAATTGCAGCTGCAACTCTAGCACAACCAGCACCTCAGCTCCAGAACAACTATATTTTTCCTTTTCTTGCCACAATTCAACTCATTCATCCATCAGTTCTCCGACCCATTTAATCAACACACCAGACCTGAGCTTCTTAACAATTTATATCGCCACTTCCCTGACTAGCCATCAATTCCATCACGAGCAGCAACATCCGCCAAATCTCGCATGTAAAATACATTTCAAATCCCAGCTGTAACCACCAAACTGTTCTTACAAAACCTAATTATTCATCTAGCATACTCATTTCAGTCCCATGACAACAACACAACCAATTTGCAATTTCATCAAGACCACCACCAATTCCATAGACCCATTAACTCAATCGATCCACGGACCAACTTCAACTGATTTCTCCACCTGATTACAGACTCAGAAACTCTAACTTCAATATTCAGTTCCACCATAAAACCCTTGAATTTCAACTTCTCTTCTTTAATTCCTAGATCTAATTTTAACCCATCTGCTCTTACTCTATCAAACCCTTGTTCCTCATCTCTGAATCACCATTTACATCTCAGCTCTGTAAAATCTTCTCAGATTCAATTAACATCACATATTTGTTCAAACCGTACCAACTCCATGAGTATCAAGGCACTCAGAATTACCAGATCATTCAATTTCGATCTGCTTCACTCTTGGCTAAAATCACCAGCAGTAGCCGCACTTTCACCCGTCTCTGAATTTTCAAATGAATATAATGATTGAATGAGAGAAATGTTGTCTCTCGAATTTAGGGTATGGGAAAGGAGGAGAACTCTTCAAGGAAACCAGCAATTCGATACGGGCCACCCAATCCATATATGACTTGTATTGTCAGGCATTGGAAACTGACAAGCTTAACGGGTGATTTTGCTCGTAACCTTCTCATACGGCGTCGGAATGACCTCATTCTTTCGCCACTGGTTTTGTCCTTTCGTTCTGTTCAACATGATGAGAAGAAATCCAATATTTGAGCGAGTTCCACTTCTTTTTGCTCCAATGACTCCAAAATACCTGATTAGCTCAAAAGCACACATAAGATACACAATTCACACGAAAAATAGCAAAGAAAGCATAAACTCTAGATAGTAAATACGGTGTATTCTACACCTATCAAATTCCCCCACACTTAGACTTTGCTAGTCCTCGAGCAAATCAAACACAACTTATTCTAAAACATACATACAACTCCGTGTCGTCGAGGCTACGGTCACTTTTAGCATAAATAACATGCCTTTAAACCACTAGGTGTCCCTAGTAGACGAGTTATAGTCTCGTGAGGGTTTACTAGAGATATACCCACAAAACCTATTTTTCCAACTTACTAGTTCTCCGAAATGATAGCATCCAATGCGCTAAGAAGACATAGAAATTCTGCACACTAGTCATAAGAAGTTAGACACATAAATGAACACAATCTCATCCTTAAAAGTTGAGAGAGAAATAACCATCCCTTCTCGAATGAAATTCGGGTTCGGAGTGATCAAAAGTCTCGACTCTGCCTCACAAGAAAGGGTTTTATGAATTTGCGCTCAATAATAAACAGCTTTTTATGGGTCACACGTGTGTCCAGGTAGGAATGAAGAGAGAATCTTGCGACACGTTGAATGGTAGGAAGGTAAAACCCTCCGAATCGTTTTAAAAACCCACATCTTTTATAATTTTTGAAAACCCATTTTTCTAACGATCTATACGAAAGAAAATCAACCATTTAACGAAGGTGGGAATATGCTTACTTACCTCGTTATCCGTTCGACGTGCAGCTAGCACCACTCTCACAGCATCCATAGAAACGTCTTCGGTCTTCAATCGGTGTCTTCGTCTTCGGTCTTCAACTCTTGATGATAACTCTTGAACTTCGTAGAATCTTGACAATATGATTCTTTCCCTCAAATTCCTTGTTGCTTGAAACTTCATTGTAGATATTCCTTCCTCCATTGGCTTTATTGAAAGAATACAAAACTAAAAACAAACTATACAAACCCAAAATATGATACATGAATTTTTCTTATCTCTTTTTTTTTTTTTTTTTTTGAGAGAGAGAGAAAACTAAAACAAATACAAAATGAAAATAAAAACAAAATAATAAAACTAATAATGCACCTAAAGAAATTTTCTCTTGCCCTTTTTTTCTTCAAATATTATTATTATTATTATTATTATTATTATTATTATTATTATTATTATTATTATTTTTATTATTATTTTTTTAATATTATTACATGAAACTAGTTGGAAGCCTAACAAGCTAAGCTCCAACGACATACTATTACATTAATTGAACAGGTTGATGTGCTAGTCTACCAGCGGGCCTCATGGGTAACCTTGCCAAGGGGAGCCGAAACGGCGGGAGGGGGGGCGCGAGATTGTGTCACAAGGGGGGCAAATTAACACTACCTTCCATGTTAATTCCTGCAATATTACACCATGTTATTATTATTATTATTATTTTGGTTATTCTTTTTTTTCAATATATATATATATATTTTTTGAGACAAGAGAAAAATAAAATACAAATAAGATAAAATAAAATAAAAATATAAGTACAAAGGCCATGGTGTAAGTACTTTACCGCTTGATTCTTCACAACTTGTATGTCTCGATATCATAAACTTCTCGAACTCTCATCTTTGATAATCTTCGCTCTTGTACATAAAGTCTTCAACTTGTAAAAATTCTGCTCCTTGTCTTGTTGC
Source organism: Papaver armeniacum (assembly GCA_023531295.1). Lineage (NCBI taxonomy): Eukaryota > Viridiplantae > Streptophyta > Magnoliopsida > Ranunculales > Papaveraceae > Papaver > Papaver armeniacum. The sequence continues at coordinate 744,500 of JAJJWW010019225.1, read as the reverse complement.
TTGTAAACCTTGAACGTCTTCAACTTTCCTTCGAATTTGTGATACTCCTCTTGTTGATGATGATGGTGTTTCTATGGACATGTTGGTGTAGAGAGAGATAAAGTGGATGGTGCTAACTGCGAACAAGATTACAAGTGATATGTAAGTTAGCAATTCGATGTCACCATCATGATTGATAAAAATAGCACTCAAGAGATCAAAATAGTGCTTCTATAGTGGGAGGTTGGACAACTCACCATTCTGCCCGGAATTTACGTACGGTGACACACACTCTAAAAGCACAAATTTAGTCAGGTACAAAGAATTGAAGGTCGGTGCCTCACATTATGTAACATGGGTAGTATCCACTATAGGGGATCACTACTCTAATACCGAATTCAGTCTGCACCTTATGTGCCACTGGCATGGTTAAATCCAACTTTAACTCTCATACAATTAAGAAACCCGATCATGTTCCCTGTCATCTCTAAGTTCAGTCACTCTTATGAGATTCTCGATGTAATCTTAACGACATGTATACTATGTGACTCTAAACTAACCACAAGTTGGAGTTTTCTTATTTACTATCTGTAGGATCAGAATATCGCAACATCAATATCTCGCGAGATTAATAAACGACAGCATTGCGAAGGCGTCGCGGGGAAATAATATAAATGACGCAATGGATGACGACAGCCAGAACATGAGAAAAGTCTGAAGACTTAGCGAGATTTAGGAGTGTCGCGAGATCATGTATTTGTACACTTGCGAAAATAAAGTCATTCCCGAAAATAAAGGACAGCTTAGCTGTCATCCATTATGTAATACCCTATATAAAGAGTTGATCAAACCGAGTGAAGGGAGAGTTCTTTTTGAATTGTCAAACAAGTCATTAGGAGAGAGAAAATTTGTAGTGATTGTAATTTCTTTGGCTCTGTTCTATCTTCTTTTGTAAACATTTCAAGAAAATAATCAATAAAATTCATAGTTATTCATCTTCAAATGGATTAGTTGTGTGAATTCTAGTGAGGGGTGTAGTGTATGATTTCCTGCAACTACATAATGGCGCTAGAAACAGGGACTTGATGGAAGATTGAAGATAAAAGATTGAAATTAAAATCATTCAAATCAAGAAAATAAGGAAACAAAATGTTAAATCAGATGAGGTAGAAAAGTTGAAAACCAAAAAATATGATGAAAATGCAGAATATAGTTTGATCACGAAAATAATGATTAATGAATTTCATGAAAATATCAAGGGAAGAATACATAAACGAGATTTTGAAGGAAAAAAGATCACAACCATGGAGAAGATATCGCCTTTGAAAGATTGGGAAAAACAGAAGATAACATTCACAGCAGCAGAGATACCAAAAGAGAGCTTGAATCACACGTCTCCACTAGTGATTACGATGAATGCACGTAAAGAAGGAAGATAACCAGCAAAAACAGCGGAAGAATTGGCGATAAATAGAATTTTGGTGGATACAGGGAGTATGGTAAATATCATGTTTTATCAGGCCTACAAAAAATTAGGATACAAAAATGAAGAAATGATTCCCTCAATGTATCATATCCATGGTTTTGGAAAGTCTATAACGAAACCTAAAGGGGAGGTAAAATTACGAATCCTGCTAGGAGAAATTGAAACACATGTGACGTTATGTGTAATAGATATGGAATCGCCATACAACATGTTGTTAGGGAGACCATGGGTACATGCTATTAAAGCTGTAGCATCAACATTTCATCAATGTATTAAATTCCCAACGCCAAATGGGATTGGCGAGATCAGAGGAGATGCTGATAAAGGAAGGATGTATTATCAAGTCGAAGTAAAACATTATGAAAAACATGTGAAGAAGCGAAAAGATCGCAAAAAGATGGCAAAAGCAATTAAAAAAGAAGAAGAATTTAGAATTTATATGATAAGATCAAAAGAACGAAAAGGAATACCTAGGGAAGTTTCGGAAGAAGATAATGAATTTGCGAAAGAAATGAAAGGACCAACACCTATGGGAGAACCGAAGGCTAGTTACGTCACAGTGGAGCAAACAAAGGAAGTGAATGCTGGAACTGAAGAAGAACCCAAGATGTTAAAAATTGGGACTAAGATGGAAGCGGATGAAGAAACAAGAACCGTTGATTTGTTGCGAGAGTACAAAGATATTTTCGCATGGGATATGGATGAAATGCCTGGTATAGATCCGACTGTGGCATGCCATAAATTGAAAATTGAGAGAAATGCAAGACCATTCAAACAAAGAATTAGAAAGATCGCAACAGCATATCATCCCCAAATAGAAGAAGAATTGCAGAAGATGTTAGACGCAGGAATCATTAGACAAGCAAAATATCCCGAATGGATAGCGAATATGGTCGTAGTTCCTAAGAAAAAAAAGGGATAAGAATTTGTATAGATTTTACTGATCTAAATAAAGCTTGTCCAAAAGATAGTTTTCCATTGCCAGATATCCCGCGGATGGTTGAATCAGCAGCAGGAAATGAAAGGATATCATCCCTTGATGGATACAAAGGTTACAATCAAATACCACTCACCGAAGAAGACCAAGAACATACTGTTTTTTTTCGCTCCAAGAGGATTATATTGTTATACAAAAATGTCGTTTGGTTTGCGAAATTCCGGAGCGACATACCAAAGGATGGTAGAAATGGTGTTCGCGAAATGGATACACAAAACACTGGAGGTATATGTGGATGACATGTTAATAAAAAGTAAAGAATCAAAAGACCATGTACAGGACTTGAAAGAAATTTTTGAACAAATGAGGCAGTTTAACATCAAAGTAAATCCAGAAAAATGTACATTTGGAGTGGCATCAGGAAAAATTTTAGGTTACATTGTGTCAAAAGAAGGAATACAAGTTGACCCAGAGAAAGTGCAAGCAGTTCGCGATATGCCAACACCGGCGACAATAAAAGATGTTCTGAAGTTAAACGGACTGTTGGCTTCTCTGGGAAGATTCATCTCGCGATCATCTGATAAATGTAAACATTTTTTCAACATACTCAAAAAGGGAGCGAAGTTCAGATGGACAGATGAATGTGAAAAAGCTTTACAAGGAATAAAAGAATATCTAATGGATATATCAATTTTGCAAAAAGCAAAACCAGGGGAAGAATTGTTAATTTATCTTGCGACAACCTCGCATGCATTAAGTGCAGTGTTGCTTCGAATGAATGCATGAGTGGAAAAGCCAATTTATTACATCAGCAAAACATTCAATGCCGCGGAGAAAAATTATTCAAAAATTGAAAAATTAATTTTGGCATTAGTTTACGCAACATTTAAACTTCGTATCTACTTCGAAGCACACACAGTTAGGGTAATAACAAAAGTACCCAATGAGTCAGTAATGAAAAATTCGAAAAGATCAGGAAGGGTTGAAAGATGGAATGCTCAAATAAGTCATTGCAAGCTCAAGTATGAAATACTATCCTCACCAAAATCACAAGTTGTTGCAGACTTTTTAGCAGAATTTCCGCTGGAAGAGGATGAAGCAGTAGAAGAAATGATGGACATAGAAGAAGAACATGGAAATCCAAGGGATCTATTAACTGAGCCAAACAGATGGGAGATACTAGTAGATGGATCGTCAAATGGAGAAGGAAACGGAATTGGAATCATTGTAATCTCGCCAGAAGGCAATAAAATGGCCTTTTCTTTCAGGTTGGAATTTGCATCTACCAACAATGAAACAGAATAAGAAGCTATAATACATGCTTTACGATTTGCAATAGAAATGAAGTTGGAGAATGTGAGGGTCACCAGTGATTCCCAGTTGGCTATTCGCCATATAAAAGAAGAATATACCACAAATGAATCATCCATGAAAAAATACAAAAAACTTGTTGAAGAGTTGTCGGCGAAGATACCAAAGATAAAATGGAGACACATATCAAGAAGAGACAATAGACTCGCGGATGCTTTTGCTTTTATATCAAGTATGATGACAGATCCAACTGCGAGATGCATAAAAATACAAACACTCCTATCACCATCAATTAACAAAGAGGAAGAAGAAGAAACATAAGTAATGCTCATAGAAGATGAAATACAAAGACCCAACTGCGAAGATTGGAGAACGGAACTTTGCGCTTATCTAATGAAAGGAGAAACACCAAGAAATAGGTTAGAGATGCACAAATTAAAAAGCCGTGCAACAAACTATGAATTAAGAGACGGGGTATTGTACCGAAGATCCTTTAATGGACCCTCGCTTAGATGTTTAACACGAAAGGAAGGAGAAGCAGTGTTAAAAATGTTACACAGTGGGGATGCTGGCAATCATAGTGGTGGAAGATCTTTAGCACATAAGGCGAAAATGCAAGGCTATTATTGGCCATATATGCATGAAGACGCAAAACAAGTATCAAGACGTTGCGAAGATTGCCAAAAGCATAGAAAGAGAATACATGCACCAGGAGCACCATTAACTTCTTCAACAAGTGTATGGCCTTTTGGAAAGTGGGGGTTAGATATCGTAGGGCCATTTTTACCAGGTACAGGGCAGAAGAGATATCTGATTGTTGCTACAGATTATTTCACAAAGTGGGCAGAAGTAAAAACGGTACATCACATTCGCGATAAAGATGTCTTTACATTCATATTCGAAAACATAATATGCAGATTTGGAATTCCAGCACAGTTGGTATCTGACAATGGGAAACAGTTTGAGGGACAAAATATAGAATTGCTACTTAATGCATTTCAAATAAAATGTGGGAAATCAACTCCCTTATACCCACAAGCTAATGGACAGGCGGAAGCAACAAATAAAACAATAGCAGATATATTAAAGAAGAAATTAGAAGGATATAACAGGGCATGGTGCGAACAAGTACATAATGCAGTATGGGCTTACAATACAACAAGGCGAGAAGCCACGGGGATGTCACCATTTTGTTTGACATATGGAGTTGAAGTTGTACTTCCAACAGAAGTTATTATTCCAACAACAAAGAGAGAAGCTTGGGAGAAAAATCTTAGTGCGAGTAACATTTTGGTTAAATTAGATGAGTTAGAGGAAAAGAGAGAAAGAGCATTACAACATATGAAGAATTATCAGCGAAGATTAGCCAGAGAATATAACAAACGTGTCAAGATGCGTGAATTCCAACCAGGAGATCTGGTGTTGCGAGAAACACCAATATATCAACGAGAAAGTGGTGGCAAGTTGGCGAAAAAATGGGATGGACCTTATATCATTAAGGAGATAGTTGGAACAGGGGCATATAGATTAATGGATCCAGAAGGAAAAGATGTGGGACAAAGATTGGATAGACCATGGAATAGGATATATCTCAAGAAGTACTACCCATAGAAGATGGAAGAGAGAGAATGAGTTGCGAAATATTAAAATGAATTAAATGAAATGAATTCATATGAAATGTTCCTGTGACAGAGTAACTGCGAAAGTGTCTAAAATAAAGCAAGTCTGCGAATACATCGCAAGTAAAATATCAAAAAATAATAATCAAAAATGATAGAGTGAGTGAATGGGACGAACCTTTATGACGTACACCCTATTTCGCGAATGATATTTCGTAAGAGGCAAATGTAAGACCTAAAGTGCGTCATATAAGGGGGTATCTCTTGACATGGCTCAGGAAAAGGTTACACCGCTCCGGAACTGAGTTATGGAGATTTGGGGCCCATGAAAGCCTATCCGGGAGAGATACCTTGGATTTCCAACTATATATATATATAAGGTTATACCCTGGTTGGACGCCCGAGGGTATCTTCCAAGGAGTCGAGTGTATGACCAAGGCGCCGAGGTACACGGTTGAGCCAAGAGTGCACAGGACATTTGAAGTGTCTCGGCCATTCTTGGAAAGTCTTGGCACATGCTTTGCACTCGGCCCGAAGAAAACTCCACTTAGGGTGCGATCTCGTAACCATAAACCCTATAGGTATAAGGGATAAGAGGCTGCGAAAACAACTGGTTGTTGTTAAGACCGGATGGGAGGAGCTAGTCTTGTATGGCCGATGTACGCCTCCTTGAAGGGGCAACCAGGGAGATGATAAGGGCGGCACCCTCCATTAGGGAGCTGATAAGTGTCAAAAGACGCAAATGTCATGAGGCTTTATTTTCGCAAGAAAATCTAGACTTGTCATATTTGTGCGATGATCCTGAAGAGGCAATAATACTAACGCAAGGATAAGACGAGATCAATGGGTTTTTACATGAAAATGTAAAAACGTCCTGCGATTTTGTCGCAAAGACGGCAATGTCATGGGACTTTACGTTCGCAAGAATATTTAGACCTGTCATATTGTCGCAAGTAAAATATCCTACAGAGGCAAAAATACTAAAGAAATGATAAGACAGGGTCAATGGGTCTTTACATGAAAGTATAAAGACGTCCTGCGACTTTGTCGCAACGAGGGGTGGCAAAATAAGACCTTTAATTAGGAAGGCAAAATAAGACCACACAAGAGCAATGATAAGGCAAAATCAATGGGTCATTACATAAATATGTAAAGACGTCCTGCGATCTTGTCGCAATGATTAATTTCAAATAAAGATAATGGAAAACAAAATATCAAATTATTTAATGTCAAGACTTAAACTCGTTGCAGGAAAGGGTAATAATAAGTAGATGAACACATTTAAAAGATGATTAAAGTGCATAAAGAAGTAACAGTACGAGAAGAAAAATTACAGGAGAAAATCAATTCTCAAATGTCAGTTTTTTCATTGGATGGAGATGCTGGGTTTTCTTCAGCGACTTTCTCTATATTTTCATCAGTTATTATATTCCCACCAGATCCTCCATCATTCAGATCATCGTTGGCAGCTTTACTAGGAGAGATTGTCCCTTCATTTGCGAGTTCTTCGCCACTATTATAATCGAAATCGCTGTCAGGAGGGTTAGGAACTTCATCGTCGCTTACTTCCAGAGGATCGACACGAACAGGATCAAGAGATTTAGATAATAAAACATCGTTCACAAGAACTTCAGCTTTGAGATGAAACTGACGAAGGAGTGCTTTCTGATGATTTTTACTTTCTATGTCTTTACAGTCAGACATATAATCGAATCTTCTTTCTGCACGATCACGAGAGCGAGCAAGGGAAGCAGCGAGTACTCCATTTTCTTTGCGAATTTTTGAATAATCAGATTTGAGAGTAGCAATAGTGGAACGAAGATTTTTCTCAGAGTCTGCAAAACAAAAGAACATAGAAAATTATTCAGATTTTTGGAATTCTCAAGGAAAATATCATAAAATAATAAGTAAACGGATTGAGGTATTCAAATCATATGACTACCTTCCTTCTACGAGGTAAGATGTTGGATTAAAGCCGAGCAACTATTCTCCAAATGATCCATGGAATTGTCAAAATTATCTCCGATTAAACCTTTCAGTCGAGATCGCAAGCTTTTTTCGTTGGAAATAAGTAAGGCATTTTCGTTCGCAAGGGAAGAATTGGACTTTTCTAACTTGGAACATTGATCCTTGAATTGGTTTGCCTTTAAACTCAAGGTTATTCTACCCTGAATAAGTTTATCCTTCTCGGCAGTAACTTCTTCAAGTTGATTTCTCAACGAGCAAAGAGATTGTTCTTGCTCTTTACATAATTGTTGACAAACATCAGACTGTTGCGAGTAAATCGCTACCTTGTTTAACAGAGTTCGCTTCTCTTGAGAAAGAATTCCATTCTCATCTGATAAAGTTTCCAACTTCAGATTAGCTTTAGTCAAAGAGTAAGAGAGGTGAGATAATTCATTACTTAATGAGCCTCGTTCCTGTACTAAGTCAGCATTTTCTTTAGAAAGATTATCTATTTGATCAACAGAATATGTATGAAGATTATCTAATTGGTTATATTGCTCCATCCAAATATCTCTATCAGCTCGAACTTCTTCAACAGTAGATTCCAACTGGTATATCTCCATTTTTTGCTTGTGGTTTAAAGCTTGAAGGGCGAACAATGGATCTTATTCAAAAAAAAAAAAAAAAAAAAAAAAAAAAAAAAAGAAGAGGGGGGGTAAGTGTATACCTTTCAATTCTTCATTCTTTTTGCGAAGATTATCACGATCTAGCGAAACATTTTGAAGTTTTTGATTCTCAAGTTGGAGGATATTACACTTTGCAGTCATAGCTTGGAGATCATTCTTCAAAATATTAATTTCCTGCTCCAAAGATGTTTGCGAAATTCTATCAGGGCCAAGGTGTTTACTCAAAATCTCGCAGACATCAGATTTGATAGGATCGACAGAAGTCTTCTTGACATCGTTCACAATATCTGATAGAACTTTGAAGGCCATATTTATTCCTTCCAATTCTCTTTAGTAAGGGGGATCTGCTCAGATAAGGAAGTAACGACGGTAGAAGAAGGAAGAGAGGAGTCATCTTTTGTTAAAGGAATATCATGAGAAAAGGAAATCTCATGAAGACTAATGATTGGAGAAATGGTAGAGGCATTGACAATGGAAGAAGAAATAGGCTCATTCGCAATGGGACTGTTATGAGGAATTTGATCTATGAGAAGTTCAGGCATAGGAGTGTTACCATCAACGGTATTTTCGCAAGAAGAAATAGTAGGATTATCTTGTGAAGATTTCGCAGTAGGAGTTGTAAGTTTGAATAAAGGAAATGAAACAGCAGGAGCGACAGGTTTTGAATAGCGAGGCTTCTTGGGGGACCTATCAACATTTTTGTCATCCTGCGAATTACAAGTTAAATAAGAAACAGAGGCAATAATATTGTTATTAAAAGAGTAAATGTTTCTTAAATACCTTATTATTCGAAGGCTTTCTTTTAGAGGCAGTGGATTTCGGTTGCGAGCCCATGGAAACATTAGGATTCGTAACGGTGAACTTGGTGCTAGATTTGTTCTTGATAAAATAAAAATGGCAGGAGAATCATTAAAAGAAGAACAGTATCAGAATAAAACAACTTCATTAAGAAAGATCAATCATAAAATGATCAAATTCAGCAAAATTCACACAACAGCAAAATTTACACAAACCTTGATGCCATAGAAACAGTAGCAGAAGAATGATAGTAGAGAAATGATGAAGAAGATGATGAAGAAAAACAGCAGAAAAAAGTTGCAGACAATGAAGAAGACGAAGTAAAAGAAAAGAGTAACTGGATAAGGAATTCTCCTTTAAATAGACAAGAAAAGAGTAACCGGATAACATTAAATGTGTCGGTAAAAAGGGTAATTTTAAATACGTGTAAATGGTTATTCCTAAATTCACGGAATCTTGTCGACAAAAAATTTGATGGAAAACAAACGATGGCGGCATTTCAAAGTATTGATTCTCATGACACTCTTCTTCGTACAAAAGACATGAGAAGAGGCAAGATGTAGGATCAAAATATCGCAACATCAATATCTCGCGAGATTAATAAACGACAGCATTGCGAAGGCGTCGGGGGGAAATAATATAAATGACGCAATGGATGACGACAGCCAGAACATGAGAAAAGTGTGAAGACTTAGCGAGATTTAGGAGTGTCGCGAGATCATGTATTTGTACACTTGCGATATTTCGCAAGTCATTCCCGAAAATAAAGGACAGCTTAGCTGTCATCCATTATGTAATACCCTATATAAAGAGTTGATCAAACCGAGTGAAGGGAGAGTTCTTTTTGAATTGTCAAACAAGTCATTAGGAGAGAGAAAATTTGTAGTGATTGTAATTTCTTTGGCTCTGTTCTATCTTCTTTTGTAAACATTTCAAGAAAATAATCAATAAAATTCATAGTTATTCATCTTCAAATGCTTAACCACTATCTTACACAAAAGTTGAAAATTTTGAAAAATTTACAACGCAAATACTTAACCACTCCTCCACACTTAAACTTTACATTGTCCTTAATGTAAATTGAATCGTCCAAAGAAAGTCAAGGTGGGAAATCTTATAACAATATACGACAAGAAAAATAAAAACAAGACAAGAAAAATAAAAGATAAGAGATACAAAACCTATGGGTTGCCTCCCATTTAGCGCTTGGTTTAAAGTCGTCAACCCGACTATATCCTTGCAAGTTTCATTCCCCATATACCAACAATCTGAAAAGTTGGGGATCCTTCCATAGAACCTGTTTTGCAAACACTAGCTTCACACACATATTAGTAATATAAAACATAAATGAAGCTACGAACCGATAAAAGCTTCCCCCACACTTATTCTTGTCCACACTTGGAAGTGTATAAAGAATATAGAAGTCGGGTACTTCCACGGTTTCTTGTTCTAAAACCTGCATAGTATGAGAATCAAGTATCTCTAATGGCGGAAAACGAGAAACAAAGTCATTCAGCAATATTCTCGAAGCACATACATTCAAACCAATAAGAGGTAAAGGAGAAGAAACAATAGGCAAAAGGGCTAGATAAACCTTGCACAATCTCTTGTATCACGGAATCATCTTTATCCTTGAAAAACTCAAGTGAATTATTCACCTCTTTTATATCATGGTCCTCTATCAAACCTTGCAACCATTCTTCGTCCGTTTCTGCCTTAACCAAAGTCTCGACATAAACATCATCATTACAATCATTTGCAAGCTCAATTGGGTCTTCCACAATATTGGTCAAACCGGTCTCATTCTCAACACACTCCTTTTTGTTGTAAGGCACATACTCTTTTGCAGATCCAAATTTTATTATAAGAAACTTTTTTAGAACATTTGAAAATGCATCATCCTCAAGCTCCACCCTTTGAATAGGCTCTTGATCATTATTAAGATCAATGCTTAAGTAATCTACACAAGTGTCGACATATTCCTCTTCGTCTTCATCTTGATCCCAAAAAGACTCCTCGGAGATGTCACCATGAGTAGTTTCAAGCAATGTATTATAATCACCGTCACTTTCATAGTTAACATAAGATTGGTTCTCGCTGAATTTAGTGTTGCTAATCTCTAACTCATCCTTTTGAATAGGTGAATGATCATTATTAAGATCAAGAGTTGAGTTAGCGACACAATTATCAACGAAAGTTCCCAAGGATTGGCCTTTTTCAACGTTAGCATCAATCAAATATTCATCACAAACCATATGCACATTAGAATTATCCATATCTTCCTTGCACTGATCAATGCCTCTTTGCAAGCTAGCAATACCTTCACGAAGTTCTTGGAGTTGCTCGTTTGTAGTCTCTTTAGCTTTTTGAAATTCTTCTTGTAAAAAGTTGGAAACTTTGTCTAGAAAGTTAGAGACTTTCTCACACATACCCGCCATAAGGTTCCATGGAATATTGGTCATAACCAATGAATTGGTTTTGATTATACCCTTGGAATTGGTAGTTGTCATATTGTTGAGGTTGTTGAAAACCGTATCCGTTGTTCCAATATGCTCCGTCCATGAAAAGCAAGTACCTGAAATAAGATTCTCAAAACTATGTCAAAAACCAGAAAATACGAATATAAAACAAAAACAAAAAACAAAACAAAAATAAGAAACCAAAAACAAATAACAACCCGCTGCCTCCCCGGCAACGGCGCCAAAATTTGGTCGGTCGTCAGCCGACACAAAAATAAATTACACTTTCTTACTACTCAAAATATATAATGAAGCAAGGGCAAGAAAGGATCGTTCCCACCGAGAGGACTTAGGTTGTTAAATTGTTTTGGTTCCCTATAAATAACACCGGGGGTTTTGTGATTTTTATATAATAAACTAAATAAAAGCAAACAATAAAGGTAAACAAATCAAATCAAGGGTGAGAAAGTATTGGTCATGGATTTCGTCTTCAATTACAAACATGTTTCAACACAATAACTAGAATTGATATTTTAATCTCAACTTTTATCAAAGGTCCTAGAATACCTTGATCGCAAGAATATCCCGCTAATCTCCTCTTGTCATCAACAAACACATTAAAAGATGTGAATATGAATTCTATCTAAAAGAACAACCTAACGTGTAAAAGCACTAATCAAGTTTAATTCCCTAGATGCGTTAATTTATATGAAATCAGGCCAATCAAAGCAATCGAACGTGTAAAAGCACTAATCCGATTTAACAAAGGTTATGACTCACATGTGACTACTAGGATGTATCACTACAAGAAATAATCACAATTATGCTACTTGTAATCAGGAATCTATCACTTTTGCGTATAATAAATCCTAATCTAGCAAGAGAGATGAAAACAAACTCAATCGATTCGCGACTCGATCAAACAAGCATTCAAATCATGTAACAATATTGATGGTGAATCATAAACGATAATATGGAGACAAAACTAATTTATTGAACAAAAACTCATGTTTGGAAATCCAACTAATCCATAACCAAAAGAAAACTCTAGCTCATATTCATGGAGTTCATAACAAGAAGAAAGAGAAAAGGTTTCATGTTGTAAACCATAGAAAACAAAGTAGAGGCTAAGATTATTCATAGTTGTAAAAGTCTTTCCTTTAAATAGCTCTCTTGTTTCCAAAATTAGGTCTAATCTTCAAAATTCCACTAGATAGAAGTCCTCCAAGCCCATGTGTGAGAAAACCCATGTAGAAAATAATGCCCAAAAATATGTCGCCGGAAAACTGGTATTGTGGTCGGAACTTGGCCGAAAAAGTCGTCGGCAAACATCTCAGGTGACCGGCAAAGTCAACCCGGTCACCGGTCAAACGAGTCAACTCGGTCAGTGAGTCAACTCGGTCAAGCACCGAGTCAGATGACTCAACTCAGAAGTCAGACCTGAGTCAGTCAACTCAGCTGAGTCAGAGCCTATTTGGTTTGTCAGGCCAAATTTTTGTGTTGCACCAGGATTGTGCATCACTGCTTCTCTTCCAGCCATAATAGCCTGCACACTTCTTGCCACTTCCACAAATCAGCTGCACCATTTCATTCCCCTTTAGCTCAAGCCTCTAAACTAACAGCGCAGATGCGAAAGCATCATTTCTTAGCATGCTCGATACCACAAAATCCATTTATTACCACCATAACCTGCAATTGTATCAATCCTAGCATTCATCTACTCATACCCAATATTAGACTTCATTGCCAAATCTAGCCACAGTTCCAGCTAATGTTCCCTGACCTTCCTCCACCGGTTGCCACTTCCCTGACTAGCCATCAATTCCATCACGAGCAGCAACATCCGCCAAATCTCGCCTGTAAAACACATTTCAAATCCCAGCTGTAACCACCAAACTTGTTCTTGCAAAACCTAATTATTCATCTAGCATACTCATTTCGGTCACATGACAAAGAACACAACCAATTTGCAATTTCATCAAGACCACCACCAATTCCATAGACCCATTAACTCAATCGATCCACGGACCAACTTCAACTAATTTCTCCACCTGATTACAGACTCAGAAACTCTAACTTCAATATTCAGTTCCACCATAAAACCCTTGAATTTCAACTTCTCTTCTTTAATTCCTAGATCTGAGTTTAAACCATCTGCTCTTATTCTATCAAACCCTTGTTCCTCATCTCTGAATCACCATTTACATCTCAGCTCTGTAAAATCTTCTCAGATTCAATGAACAGCACATATTTGTTCAAACCCTACCAACTCCATGAGTATCAAGGCAGTCAGAATTACCAGATCATTCAATTTCGATCTGCTTCACTCTCGGCTAAAATCACCAGCAGTAGTCGCACTTTCACCCGTCTCTGAATTTTCAAATGAATATAATGATTGAATGAGAGAAATGTTGTCTCTCGAATTTAGGGTATGGGAAAGGAGGAGAACTCTTCAAGGAAACCAGCAATTCGATACGGGCCACCCAATCCATATATGACTTGTATTGTCAGTCATTGGGAACCGACAAGCTTAACGGGTGATTTTGCTCGTAACCTTCTCATACGGCGTCGGAATGACCTCAATCTTTCGCCACTGGTTTTGTCCTTTCATTCTGTTCAACATGATGAGAAGAAATCCAATATTTGAGCGAGTTCCACTTCCTTTTGCTCCAATGACTCCAAAATACCTGATTAGCTCAAAAGCACACATAAGATACACAATTCACACGAAAAATAGCAAAGAAAGCATAAACTCTAGATAGTAAATACGGTGTATTCTACACCTATCAGTACACAGCCAGCCATAGCCACTTGGTTCGTGTTTTGGATGCAGCGTTAATCGGGAGTTAAATATATTACCAAACCACCCGATTATGGGTTGCCCCAAAATGAGTTTTTTTCTAAAATCCTTCATGTAAGGGAATTTGAAATATACCATAATCGTAGATCTAACAACTTAACAACCTACCGATTATAAGGAGCCCCGGATCGAACCCTTGCCAAAATCCATAGGTTTAGAGGGTATAGAGCCAGGCATAACCATGTGGTTCGTGATTTGGATGTAGCCATAATTGGATGTCAAATAAGTTACACAACCTACCGATTATAGGTTGCCCTAAAATGAGTTTTTTCTAAATCCTTCATGCGATGGATTTTGAAATCTAACCTTAATCGGTAGTCTATCCAACTTAACAACCTACCAATTGTAAGGAGCCCCAGATCGAACCCTTGCCAAATTCCATAGGTTTTGAGTGTACAGAGCCAGGCATAACCATGTGGTTCGTGATTTGGATGTAGCCATAATCGTAAGCCAAATAGGTTACACAACCTACCGATTATAGGTTGCCCCAAAATGAGTTTTTTCAAAAATCCTTCATGTGATGAATTTTGAAATCTACCATAATCGGTAGAGTTTAAAACTTATAACCCTACCAATTATAAGTGGCCCCGGATTCAACCTTTGCCATAAACTAAAATATTCGGTAGCCAAAACAATAATCGGTAGTTTCACAAAATAATCGGAAGCAAACTCTTGTAATCGGTAGGCTGGGGTCTAACGCACTCAAAAATATAATCCATAGCTCAAATGATGTTTTTATTGAAGAAAACTAATAATACAATGAATCTGCAACGCTGTAGTGGCGTTACAGAAGTCACTGTTACAATAATTGTTGTAAACTGAAGCTATTTGTCAAAAATGGACTGTTACAAAGATCTGAAAAATTAAGACGCTAGGATGTTGGAAAAATCAGACACTAGAAATAACGACTGCAGTTTGCAGTGTTATGTTCTTCGTGGCTTCTTCTTCCTGCTGGTGATGATTCACTCTACAACTTCCTATTTTACGCTCAGTCACTGCCCCAAACTCTCCATCCCCCTTCTGTGACTCCCGTAAACTCATTATATAGTCTCAGCAACACCCAATCTCTCTTGTTTAATGCGCAAATATTCTCTCTTTACTCCATAATTCTCCACGGTAATATATTCCATTATTATCTCTTTCTCGCCTCTGTTTGTGGTTTGCACACTTCAAACTTGCTACCAACACGTTATGGGACAGATTCAACCATGTCGTTACCTCATGTGACTCCCAAAAATAGTACAATCAACTCGTGGAAAAATAACAGGAAACCCGAGATATCTTCACTCCTGTTTCTTCTCACGCATCTTTTGACTTCTTTAAAAATCTCCTGATATACTCGAATCCGCAGAAAGATATCCTCCCAATAGTCTCACGTACTTCCCATAAAACATCCAAAAATATCCTGTAATATTAAGCTTCCCCTGTTTACATCAAATCGCGAAGATATCCTTCCTTTTTCGAAACAAAAGCATTTGCCACCCCTATTTTATCATGACAGGTTGTTTCCAACTCATATCCATGAAAATATCTCACATATTAACTCCCAAAATTGAAACAGAAATATTACGCAGGTGGAAGCTCTAATTTTCCCGCCAAAAATGTTTCTCCCATGAACTAGAAAGTCATCCCTTATCCAAGCAGCTGGGGTGCGAATAACATGGGTGTACATATTAAATAGGGTGGCCCTTATAAATAGAGGTGCCCCTTATCCAAAACTGAGAGTCCGTATAACATGTTTCTTCCGGATGCCTTTAGTAATTTTTCGAACAGAATTTTCCAAAATTGTTTATTGCCAAAAATACCTACAAACAAGTTTATTAGTGATAAAATGAGTCCCAACTAATGTATTTATGGGTGAAAATGCGTCGCACTTTCGTGCTTATCAAATTCCCCCACACTTACATTTTGCTAGTCCTCGAGCAAAACAGAAAAAGACCCGCTACATAGCTCGTCATATAATAAGAGAGAAAGAGAGAGCCGCTACACAGCTGGTCATATCATTTTTATTTTTTTTTATTTAGACCCGCTACACAGCTGGTCATATAATAAGATAAAGAGAGACCCGCTATACAGCTGGTCATATCATTATTATTATTTTTAATTAATAATTTTTTTTAGGCCCGCTACACAGCTGGTCATAATATGCAAGAAAAGGGAAAAGGACCCGCTACACAACTGGTCATAACCCTAACAATCATAATATTTTTTTTATTTTTTTTAAGACCTGCTACACATCTGATCATAAATTCCAAGGAAATTCCTGAAAAAGTAAAGTAAAAAGTTAATCTCTCCCCTACACTTAAACATTACATTTTCCTCAATGTAATTGAGTCATCCAACGTAAAAATTAAGATGGGAAATTCATAATATGGAAAAAAATAAAGGAAAATATAAAAAAATAAAAATAAAATAAATATACCTACTGGAAAAAAAATATCTATTATTTATGAATTTATTATAATAAACTTTTCTGAAAAATGACATAATAAATAATCTCATCATACAAAGCTATTGGTTGGCAACCTAGCAACAAGCTGGGCACCAACCCCCTCTGAATAGCAATGCCTAATCTATGAACAGAAACAAATCCCCAAAAATTAACAACCTGAAAATTTGGGGATCAACCCAAAATACAGTATTTACAAACGACAGCTTCACAATTATGTTATGAAAATATGAGGACACTGAAACTGTCAGAAATAAAGGATTACCCCCAAACCTAGTTTTTACATCACATGGAAGTGAGTATAGAACAAAATATGGGGATATTATTGGGACTGGGAAATTGTCAATTGGCTCATGCACGGTATCAGAAACAGGCAAGTTCTCTGGGTATTTGGATGCAAAGTGATCCAACAAAATTTTAGAAGCACACAATTCTAACCCTAAATTAGGTAACTTTTGGAAGTCTAGGGGTCTAGAAACAACCTCTAAGTTGGGTGAATTATCTTGTGAGATAGATTCATCTATGGAATTAGGCAAATCATCTACACAATCATCCACAGGGTCATCTACAAATTCTGTCTGGAACAGAGAGTCACTACAAGACTGATCATCATCATCATTAAATAATTTTTGGAATTCCAGAATTCTCAATCTTTGTTCCAAACTAGGTGGTTTGTATTTGTAATACTTCTCATAAATCATTAGAGGCGATTCTTCACTTACCTCATGTGGAGTAGAAACTCCATACCGTTGCCTATGCATATATTCACCAAGCGTCATCTCAGATGAGGTTGCCTGATAAATTGAATTTCTATGCTTATATTCTGCCAGCGTCATCTTAAGTGACGTCTCCTCAGAAGAGGTCATCATCCTCAAAAAGTCCCTGAAAAGAAATACAAAAAGAAACGCATAAAAAGGAAAAAAAAATCTAAAATGAAATGAAAATACTGTACAAAATAAAAATTAATCTAAAAACAAGTCCGCGTCGGCTGCGCCAAAAATTAATGGTTATTTTCAATGTTGTTGTAGTAATTAAGATTCGAACTCTAAGACTTGTGAAGATTAAATTGAAAAACACTAGTGGAAAATGGATTTTTAACCACTTCCCGGTCTTCACGAAAACCACTGTTGATGGGCAGATATAACTGTAGGTGCTGTGAGCCACAATCATTTTAGTAAAACTAATCTCTCACACAGTAGTTTCCTTGGGGGTATTTTTTTGAAAATTCATAGCCCTAATTAGAGTTGAAATTTGTAATACTCTCTCTTATCTTTATCTCTATCTCGGTCTGCACTATACTCCTTTGGCCGCCTTCCTTCACTTCTTCGTTTACTTCTCTCTCTCATAACTTAATCACTCTCTATGATTCAGTAGATTTTGATTCTCAATCATAACAATAAGTCTTTTATGAATCTGTATTAGGTTTTTCTTCCTCTTCTTCTTCTTCTTCTTCTTCTTCTTCTTCTTCTTCTTCTTCAAAGAGATCCGTCAAAAATGAAATTCTCATACATATCTTGCGAGAAGAAATCTAGGTTCTTAGAAAGATTTCTCCGTTTTGTGAGGTTTGTTTTCTGTAATGGATAGATTTTACCTACGGGTTTTATTTGGTTTCTGTTTTTTTGATTCTTAGAATTGGGTTTTTGAATGGTCTTTTGAGATTGAGCTTGTTTTGGGGTTTTTCAAAACCCTAGAAATGAGAAAAATTTCTAACGAAATTGATGTAATTTTGGTATTTTGAGATTGATTTTGCTAGAGGAAAATTGAAATTTTTTCTCTGAAATTGATAATGATTTGGATTTTTTTGAAAGTTACATTTTGCAAGTGAAATTGATACGATTTTGGATTTATGAGATTGATTTTTATTTATTTTTTGGTATTTTCCTCAAGCCTTAGAAATTGGAAGATTTTTCAATTTCTTGTAGTATGTATGAAACTTTAAAATTTAAAGTTGGAATCTGATTTGAATGTTCTGTAATGGTGCAGGGGGCCGGTATGTTGCAATAAACAGTTCCGGATTGAGATAATTTTTATTAAAGCCGGAGCTTCTGAGAGCAGTTGTAGATTTGGGATTTGAGCATATATCCATCTGAAGGTAATTTAAAATTACTTGTACTCTTTTATGCTTTTGATTTAACAAGGTTTTATTTGGATTAGCTATTTTTGTATCTGCTTGTATTAAGGTTTATACGATTTTGGTTCACTAGGCTAGTTTTGATTCAGTCCTGTTGGTAGTTGAAGTTGAGTACATAGGTACCACGGGTGTTGTATTTTATTTTCTTCGTAATTTTAGATCACATTATCAGAATTATATTCTAAGGTGTATTGTTTGATTTGCAGGTAATAACACACTAGTGCTGCACTCCTGTTTTTGGAGGCAAAAAATTTATTAGTTGTCATTTCCATTAGAGTTCTCGCCTCTTGGAGATCATATCTTACTCAATGAGGTTCCTCTGCTTTAATTTTTCTTTTGGTTCTTAATCAATTCAACATGAATGCATTTCTCAAGCTATTTTTGATTATGGATGTTATTTGTCAAGCAAAATCTTGGATGGGAAAAACTGTTGTCTCTGTCCTGTACAATGCAGCAAATTGAGGTTTCGTTTGACAAGTTCTTGTTCTAATTTTGTGTTCACACGCCAGAGTTGTCTTACCAGGTTTGCATCCATACTAAACTTCCGGATGCAGGGGCATATTATGACCCTTTAGAGTGTTTTCCTATTTAGGACGTTTGCTAGTTTATCTCTTAAGAAAGGGCGTTTCTGTCCGTTAGTCTTAGGGTTTTCTCTTTTTAGGTTTTGGTTGCGAGTATAAGTAGGTTATTACCCGTCTCTTAGAAGGCAGACTTTATTATTGATTTTAAGAAAATAATCGTTTGATTATCAATGAGTAATTTGGCTGCTAGCCCTAGACTCAATTTATCAACGTCTTGTTGATTTTCTATCGTTCTATTCTTCAAGTTTTCTGTCTATTGTTAGTTTATGCTCTATGTTGCTAGCCTAACTTCATCAATTGGCGCTAGAACAAAAAAACCCACAAACCCTAGCTAGCTATCATGGCAGGAAGAGTTAGAGGTGGTGGTGGAAGAGGTACCAAAACTTATCAAGCAGAACTTAGAGAGATTAGAGTTGTAGTTGACAACATGTTCCTACAGTTAGAAAGGCTGGAGCAGAAAACCAAGTTGGAGAACTTGCTGCAAAGGTTGGAAAGGCTGGAGTGACAGAGACGTGCGAGAGCCCGAATGGAGATACCGGAAGGCCGACGCAACCCTTTAGATTCACCGGAAGGAGTTTCTAAAGTATATGAACATGAAGATGCAGTAGTCGATAAAAGTCTTTTTTGTAGACCTGTTATTCATGAGGAAACACCATTCTCATTGTGTGAGAGTGAAGACGAACTTGTTGTTCGTGAGGAAACACCATTCTCATTGTGTGAGAGTGAAGAAGATAGAGTTGTTGTGGATTGGGACTTAGCACCAGTCTACGATAGTTACCCGGATGATGAGGTTGAAGACATGGTGTTTCTTACTTCTGTTGGTATTAATCCTTTTATCAAGGAAGACAACTACCCAGAAGTTGAGGAAGAAGTTGTTCATACATCTGCTGATTCTTATTGGCAAGTTTACATGTTAATAAAGCTTGAGGAATGCTTGAGAACAGTGGGAAGGAAAGATAATAGAGTGGGTTATCACCTACATCCTTGCAGTAAATTAAAGGAGCTGGTGAAGAAATGGACGGGTTATAGGGTTTCTACCAGGTGGTGTTCGACCCTTTTCCAATTTTCGGACCAGTACTTTTGCAGCATTCAAAGATCACAATTTCGATATCATGGAATCGAGAAAATAATGGTTGCGACTGGAATGGTGAACTGGTAGGCCTCGAATGTGTATGAATTTATGGCCTACGGTGATAACCGCAAGTGCACGACGTCTATCGGAGACGCGGCAAGTACGGGTCGAACCACAGAGACTTGTGGTGCTCTTATGTGATCTAAGGCTTCCTCAACTGACTTCAAATGAGTAACAAGGTAACAGCAGATGTTGGTGTCGAAGCGACTGAGGTTGAAATGTGACACTAAACTAAGGTAAAAGAAATAAAATGTGACAATGGGAAATACCAGGGTGGTGAATCCACCACTAGACTCTTTGCTAAGGCAATTCAATTCATGTTATGTTCTTATACCTTCCTAAGGATGATTCTAAAGAGTAATACATCACTAATCTCACTAGTTCCCCCCTAGTATAGAGTGTCTTATCACAAGACACTCTATCACAGTTCCTTAGTTGCTTACTACTAAGCATCACTCATACATTGTTAAGCACATACACCTTCCTTGGCAGTTCTAATGGGGATTTGATCAACCTTTCACTCTAACTCTCTCCTAGTATTGGTTGTCTTCTTACAAGATGACCAATCACAAGAGAGTTAGATTAATTAGCTAATTACTTTCCTATTTCTATTAAGCACAATAAGAACAACAACATCAAACTGATTTTCTCAACATAAAATCCAGGGTTTCAACAACACCCCACCATGGAATTAAAACATATTAAGACTACAAATTAAACCCTAATTGATACACTTTTGGCTAACCTGGCATGCCTTCTACACAAACCCCTCATCGCTATTTATACATGCAACCCCAAAATAATTCCAAACCCTAATTTAATTTTAAAACATAAATTAAATCAAACCCATACTCCGAATCGCACTCCTCTCTTGTCAAATCGTCTCCCCGCGCTCCATGCTTTGGTTGTTGGCTAACCCTAGTTTCAATTATCTATCATTTAGCTTCTAGGGTTTGAGAAGCTATGTAATAGATAATTAATACTAGGAGCGGGCTGTTGGGGTTGGTTGTTGCTCGATATGGTGGTGGTGATGGTCGTGTCGGGAAGAGGGAAGGTCTTGGTCGGGTGAAGGAAGGTGGAGGAGCAGAGCTCTGCTCCGAGATGGAGACTGGGAGAGAGCGAGAGGAGAAGAAAGAGAAAGTGAGGAAGGGAAATGAGGTGTAGTCGATAGGTGTAGGGGTATGGGTATTTTTTGTGAGGCGGGGACAACAGATTTGATGGGGAAGTCTGCAGCGAGCATTGGATCTAGCCGGAGAAGATCCGAACGGCCGAGGGAAGTAAGCGGTTTTGGCGTGATCTCGGTGTAGCACGGAGCAGCGATCTTCGATGCACGTGGAGGCAGCGACCGTTGGATGAGGGAGAAAGAAATCTCAACGTCTCAGAAGAGACGGGCTCGGATCCGGGTCGTGGGTAGCTTTAGCCCAAGTCTTCCTTGTTGGGTTGCAACTGATTTACGCTACCGGCTTTGGCTATCCGCTCCATAGATGTTTGACTCCAATTCTTCGCTCTTTGGGCTCCTCAGTTTCTCCGAGCTTTATTTACTACCTAAAAAACACAAAATTAATTAATACAAATATTTATTCTTGAAAACAAGGAAAACACAGAATCTGGGATAATATCGATTTCTAAGAGCAAAAGATGAGTAAAATGCCAATAAAAAGGTGTATAAATATGCACTATTTGGCACTCATCAAATACCCCAAACCTGAATTTTACTTGTCCTCAAGTGAAACGAGAAATTAAGAAATCCTAACTATACCCCGTCGCAGTCTCTCGAATGCATTTAGCGTATGCACTAAGCCTTTAAACCCCTAGGTGTCCCTAGTGGACGAGTTGTAGTCTCGTGAGGGTTTACCGAGGTGTACCCACAAAACCTTCTCCAACTTCAGAGTGTAAAAGCGTCTCAAGCATCCAAGGAGCTATGAGGACATAGAGTTTCTGCATGCTAGTAATGAAGTTAGAACTATCGAAGAACGCATTCTCATCCTTAAGTGCTTTGAGCGAGAACCATACCATATGAAAGAATTCGGATTCGATTGTGATCATAAGCCTCGACTTCGCCTCACCATTAGGGTTTTATGATAATTGCACTCAAAAAGATCGCTTTTTTAGTCTCTCATGTGTGCGAGCGGGAATAAAGAGAGAAATCCCGCACACGTTGTAGGTAAGAAGGATAACCTTCCGAAATAAAATCTGAGACTCCACAGAGGTGTGGACAAAAAGAATCTTTTTCTGATGATCTCTAAGAAAGGAAATCAACCATTAGCAAGGGGTGGGAGTACTCACTCACTTTTCACCTGATCGGCAATTAATATCACTCTCTCATAAGAAACCATAGAAACGTCTTCAATCTTCGGTCTTCGGTCTTCAAATGTTGATGACGAACTTCTAAACTTCACAAAACTTGACAATTTTTAACTTTTTTACACAAATTTCCTTGTTGTTTGGATTTTTTCTTTTTGAACTCTTCTTTACCATGGTGGTTGCAAAAATAAACTACAATTTTTTTTTTTTTTTTTTTTTTTTTTTACAAAAAGTGAAAATAAAAATACAAATAATGAAACAACTAACTCCATGGACAAAGGACTTTATCACTCAATTTTTCCACACTTGTATTGTCTTGATTTTATAAATTTTATTAATTCTCATCCTATTTTCTTTTCTTTGTTGCACATAAACCTTGGACTATATCAATTTTTCTTTCAATATTCGATGTCAGCTCCTTTTCTTGACGATGATGTGTTTCTATGGGTCTTTCACGATTGAGAGAGAGAGTGATGCTAACTACAAATCGGTATTTAGAAGGAGTTTTCATCTTTAGACGTCACCCTCATGATTGACAAAAACTAGCACTCAAGAGATCAAAAGTAGTGCTGAAAATGGTGCGAAGTTGGGTAGCTCACCATTCCCGCCGGAATTTACGTACGGTGACACACACTCTAACAGCTTTTCTAGAAAGTTGCAAAAAATTGAAGGTTGGTGCCTCACTTGATGTAAATTGGGTAGCCTCCACTATGGGTGATCACAATTCTACTACCGAATATCTAAACAAAGACCTAATTCGCCCTCCGGTATGGTTAAATCCAACTTTAACGCTCTAATCAACTAAGAAACCCGATTGTGTTCTCCGTACTTCCAAGTTCTCGTTATTTCGGTCGATTCTCTATGTAAACATAGCTAGAAGCATGCTAGTGACTCTAAAATCTCTAAAAGTTGGAGGTTTTTATTTGCAAAAAGTTTTTGAGTTTTTGAATTTTTGAATTTTTGAATTTTTGAATTTTTGAATTTTTGATTTTTTTTTTTTTTTTTTTTTTTTTTTTGAAAATAAAAGGTAAAATAAAAGACTAAAAACTCTAAATGCAAATGCACCCCAAATCTAAATCAAACATTGTCCTCAATGTGTCACGAGATAGGAAAAATTTGAACAGTCACGTACCACGAGAACTATGCTTGATAAGATAAAAAGGGAAGAGATTACCGGATGTCGGCAGGAGCAAGGTTGAGCTTCATTCTTCAAGGCTAGAATCCAATATTCTCAACGGAGATCATATCGGATTAGCATAATATATGTGCAAGAAGACTCAACCGAATCAAGAAAAGAAAAATTTAACAAGTCCTACTGGATATATACAATGAAAATGCACCATAAACCAACGAGTCTAAAGAGTTGAGGATCAACCCAAAAGACGATATGTACACACATTAACACCTTACACAAATATAATATGAGAGTGCAAGTAAGATCAGATGTGAAGGAGTTTCCCCAAACCTAAACTTGTGAACGGGTGTGTTTGTGAGAACAAAATCTTGCAATTTTAAAGGTACATCATGCAAAAGGTCTAACTCAAAATGAGTTTTGATAATTACAGGAAGACATACACATTCCAACTGTGGCTCCTTAAGAGTGTTATACTTTGATGCAAAATAGTCCAAGAGGACTTGGGAAGCACAAAGTTCTAGGCCTAAGTTAGGCATTTTCGAAAAGTTGGTTTTGCAATTTTGTGACAAACTACACCTAGGTTTGGTGGAGGAGTATCAATTTGTGACTCGGGAGAGAGGTTAGGTACATCTAAGTTATTTTCATGTATAAAATCATTTGTACCATCACACACTTTCCTAAGGTCGAGAAAAGGGTAAATCATGCTCACCAAAGATAGAACAATTCATCAATCACCAAGTCATAATCATCGAGCAGGCAACATATTGTGATATGGGCGGGAATCGACACAACAATAATATCATGATCCAAAAGAACATTAGTGTCAACAAGATTCATCCTGTCCTAAGTCACAAACAAGTTGTGAAGCATGCTCACATTCACCGAAGAATTTCACAAAGCCAAGCTCGAATCCATATCACATATATGAATGTTAGAAGAGGTATCATTCATAGGGTTCACGGAAGAGACGCCTAACGTCTACGAACCAAAAGATTCTATCATATTTTCCGGATACACATGCTCTTCTAACATATCATATTCATCATCATCATCATCATAACAAAAATGCATTTCCCTATTAGCATTTCTAGTGTACTCATTTTCCGTAGATTAGGTTCATATTCAAGTGTTAGTTGCATGAGTAGGAAGAGAAACACTATTTTCAAGATTTTCTTTATTAGGGACAATAATCATTCTATCATGAACTCGCCTTCCATTCTTCTTTTTCTAAATGAATCCGGTTCATCTTTAAGAACATGTGACATTGTTCAATGGAGGAGAGTCTTCAATAGTGGGTATGCATGTTTCATATGAATAATCATTAAATGGTTGTGCACATGGTTCACTAGAGAAGGGATGATCATGCATGTTGCTATATGGATGGTCATGTATTGCATTCAGTTCAAGCCTAGCATTTTGCTCCATGAGTGTTTCCATTATTGATTGCAAACTAGGAGTTGGGGGAGTATAAAATTGTTCAACTCCCTACTTGTGGTGATCGATACATGTGCTCATGATGGTTAGGGTATGAGTACTCAAGGTCGTGGCCCGAGAAGGCTCATAATATGCCCTAAAATCATTATGGTCTATGGGGTTTCATATGGTGAAGCGTGCCCGTAAGCAAGCTCTCTAATGGATTTGTTTCCATCCCAGATGCAGACCAAAATCCTGACATGATTTAGTACTCAAATTGAACTCAAAATTTGGTTTATGTGGGCTTTGGTTTATTGGGATTTGGTTTCAAGGGGATTCATTTGGTTTTGTAGGAAGCTTTGTGATGAGTGCCAAATAGTACATATTTATACACCTTTTTATTGGCATTTTACTCATCTTTTGCGCTTAGAAATCAGATATTATTCCAGATTCTGTGTTTTCTTTGTTTTCAAGAATAAATATTTGTATTGATTAATTTTGTGTGTTTTTAGGTAATAAATAAAGTCCGGAGAAACTGAGGAGCTAAGAGCGAAGAAGTGGAGTCGAGCATCTATGGAGCAAAGCCAAAGCCCGCGCGCAACAAATTGCAACCCAACAAGAAGCAACTCATCTACAAGACATGGGCCTGAGCTAGACCCGACCCGTGACCCGGATCCGAGCCCGTCTCTTCTGAGACGTTGAGATTTCTTTCTCCCTCATCCAACGGTCGCTGCTTCCACATGCATCGAAGATCGCTGCTCCCGCGCTACACCAGATCACACCAAAACCGCCTACCTCCCTCGGCCGTTCAGATCGTAGCCAGCTTCATCCTACGCTCGCTGAGGCCTTCTCCATCAATCCTCGCTACACCCGCTACACAGCAAACCTACCTAACCCTATACCCTAATCGAACCCCCTCATTTCACTTCCATCTTCTCTTTCTTCTCTCGAGTCACCTCTGCAAACCCATCCTTCCACACCTTCACCCATACTTCTCACAAGAGCCGCACCATCACCACCATCTCCTCTTCTGTCACCATCACCACCATCGATACCACCCCTACTCCTCACCCTCGCTCTCTTATTTATCTTTTTCATAGCTTCTCTTTAACCTAGAAGCTAGGTTAAAGATAAATAGGGTTAGGGTTTCCAACAACTCCTGGGCATGTTCGATTCAGAGACTAGGGACGCGTCAAGGGAGCAAGTAGCAGGTTAGGGTACTCGTGAAAAGTCTTATTGAGTGTTTGTTTGATATAAAATAGAGATTTTGAGAGGAAAGAAGGTAGTCAGTTTTTAGGGTTCTTAGTTTAGTTCTGTAACTTTAATTTTTGAAATTGTTTTAACTCTACATCATGTTCTAAACAATTAAATTAGGGTGTAGATGAAACCCTTAAATTCAATTGCAATTTGATTTAATTCTCAATGTGTTCTTGTGGGCTAAAATGATTAGGATAGGAATTTAACCTTTAATCTGAGCTAGCTTGTGATAGTTTGTACTGTTAAAAGACAAACTATACTAGGAGTTAGTAAAGGAGATGAGTTAAGTAATCATCCATAGGAAGCTTTCAAAGGAAAGCACTAGAACACAGGGAGCATTTCTATCAAGTTTCATAGGATTAAAGTGTGAATTCTATCACCCTAATACCTCTCAACTATTAGTTTCAATACCTTGCTTGTTATTTCCTTAGCTCAGTGTCACAGTCACCACTCAAATTTGTCGTATCGACACACAAACAAATCAAAATATCTTTGTCACTTGTAGAAATCAGTTAAGGAGAGCCTTAGTCAATCTTAGCACACTCAGTTCTCTGGGAATGACCCGTATTTGCCACTGTCTATAACTAGACACCGTGCACTTGCGGTTTAGACATAGTCGTAGGATAAAAGCTCTTTTAATACCCTACCAAGTTTTTGGCGCCGCTGCCGGGGAACTGGTAGCGTGCTACTTGTTCTTTAGAGCTTAACTTCACTGTTTTCAACCATATTTGTTTTTTTTTTATGCTCTGAATTTGCTGTTAGTAATCACCTTAGTGTATTTCTGTTGCTTTGAATCATCCCTGTTTTTCAAATTGTAGCCCTGTGCATATGTGTTAGCTTCTCTTGTTTCATGCTATCATAGCATGTTGTATCTTGTTAGAACAATCTTTATAGTTTACGTGCTTTTGTAATCCATCTTGTCACAAATTTTGCAATTAGTTCATTTCATTGCACCTTAGTATCACTCAACTGTGCTGATTGTTATTGCTATACTGTGACTTAATTTTCTGTTCAAGCTTAGCTCTGAGCTCTGCCATTGTTGTCTTGCCCTGTGCTTTGATTGTGAGACCTTGTGAACTGAATTTTTTCTTTCAAGTCACAGTACAATGTGGAGCAGCTGGAGAAAAGCCCACTGTGGAGTGCCTTCAACCCAGTATTGCACCGGTGGTATTGATTTCTTAACCCTACTTCTACTATGTCCGTATGCATGAACTAGTGCTAGGCCTTTCATCTTGTGAGCCATCTGCCACACTGCAAGCCCCTGTAGCTGCAGACTTTGACACCACTTGGATAGCCAAGTTGGCTGAAAGCTCACTAGAGACCTAGTGTTAGTTCTCATCTGCCTTGAAACCCGAGCTTAGTTGACAACCTCATTCCTGCAAGCCCCCGTAGCTGCAGTTTGAGCTTACCTTGTGTCACCTGTTGATAATCGCACTAAGGCTTGCCGAGAGCCGGTGCCCGAGTTATATGTTAGCCAAACTTTGGCCTCGATTTTTGAATCAAGCTTGCTGGCCTTATTCTGTGAATACACCCTGAGCATGTTGTGAAATGCTAAAGCATAGTTGTGAAAATTTGCCCCTTTGCTGCCTGTCTGCATATTTTGTTCAGTAACTATCTTGGTGTTAGCAACTAGGTTGGTTTTCAAAAACACACAACCCTGCACAATGCTGCACCTTTGAGTGGGCACATCCAATAACCTGTGCACATCACAAAAATTTTGCATCACCTGTGTGCTGTGTATTTTTCTGAGTTTGATCTCCCTGTGCATACCCTCGAACTGCACTAGCTTTGTCTTTGTCTTTGTAACTCCGCACAAGCAGCCTAAGTCAGGCTTGTGTAGTCTCTAATTGAGTTCGACCACCTCCGGCCTGGCACTGCCAAGCTTCACCTAATCATCCTGGCTGTCAAAATCCTGGGCTCCTTAAGCTAAAACCCACCTGGGCTCTGCATTCCACTGATTGACAGCCCACAAATCTGGGCTGTCTCACTGCCAAAATCAAAAGCCCAACACCATAACAACTGAGCCCACATCAACCCAACTGCTGGGCTGTATCCACCAATCTGGGCTGTGTACATTTCACCCAATCTGGGCTCTATACACAGCTGAAGCCCACAACCCAAACTGAACCCATATCAATCTGGGCTGATAACCACACACCCAACCACAGGCCGTGCAAGCAACCTAAACCTACACCTTTTGGGCTGGAACCAACCTACTCTGCTGGGCCTTACAATACCAATAACCAATCTCTTGGGTTTGAGTTTTGTTTTTGTGGGTTATTTTTGAGTTTTGTTTTTGTGTGTTGAATTTGTTGGTGTGTTAACATGCTAGATGCTAGCTAGGCTATGATTGTGTCTTTTAGAGACCAAACAAACCGACTAGTTAGAATCCGCCCGGACGAAATCGTTAGCATACCCAGTTCTTCAACAAAAGCCCAATTCCATCGTAAAGCCCATCCGGATCGAAACCATGGGTGATGAACCAAACCAACCCCGTAGTCTCAAGGACTACATGTACCCAACTAGGGCAAGCCAGCCCTCTTGCATCATTCTCCGGTGATGCTTGTCGGTTTGAACTGAAAGCAAGCATCATTAATATGCTACCCGTGTTTAGAGGGGTCAATGCTGAGAACCCCTACCATCACGTGAGAGACTTTGAGGATATTTGTGGGACTCTGCGTTTTAACCAGATGACAGATGAGTCCATCAAATTGAGACTGTTCCTTTTTTCTCTGAAAGACAAAGCCAAGTCTTGGCTACATGCTCTACAACCACAATCCATTAGAACCTGGGATGAACTCACAAAGGAGTTTTTCAAAAAGTTTTTCCCAAACCATAAGACCGCGGCAATTCGCCAAAGTCTAAATGGTTTTGTGCAATTAGAAGACGAAACTCTAGCAAGGTACTTGGAGAGATTCAAGTGAATTACTTTGCTCCAATGTCCCCACCATGGTTTTGAAAAATGGAGACTCGTGCAAATCTTGTATGAAGGTCTAGATGTTAGAACCCGAACCACAGTCGAGTCAATGTGCAATGGTGTATTTATTGAGAAGAGTGCCGATGACGGTTGGTCTTTCTTATTCGAAATCGTGAAAAGACTCAACAAAGTGGGAGTCCATCCGTGAACCAAAACGGACTACCCCTACAAACAATGTTCATAGAATCGAGTCTGACTTTGAGGGAAGGGCAAAAATGGCTGCTATGGCCCGGAGAATAGAAGAACTTGAGTTGGAAAAGAAGGAAAAATCTAATGCCCCCACTCTCCGTGACCAAATTGATAGGGCCACTTGTGCCGCATGCCATAGTTCTGACCACTTAGTGGACAGCTGCCCCAGACCTACATGCATTTCAAGAGTTCCAAACCGAGCAAGCCAATGCATTATACCATAGGCAAGAGAACAACCCTTATTCTCAAACCTACAACCCGGGTGGAGGAATCACCCTAACTTCTCATGGTCCAAGGGACTGTACAAGGGGGACCAACAAATAACAATCAAGGATACTCATATCCTAGAAACCCTCAAGTACAACCAACCACTCGGTACCTGCGGAGAAAAAGACTAGCTTAGAAGACCGTGTCTGTTAACCCAAAATCGGTTAACCCAACGTTTCACAAGTCTAGAACTTAGGATGGGACAAATCGTGATGCATTGAATGAGAGAGAAAAAGGAAAATTTCCTAGTCAACCCCTACAAAATCCAAAGAATGTGTTTCAAGCGAGGCTCCTCTACCCGCAATGAAACTTCACATAGTCGCGAATGCCATCACCACTCTCCGTAGTGGTAGGATTGTTGAGAACAATGTAGGTGTACCACCTTCAAGCGAGTCTACATCGGACTCATCAAGACACACAACACCACGAAAACATCTACCGTAGAGAAAGGATCTCGAGCTTTGTTGATAAGACCAATAGTCCTACCGATATAGATGTTCCTTGCCAAGTCATGTACCTGTTGCTCCATTTCCACACAACGGTTGGTGCAACGAAGGGGGTAACCATTACAATGAGATTTTGGAAATGTTCAAGAGGGTTAACATAAACATTCCATTTCTCGAAGCAATTAGACAAATACCCACCTATGCTAAGTTTTTGAAGGATCTTTGCACACAAAAGCGTAAGCTTCATGTGCATAAACGTGCCTTTCTCACCTAGCAAGTGAGCTCCATAATCCAAAACAAGATTCCACCTAAGTTTAGAGACCCGGGTAGTCCAACAATTACATGCAACATAGGCGACCATACGGTCGAAAAGGCGTTACTAGACTTAGGAGCCGGTGTGAATCTATTGCCATACTCTGTGTATGTGCAATTGGGCCTTGGGAGTCAAGCCCACACCGTTACGCTACGGTTAGCGGACAGATCTCGTGAGAATCCCCGTGGTATTATTGAAGATGTGTTAATCAAGGTTGATAAATTTTTCTTTCTCAGACTTCATTGTCTTAGACACTCAACCCGTGCAAGACCCAAGTAATCACATTCCGTGATCTTAGGACGTCCTTTCTGGCGACGTCCAATGCCATCATCAATTGTCGTAATGGTGTGTTGAAATTGTCTTTCGTTAACATGACCATAGAGCTGAATGTTTTTAACACTAGTCAACAACCCATTGATTGTGATGATGCCGATTTGCATGAGATTAACATGATCGAGAGTCGATCCAAGACTCGTTGCCCGACATTTTGTCAATGGACCCTTTGCAAGCTTTGTTTAGATAACTTTGACTTAGATCTCTTTGAGTCTAAATACATTGGTGAAATTAACTCTTTGCTTGAATCGGTCCCACCCATGGATATTGCTAAATGGCGAGAATGCACGCAATGGAACCACTTCCACTCTCGATACCACATCTCGCCCCACCTCTTGACACACCACCTAAGCTTGATTTGAAACCTTTACCCGATACCTTGCGTATGCATTCTTAGGTCCTTCGAGACTTTACCCGTGATTATTGCATCATGTTTAGACACGGAACAGAAAGTAGACTCCTAGAAGTACTTCAAGAGCATAAAGGAGCCTTAGGTTGGACCATCTCCGATCTTAAGGGTATAAGTCCCACAATTTGCATGCACCACATAAACCTTGAGGAGAACACCAAACCATCTAGGAAATGCAAAGGAGACTTAACCCCAACATGAGAGATGTTGTCAAGGGTGAGATTCTCAACCGCTTGACGC
The DNA here is from genome assembly GCA_023531295.1 of Papaver armeniacum. NCBI lineage: Eukaryota > Viridiplantae > Streptophyta > Magnoliopsida > Ranunculales > Papaveraceae > Papaver > Papaver armeniacum. The sequence continues at coordinate 712,842 of JAJJWW010019225.1, read as the reverse complement.
GGTATCATTTACCCCGTCCCCGATAGCCAAAGTGGGTCATCCTATTCGGGTAGTACCCAAGAAGTCCGGCATTACTGTTGTTCAAAACGAGCCGAATGAGCTCATTCCCACCCGTGTGACCACTGGGTGGCGAGTATGTATTGATTATAGAAAACTGAACACGGTAACCAAGAAAGACCATTTTCCCTTCCCTTCATTGACCAAATGTTTGGAAAGGTTAGCCAAACATAAGTACTCTTCGCTTCTTAGATGGCTATTCTGGCTACAACCAAATTCACATAGCACCCGAAGACCAACAAAAGACCACATTTACATGTCCTTATGGAACATTTGCTTATCGTCGTATGCCTTTTGGGCTGTGCAATGCACCCGCTACTTTTCAACGTTGCATGATGAGCATTTTTTCCGACATGGTAGATAAATTCCTTGAGATTTTTATGGATGATTTTTCTCGTGTTTGGATCTTCATTTGATGAGTGTTTGCATCACCTCACATGTGTGCTAGTTAGGTGTAAGGAGAAGAGTTTGGTCTTGAATTGGGAAAAATGCCATTTTATGGTTAATTCGGGCATTGTTCTAGGGCATATCATCTCGGAAAAAGGCATAGAAGTAGACAAAGCCAAGGTAGATCTCATTCAACAGTTGCCTCAACCTCGTTCTGTGAGGGACATTAGATCGTTTCTAGGCCATGCGGGTTTTTACCGCCGATTCATCAAAGACTTTAGTAAAATTTCACGACCTTTATGCAATCTTCTTGCAAAAGATGTTGCATTTGTCTTTGATGATTCTTGTAAGGAATCATGGGAGTTACTCAAGGCTCTCCTTACATCTCGCCCCTATAGTCGGACCCCGATTGGTCATTACCATTTGAGATTATGTGTGATGCGTCCGACTATCTTTTGTAGGAGCTGTTTTAGGCCAAAGAGTAGACAAACTTCCATACGTGATCTACTATGCTAGTAAAACCCTTAATGATGCTCAATTGAATTATTCCACTACCGAGAAGGAATTACTAGTCTGTTGTGTTTGCATTAGACAAGTTTAGATCTTATTTGATAGGGTCTAAGGTCATCATTTATTCTGATCATGCCTGCATTGAGATATCTTCTTTCTAAGAAAGATGCTAAGGCTCGTCTAATTCGGTGGGTACTCTTGCTACAAGAGTTCAACCTCGAAATTCGAGATAAGAAAGGGTCGAGAGAATGTTGTTGCCGATCACTTGTCTAGGTTGAATGTTGAATCTTCCGATGAGTCTCGTGTTGATTAGGGAATCATTCCACGATGAGCAATTGATGCTTGTGGCTGAAATGCCATGGTTTGGTTGATATTGTCAACTACCTTGCTACAGGTAGAATGCCCTTGCATTGGTCTAAACAAGACCGTTCCAAGTTCTTGGTCTGAAGTTAAACATTTCCTTTGGGATGACCCATATTTGTTTAAGTACCGCCAAGACCAAATCATTAGGAGATGTGTCCCCAATTACGAACAAAGGGACGTCATCTCTTTCTGTCATGACCATGCTTGTGGAGGCCACTTTAGTGCCAAGAAAACCGCCGCAAAGATCTTGCAAAGCGGTTTCTATTGGCCAACACCTTGTTTAAGGATTGCCATGCATTCTGTGTTGCTTGTGACCGATGCCGAAACTAGGAAGTATATCTAGGAGAAACATGATGCCCTTACAACCCATATTGATTGTTGAACTGCTTGATGTGTGGGGCATTGATTTCATGGGTCCATTTCCGAATTCAAGGTAAGTTGTACATCCTTGTAGCCGCGATTATGTCTCTAAGTGGGTAGAGGCCATTGCATCCAAAACCAACGACCATAAAGTTGTTCTTTCTTTTCTTAAGGAGAACATTTTCTCCCGTTTTGGAACCCCGAGAGCGATAATCGGTGATGGAGGTAGTCATTTCTGCAATAGACCCTTTGAATCACTAGTGCGCAAGTATGGAATCACTCATAAGGTCGCAACACCTTACCATCCTCAAACCAAAGTGGCCAAGTGGAAGTGTCTAATAGGGAAATTAAGCATATTCTAGAGAAGACCGTCAATCCTTCTAGGAAAGATTGGTCTTTGCGCCTAAACGATGCTTTATGGGCCTATAGGACCGCATACAAGACTCCCATTGGGATGTCTCCTTACAGACTTGTGTACGGAAAAGCATGTCATCTACCGGTTGAGTTAGAACACCGTGCATACTTTTGGGCATGTGAAAAAGCTGAATTTTGATCTTGATAAAGTCAGGTACCAGTAGGAAACTTCAACTCAATGAGTTAGAAGAATTGAGAAACGATGCATATGATAGTGCCAAAACGTACAAACATAGAATGAAGGTGTTTCACGACAAGCGCATTCTCGCGCAAGTCTTTCACCCTGGTCAAAAAGTTTTATTGTACAACACTAGGTTGCATTTGTTTCCGAAAGCTACGTTCCCGATGGTCCGGACCATTCGTGGTACGTACTGTTTTCCCCATGGAGCGGTAGAAGTTGAAAACCCAGCAAACAAGAACATTTTCAAAGTCAATGGTCGAGATTGAAACCATTTCTCGAGCATCTTCCACCGTAAGTTGAGACCGTTGACTTGGAAGACCCCATCTATGTGGACCGATCTAGTTCACTTGTGTACATACTTATGGACTAAACATCCATCATCTTTCCCTTTTCTTTTTCTTTTTGCATAATTTTGATGTGTGCTAACCAACCTTTTGTCTTGCGCTCGTGATTGTTTGCTTTCAAAGCATTCATCTTTCTATGGTTTAGCAACACCCTTGTACATCCGGTAATCTCTTCCCTTTTCTTTATTTAACATAGTTCTCTCGGTATGTGACTTTTTAAATTCTTATTATCTGTTGACACATTGAGGACAATGTTTAATTTAGGTTTGGGGGTACATACATTTGCATGTAGAGTTTTTAGTCTTTCTTTTAAAAAAAAAAAAAAAAAAAAAAAAAAAAAAAAATACAAAAACTTTTTGCAAATAAAAACCTCCAACTTTTAGAGATTTTAGAGTCACTAGCATGCTTCTAGCTATGTTTACATAGAGAATCTGACCGAAATAACAGAACTTGGAAGTACTGGAGAACGCAATCGGGTTCCTTAGTTGATTAGAGCGTTAAAGTCGGATTTAACCATACCGGAGGGCGAATTAGGTGCATTTAGATATTCGGTAGTAGAATTGTGATCAACCATAGTGGAGACTACCCATTTTACATCAAGCGAGGTACCGACCTTCACTCTTTGTGACTTTCTAGAAAAGCTTTTAGAGTGTGTGTCACCGTACGTCAATTCCGGGTAGGAATGGTGAGCTACCCAACTTCGCACCACTTTCAAAGACTACTTTTGATCTCCTGAGTGCTAATTCCGTCAATCATGAGGGTGACGTCTAAAGATGAAAACTCCTTCTAAATATCGATTTGCAGTTAGCATCACTCTCTCTCTCAATCAGTAGTTCCATAGAAACACATCATCGTCAGCAAGCGGAGCAACATCAGAATATTTGAAGAAAAGTTGATATAGTCCAAGGTTATGTACAACAAAGAAAAATAGGATGAGAATTAATAAAGTTTATAAAATCAAGACAATACAAGTTATGGAAATTGTGTGATATAGTCCTTCATCCATGGAGTTAGTAGTTCCATTGTTTTTGTTTTCAATTAATGTATATAGTAAAGTCAAAAAAAAAAAAAAAAAAAAAAAAAAAAAAAAAAAAAAAAAAAAAAATTGTAGTTTATTTTTTTATTAGTTTTGATACCACCATGGTAAAGAAGAAAATTCCAAGTAACAAGGAAATTGAGTAGAAAAGTTAAAAATTGTCAAGTTTTGTGAAGTTTAGAAGTTCGTCATCAACATTTGAAGACCGAAGACCGAAGATTGAAGACGTTTCTATGGTTCTTATGAGAGAGTGATATTAATTGCCGATCGGGTGAAAAGGTAGTGAGTACTCCCACCCTTGCTAATGGTTGATTTCCTTCCTTAGAGATCATCGAGAAAAAGATTCTTTTTGTCCACACCTCTGTGGAGTCTCCGATTTTATTTCGGAAGGTTATCCTTCTTACCTACAACGTGTGCGGGATTTCTCTCTTTATTCCTGCTGCACACATGAGAGACTAAAAAGCGATCTTTTTGAGTGCAATTATCATAAAACCCTAATGGTGAGGCAGAAGTTGAGACTTATGATCACAATCGAATCCGAATTCTTTCATATGGTATGGTTACTTCTCGCTCAGCATTTAAGGATGAGAAGGCGTTCTTCGATAGTTCTAACTTTTGTTACTAGCATGCAGAAACTCTATGTCCTCATAGCTTCTAGGATGCTTGAGACTCTTTTACGCTCTGAATTTGGAGAAGGTTTTGTGGGTACACCTCTTGTAAACCCTCACGAGACTACAACTCGTCCACTAGGGACACCTAGGGGTTTAAAGGCTTAGTGCATACGCTAAATGCATTCGAGAGACCTACGACAGTGGTATAGTTAGGATTTCTTAATTTCTGTTTCACTTGAGGACAAGTAAAATTCAGGTTTGGGGTATTTGATGAGTGCCAAATAGTACATATTTATACACCTTTTTATTGGCATTTTACTCATCTTTTGCGCTTAGAAATCGATATTATTCCAGTTCTCGTGTTTTCTTTGTTTTCAAGAATAAATATTTGTATTGATTAATTTTGTGTGTTTTTAGGTAATAAATAAAGTCCGAGAAACCGAGGAGCTAAGAGCGAAGAAGTGGAGTCGAGCATCTATGGAGCAGAGAAAGCCAAAGCCCGCGCAACAATTGCGGCTTGCAACCCAACAAGAAGCAACTCATCTACAAGACATGGGCCTGAGCTAGACCCGACCCGTGACCCGATCCGAGCCCGTCTCTTCGAGACGTTGAGATTTCTTTCTCCCTCATCCAACGGTCGCCACATGCATCGAAGATCGCTGCTCCCGCGCTACACCAGATCACACCAAAACCGCCTACCTCCCTCGGCCGTTCAGATCGTAGCCAGCTTCATCCTACGCTCGCTGAGGCCTTCTCCATCAATCCTCGCTACACCCGCTACACAGCAAACCTACCTAACCCTATACCCTAATCGAACCCCCTCATTTCACTTCCATCTTCTCTTTCTTCTCTCGAGTCACCTCTGCAAACCCATCCTTCCACACCTGTAGTAGCAGGTTTTCCCACACTACACCCCTCACTATATTTCGATTAATTAGTCCATTGAAAGTTGCATAATTGAGAATGTTTATTGATTAATTTCATGAGTTCTACACAAGAAAAGTAGAATTACACTTAGCAAATAAAACACTCTTAAACTTTCTCTCTCTTAATGACTTGCCTAACAATTCTCAAAAGATCCCCCCCTTCACAACAGACTCACTCGACCCTTTATATAGGGTAATACATAGTGGATGACAGCAAAGCTATCCTTTATTTTCGGGAATGTCTCGCGAAGTGTCGCCAGTGTACAACTATTCAATCTCGCGACACTTCTTAACCCTCGCCAGATCTCACGTCTTCTTTATGTCTCGCCTGTCGTTATTCTTTGCGTCGTTTATTTTAGCTCTCTGCGACTGCCTCGCGACATCGTTGTTTATTAACTTCGCGAGTCCTGTTCGTTGCGATATTATGGTCCTACATCTTGCCTCTTTTTCCTTGAATGTTGCTTGAAGAGCGATTTTTAAGGAAAAATCTGTTGTTGTAATAATCTTTGGTCTTCGCTGATGAAGGAACGAGCGAAAGAATACTGGACTTGAAAAGTACGTACTTGCCTCTATTCTTTTGCGATGTTCCGAAGCTTTGCGTCTCCTGTCTCTCCTCATACTCTTCTTGCGAAGGGAAGAATATCATGAGAGCGATGCCTTTTGTTCGCGCGATCGCTTATCTTTATCCTGTTTCACTCAGGTATACGCTTTTAACCATTAAAGCCGTTTTTCGACACGTCTCTTCCAACCGTTTATTCTTGACCTTTCATGTCCCTTCTCGCATTAAATGACCTCGTTTTTCTCGAGGATCTTTTCCCTATATATAGTTTTCTTTTCCTCTCCTTTTCGTTCTTTAGTTTTTCTCTCGCAACTTCTTTGATTTTCTCCTTCCGCAATTTGCGCTCCTTTCACACCGCAAATCTTCTCTTCATCTTTCTCTAGCATCGATCTTTACCTTTAACCTCTCATCCATTCCCATACGATAATGGCTCGCCCTTAGTCGTGCATACAAAACTTCTTTTGATGAAGTTAACCAAAATTGCTCGAGAAGGGCTTCACTCTATCAACCATTCCCGATCAAGAACCTTCATCTATTCTTTCTACAAAGTTATTCTCTGATCATCAATGTGATAATCAAAGGATTATAGTCTCGCTAGGTCAACTTCTCGCGGGACTTCCCATTCCCTTATACGATCCAGAGTTGCCTCTGTTTTATGAAATCTTAGCCCATGAAAAATTCTCGAGGGCTATTTATCAATTAAGTGGCGATTGTATTCGCCTAATGCTTGAGTTCGCGAACCGTGGTGCAGGGCAAAGGATCTTTATACTCTAACTCACTGTAAATCCCAAATTCGCAGACTTGGAGATAGTCATTGAGAAATACACTGGGAAAAACTTTTTTGAAAATTACTCAAGTGATAACTATGGTGAATGCGAAATCTCTCGCTGGGCATTCGCCTAAGAAAAAGGATAATGTCTCGAGGATAAACCGCTCATGCAGATATTGATTGGCACCGGGTAATAATACTACTCCTCGCCACTCCAAAGATGAGAAATGGTGGGTTGTACCCTTGATTTTAAATGGTCCTTATATCGCGGGCCCGCACGTTCTTCCCGCGAATCTCGCAGCCGTATCATCCTTGGGAATTCAAATGGCCTCGAGAAGGAAAAAGAAGTATGTTTCCTACTCCAAATTTTTGCTTTCGCAACTTTCTTTTTACGATTGCTTTGAGTTTGTGAAATCTTTCGTATAACCAAAGTTGAAAAGAAACTACAAAAGGGATCCGTCGAGGATACTTTGACATTGCTTCGATCGCTTATGAGTGAAGTAAGAAGCATTTCCCTTACTTTGACATTTTTTTTTTTTTTTTTTTTTTTTTTTTTTTTTTTTTTTTAAACAATACTATTGCCTCCGCTTTCTCAACTTTACACATTTGCGAAGGTCAAGTTGAAAAAGTTGTTGTCACGAAGACTAGAAGTAAGGGTAAGACTGCCGCTCGCAAGGGTAAATCCTCCGCCCCCTTAACTAAGAAGCGAAAGGTCCAATCCTCTTCTCGCCTTAGCTCAAACTCCGAGTCTTCCGATGAAGATGACCATGATTCCAATCGCTCTCTCGCTACAAGGACCCCGTTAACCGCTTCTTCTATGGGTCAGCTTGTCTAGTATCTTCTCCGATTCTTTCCAAGGAATGGGAGATGCTCCCTAGCTTCTCTTTGCATGACTCTCGCAAACGTGTGCAATGCCACTCTACCGGAGGGCAATGATTCTTTCAACTGAGTCTCTAGAACTATGTCTCCCGACTTCTTGAATGCGCTTGGATCCTTGGTATGTATACAATCATATCTCCCATTGGCTTTATATTGTTGTATATGTATTAACATCTTTTCTATCTTCTTTCATAGGTTGGAAGGTCTTCTTTTGTAGTTGCCTCGATCTTGAGAGAAGACGCAACAATCTTGAGAAGAAGAATTCGCAATTGAGCAAGAAGATTCGAGAATTGAGATCAAGCCGCGTTATCTCGCGATAAAGACGAGACGATTCAAAAGTTAAATACCGAACTTGACTCTCAAAAAGAGAGGGTATCCACCCTTCAAAATGCTAATCAAAGAACTTTATGGTATAATATTTGCCTTCTTTTATTATTTTTATTTTATTGGTCGTGTATTGCCACCTAACTTATTACTTTCGCAGACGTATATAATCTCTCCGATGAAGCTATTCTTCTCCATACATTTCCGAACCTATGGATAATAACCTTCTTCTCGCTCATCTCAACACTTCTTTAAGTAGTTCTTCGAACAAAATTAACTCTCTTTCATTAGATGAACTTCACTCAAATATCGCCTTTTAGAGATTGAACATAGATCTGGTTTAAGTGCGGCCAACCAATTTAAACAAATGTTTCTTGAGTCTCGTAAAGAAATCAAAATTTTGAGGAAGAAAATTAGTGATCACATAGATGACAAAGACCGCATTGCTAACAATGGTGCTCAAGCATTAGCAACATTTCAAAAATCTCTTCTTGAGCTACAAATTGAGCGAGATGAATTGCTTCGCTGTAATTCCTTACTTAGTGAGCGAGAAGATCGATTCGTTCGCTCCTTGTTATAAATAATGATGATGAATTCGCCCGGTCTGCGAAAGTTTTAGATAACGCCTGAAATAACCTAGGTGTTGATGTTAGTCTTCACGCCGAGCATACTTCCTTGGTTAAAGATATGATATCCGATGTGAGAAGGTTGCTTATTATACCTTACTGCTTCTTATTTCCGTAATATTACTTGTAAATTGTTAACTTGTTGTTTCTTATTTGCAGAATCTGAGAAGAGGCTTCAAAGTTAGAATTAGAGAGCTTGAATCGAAAGAGCAACTCGCGGGAATTTTCCAAATGAGAATTGAAGAACTCAAACCGAAAAGAACAGCTCGCAAAGAACCTCTTCCTTCATGAGAATAGATATTCCAAGTTGAAGAAACAATTTCTAACGACAAAGGAGAACTTTAACAATGATGCTGTTTCGCTTTCGCAATAGAGGCATGGAGTATGTTTGTAAGGACCGCAATATCCTCTCGCATTCATATCCCCGGCTCCTTGAAGAGGTTCCCGAGAATCACCCGTCTCGGGACGTTTCGATAGCGAGGCCGGCGAAGAAGAAAATTCTCGCGATGAGAATAATCGATCAAGAATCGATGAAGAAGAAGAATCACCAAAGAGATAACTTTTTTCGTTTTCTTTCTCTCGCTTGTAGTATCCGTACATTTCGTATCCTTATTATAGTGTATTTCTTGGATTTTTCTCCTCCGAATCCAATCTTCGGTCCCCTTTTTGGTAGTTCTTCCTTGTAATATAATTGATTAACATTATCGATGTATAATTCTTTCATCAGAAGATGAATAGCAATATTTCATCTTTTCCATTCCCATACTTGCCTCTGGTATTCTTCTTCAGATGGAAGATTTTAGTTGTCATCAAGTATTTTGTTGGTTATTTAATTGTATAGCCGCGACGAGATCGCAGGTATCTTTATGAATCGAGAATTCTATCTCTTTTTGCTGCGACAAGGTCGCAGGCCGCCTCTACACTTTCATGTAAAGGCCCATTGACCTTGCCTTATCATTTTGTGTGGTCTTCCAAGTTAGACCTCCCTAATTAGAGGTCCTCCTCGCCACTTTTATTGCGACAAAATCGCAGGACGCCTTTACACTTGTATGTAAAGACCCATTGATCTTGCCTTATCATTTTTCAAGTATTTTTGCCTCTCGCAGATGTTTTGGTTGTAACAATATGACAGGCCTAGATATCCTTGCGAATATAAAGTCCTATGACATTGCCGTCTTGCGACGAAATCGCAGACGTCCGTACACTTTCGTGCAAAGACCCATTGATCTCGCCTTACCCTCGCGTTAGTATTATTGCCTCTGCAGATCATTGCACAAATATGACAAGCCTAAGTCTCCTTACGGAAACAAAGCCTCATGACATTTGCGTGTTTTGGCACCCCCCCAATGGAGAGCACCGCCCTTATCATCTCCCCGGTTGCCCCTTCAAGGAGGCGAAACATCGGCCATACAAGACTAGCTCCTCCCATCCGGTCTTAACAACAACCAGTTGTTTTCGCAGCCTCTTATCCCTTATACCTATATGGTTTATGGTTACGAGACTGCACCCTAAGTGGAGTTTTCTTCAAGCGAGTGCAAGACATGCCAAGACTTGCCAAGAATGGCCAGGGTAGGTTCATCCATCCCGGCACTCGCTCAACTGTACCTCCTCGGCGCCTTGTGCATCCACCGACTCCTTGGAAGAGACCCTCGGTCGCCCAACCAGTATAAACCTACATATATAGTTGGGAATCCAAGGTATCTCCCCTGGATAGGCTTTCATGGGCCCCAAATTTTCATGGTTCAGGTTTCAGAGCGGTGTAACCTTCCCCCGAACCACGGCGAGAGATACCCCTTATATGACGCACTTTAGGTCTTACATTTGCCTCTTACGAAATGTTATTCGCGAACTAGGTGTACGCCATAAAGGTTCGTCCCATTCATTTGCGCATTTATATTTGTTAAATCATTCAATCATTCATGTTTCATTATTTGTCGATATTTGTTTGCGAAGTATTCGCACAAATTGCTTCACTTGTTGCATTTCACTTTTCTTTCTTAGTCGTATTCTCATCTTACTCTTGGTCATGCGAGATTCTCGCACATCATTACTTCATTGTTACTTTGCATCCCGCTCGTTATTGATTATTCACTTCTTATGCCTTTTGTTCCTCATATCTTTTGCTTCTTCATTGTTATAATATTGGTCCTGTCTCTAAGCATTCACCTCGCGGGTACGTTCAGCCCTCACTTCTATAGCATCTACCATTAGTTTTTCCTTTCTCTCGTTCATTTCTCACATGTCGCTTCCATTCCTTTCTTTTGGCACTTCTTTCTTCGCAGCTTTCTATATCAACCTCATGGCACTTGTTGCGACTCCTTCCAATCTCCCCGTATGATACCAATGCCATTTGGATGTGGGAATTTAATACATTGATGATATGTTGACGCGACTCCTAAAATTTCATGAAGCCATGGTCTCCCAATCGCGCATTGTATGGAGATTCCACATCAACCACACAAAATAAAATATCGTGGATAATCCTTGTAGAGGTATTCTCATGTGAACCTCTCCTTTGGTTTGTTTGCAAGCGCAAGTTAAAGCCATATATCTTGTATGTCGAGGGAATTAAATCCTCATCTTTTCCGCCCATCGTCTTGTAAGTATGGTAGAAGAGAATATTCACCGAACTTCCTGGTGTCGATTAGAATTCTATTGATCGCCCAACAAGCTTCGCCTCATCATCTTCTCCATCAACTCGTTTCGGGTTAATCTCTAGTCTCACAACCAACGGCTATCGTGTGTTTCTCTTCCTTTTGGTACTTCATCTGCAGAGAAAGAAATAGTCTTCAACTCGCCACTTTTCTAATCTGCGTTGTCCTCGCTGCACTCATTATTTCTTTATCATTAGCATCTCTCGCAAAGACTCTACCGAGCACGTTGTCATGAAAATCTTCGATGGTGCGATAGAGTGGACGATAGAGTTGCAATTCAAATTCTTAGCTTTGGTTCCTACTTCTATCACAAATGTTTCCTTTCCTTTCGCCGACACTGTTCTATGCATCTCTCGTGGTGGTGGTAATGTCCACTGTTTTTCTCCCTTTAGAAAGTGATTCAAATTTTCCCCGATCAATCATCCCGAGAATAATTCTCTTTATATTTCTACAATCGTTTGTTTGATGCCCATGGAAGCGATGGTAAGAACAAAACTCATGGCTTCTATCGCCTGGCGGTGGTTCCATTCCAACATTCCAAGGTGCTGGTACATTTTCCATCACAAGTATAGCTTCCCAAATCTTTTCAACGCTAGCATTCAAAGGAGGCATCTTAATCTGTTCCCATACCTGTTTCTATGACTTCTCCGCCCTCCACGGTTATTTTGCCTTCGTCCACCATAAGTTTCTTGCATGTGATCTAACCTCCGAATCTTATTATTGCTGTTACGGTTGTGGTAGTTTCTCTCTCGCTCAAACTCCTCTTGATCGTGGCTTCCCATGGCTACTATCTTCTCGCTGTCCCTCATCGCCTCTCTTGCTCGCTGTCCTCGCGAAGTGCTCGCCATCGTATTTATGAATTGAGGCAACAAGCTTGCGTTCGCATGGGCGTTAGAACTTGTATTCACGATCGGATAAGAATTCATTTCATTCTCGTCTTTCTTCTAAAGCGATGTATTCTTCTTGTAATTCTCGCAGCTTCCGCCATCGTGATTGTATTTTTGATTCTAAAATTTGAATATATAACAAGTTGGTCGCGAAGAGAGCGTTCACAAATGAGAGTATGAGATATCTCTCCTCAACCCGTCCCCGCCATTTCGCTACACATGGTCCTCCACCTTATCATTCAACTCGTCTTAAGCTCTCGCCAATCCTTTGTTTCAACCCGAATACATCTTCAATACCCGGGTCGCAAGAGTTGTTACTTATGTATGCTCCCGGGAATGTGGCTTGTAAATGGTGAAATGATGTAATTGTATTCCTTGGTAGACTTTCAAACCACTTTAGTGCTTCTCCTATTAAGCTTGACGCGAAATATTTGCACAATATAGCATCATGGTTCTCCCATTGTAACATACATCTCATATAAGCCTTAATATGTTGTATCGCACAGGTTGTTCCATCAAAGATGTTGGTTAATGCAGTAGATTGCACTTAGGAGGTATTCCTCCCATTTGTACTTCTAGCGTGAAGGGATTCTTCGCGGCTTCGCGATGGCTTCGTCCAGCTTGTCTCCTTCCTCCTTCTCTTCTATTGTTCAAAGAATCCTCTCATTTCAGCTAGTTCTCTTAAGATTTGTTCATTTGCCTCGAATTTGATTCTACCGGTCTTTTTAGCTCGCTTCTCTCCTCCTTCGCTCGTGTCTATTTTGACCTTCTTGTTCGTTATTTTCTTCTCCTCTTTCCTCGCGACGCTCTTCTTCGTTTCTTTCGATAATTCGCACGCCATTATATCGGTTGTTTTCTCTTCTTGGTGGCCTCTCGGCTCTCAACATCTGCACCCTCTCATATTCTTCATTAATATTTCTATTGGTACGATTTTGTTCCCTTCTTCTCTCGCGGTTGTCATGGTTATTCTCGCCGGATTGCTTCCTCCATCTCTTGATTTTCCATTTCGCTCTCATTCTTTTTCTCTTTCGCGAGCTAGTCGCGCTTGTTCTATGTAGTGTCTCTCAATGTCATCCTCGATTTCTCGGTTTCTTCTCAATTCTTCTCTCCCATGCAAGATCATTCTCCCTTCAAAGAGCTTGGTCATTCTGTTCTTGAGTTGCATGTTTCCTTGATTTTCTCTATTTCGCTCATTTTGAAGATTTTCGGGTTGAGGAATATAACGATCTTCTATTTCCCCTCTTCTTTCGCCATGCTCGTGTTTGGATTTTGTGTCTCTTCCTCGGTATTCTCTCGTTGGTAAAACTCTTCTTCTTTCTTTCTCTCTGTTCGATCTAGAACTTGATCTCACGCTACTTCTAGATCTCCTACTTTGCAATCTCATATTTTCCATCCTCAATTCATGATTTTGTCTTGTCAAGTTTGCTCGCTTCTTCCGCCTCTAGCCGTCTCTCCTCATGTATTGTTTGTCTCAATCTTTCTAACGCCGCCATTTCTTCGTTTCCGGGTTCATTTCTCCATTCATTCCTTGTTCTCCTTGTCCATTGTTCACCAAATTTTCGCTCCTCTTCTCTCTCGTCTTCGAATCGATCTCCAAGTATGCACACTTACTCTATCATAATCCACAAAACGCGTTTACTACTGGGAGATTGGTGGCCGGTTTTGACCTTCTTCATCATTTCTCATGTTCATCCTTGATGATTCTCCTGTTTCATTCCTCCTTTCTCCAAAGAAGTCTCCCACTTCTTCTTACAATCGTTGGTTGCTCCCGTACGTTTCTTCTTCTAGCCATCTTTCTTTTTCAATGAATTCTTGAGTATCTTTTCCGAATCTCTTCTCTCGTTAATCCAAATTCTTTCCAATTTCTTCGTCAATCACCGCTCGTCCCTCGTTTCTAGCGCATATGTAGTAGCAGAGTTTTCCCACACTACACCCCTCACTATATTTCGATTAATTAGTCCATTGAAAGTTGCATAATTGAGAATGTTTATTGATTAATTTCATGAGTTCTACACAAGAAAAGTAGAATTACACTTAGCAAATAAAACACTCTTAAACTTTCTCTCTCCTAATGACTTGCCTAACAATTCTCAAAAGATCCCCCTCTACAACAGACTCACTCGACCCTTTATATAGGGTAATACATAGTGGATGACAGCTAAGCTATCCTTTATTTTCTGGAATGTCTCGCGAAGTGTCGCCAAAGTGTACAACTATTCAATCTCGCGACACTTCTTAACCCTCGCCGATCTCACGTCTTTTTATGTCTCGCCCGTCGTTATTCTTTTTGCGGCTGCTTATTTTAGCTCTCGCATCGCCTCGCGACATCGTTGTTTATTAACTTCGCGAGTCCTGTACGTTGCGATATTATGGTCCTACAACACCTTCACCCATACTTCTCACAGAGCCGCACCATCACCACCATCTCCTCTTCTGTCACCATCACCACCACTGATACCAGCCCCTACTCCTCACCCTCGCTCTCTTATTTATCTTTTTCATAGCTTCTCTTTAACCTAGAAGCTAGGTTAAAGATAAATAGGGTTAGGTTTCCAACAACTCCGGGCATGTTCGATTCAGAGACTAGGGACGCGTCAAGGGAGCAAGTAGCAGGTTTGGGTACTCGTGAAAAGTCTTATTGAGTGTTTGTTTGATATAAAATAGAGATTTTGAGAGGAAAGAAGGTAGTCAGTTTTTAGGGTTCTTAGTTTAGTTCTGCAACTTTAATTTTTGAAATTGTTTTAACTCTACATCATGTTCTAAACAATTAAATTAGGGTGTAGATGAAACCCTTAAATTCAATTGCAATTTGATTTAATTCTCAATGTGTTCTTGTGGGCTAAAATGATTAGGATAGGAATTTAACCTTTAATCGAGCTAGCTTGTGATAGTTTGTACTTGTTAAAAGACAAACTATACTAGGAGTTAGTAAAGGAGATGAGTTAAGTAATCATCCATAGGAAGCTTTCAAAGGAAAGCACTAGAACACAGGAGCATTTCTATCAAGTTTCATAGGATTAAAGTGTGAATTCTATCACCCTAATACCTCTCAACTATTAGTTTCAATACCTTGCTTGTTATTTCCTTAGCTCAAGGTCACGATCACCACTCAAATTTGTCGTATCGACACACAAACAAATCAAAATATCTTTGTCACTTGTAGAAATCAGTTAAGGAGAGCCTTAGTCAATCTTAGCACACTCAGCTTCTCTCATGGGAATGACCCGTATTTGCCACTTGTCTATAACTAGACACCGTGCACTTGCGGTTTAGACATAGTCGTAGGATAAAAGCTCTTTTAATACCCTACCACTTTGGTTTATGTGGGAAGCCCAGGTTTGGTTTATGTTTGGTTTTGTGGGCTTGTTGTTTGGTTTTGTAGAAGCCCAAAGAATTGTGTGCAAAGCCTAGGTTGTGTTTGAAAAAGTATAGCCCGTAAATGAATTGAGTTGGGGTGAGTTTTGGTGTAAGCCCAAGTTAGGTTAACATGTGCACCCGGTGAAAGGGGTACACCCAGCAGACACTGGGCTCGCCTTTGGTTGCAGCCAGGTTGTGTTGATCAGCCCAAAGAAGTGTGGTTCTAGCCTAGATGGTCCGGCCTGGTTGGCCACGACCCAGTTAGGCCGAAAAATGTATAGCCCATTGTTAGGCTTCATTATTAAGCTTAGTTTGTTTGCGACCTGTGGTTTTGGTTCTCGGCCAGGTTGAAAAGCACAAAAGAGGCCTAAGTTTTGGGTGTGGGCTCTAGGTTATGTTCGGCCCGTGGTTGAGGGCTTCGGTTGAGCACACACCTCACGTAATTTTCACAAAAATTGACACAGCCTGGTGGTTGTGCAGTCGGTCCGTGCTCACTCATGCACCGGTTAGTCATATTCCTGGTCGGGTCTATGTAGGATTTAAGCAAAATTTGAGTTGCACAGAGCCAGGAAAACACAAGGAAATTCAACTTGGGTAAGCACAGATTTGCACAAAGAAGGAGATCACAACCTTAACAGGGAAGCAATTGCACCGGCTTGGCAACTCAATCGGTTGCAACACGATTGGCACAAAGACAAGGGGTTCAAGCATGCATAAGGGCTCAACAGGTTAGCTTCCACGGTGGTAGCTCAAACTTGTAGCTTCAGGGCTAGCAAGGGAGCAGTGGTAGCTAGGCGAGTGAGGTCCTGCAGTCCAACACAAAGACAAGATGGCTCACAAGATCACACAAGGCAAGGGCAGGTGACAACTAGGCTTTAAAGCATAGATCTTGTAAAGGCCAAGAATTCACATCTCTACCACAGCTCGACTCACAGCCTTCGGGGTTGGAGATCGGGGCGGTGTGGTTATGCCTGTGGTCCGCAAAGCTCGGCAGATATCAAGGCCCAAAGACAAGGTTTAACAAAGACACAACACAAGGTCTCACACAATTTTACCGCTTATCAGCTCAGTAAGCACAGGACTAGCGCAAGGTACCACTCACCTTACAAGTCGCAGGGTTTGCTCAATTGCACCTTATGCGCCTCCCTCTTTGGTTGTCTCAGCCTTGCCACTTGCACCTGTTAGTGATGAGTGCCAAATAGTGCATATTTATACACCTTTTTATTGGCATTTTACTCATCTTTTGTGCTTATAAATTAGATATTATCCCATATTCTGTATTTTCCTTGTTTTCAAGAATAAATATTTGTATTAATTAATTTTGTGTTTTTAGGTAATAAATAAAGTCCGGAGAACTGAGGAGCTAAAGAGCGAAGAATTGGAGTCAAACATCTATGGAGGGGATAGCCAAAGCCCGCAAGCGCAAATCGCCTGCAACCCAACAAGGAAGACTTGGGCTAGAGCGACCCATGATCCGGATCCAAGCCCGTCTCTTCGAGACGTTGAGATTTCTTTCTCCCTCATCCAACGGCCGCTCCATCCACGTACATCATCTCGATGCTCCGTGCTAACACCAGATCACATCAAAACCGGCTACCTCTCTCAGCCGTTCAGATCGCAGCCGCCTCATCCAACGCTCGCTCGGCCTGTCCCATCGTCCATTGCTGTCCCTGTTTCACAGCGAAATCTCCATTCCCTATACCCCCATCGACAAACCCTATTCTCTTCATCTCCTTCTATCACCTTCTTCTCTCCCGTCTCCATCAGTTGCAGAGCAACTTTACCACCTCCATACCCTGTCAGAGCCTCACCTCCGCCACCTTCTTCCCTGACACCACACCAACACCAACCTTACCTATTCCGCCACACCCAAGTCTAGTTTGTCTTTAAAATAGCTTCTCATAACTCTAGAAGCTATGTTAAAGATAAACAAGACTAGGGTTTCTCATAAATCAATCAAGGGAGTGGAGTTCTCGAGCCATGAGGAGAGCCAACAACCGATGCAGAGAGAGTATGGGTGCGAGAGATTAGGTTTGATTTGTTTTCTCTGTTATTTCAATTTTGGGAATTAGGGTTTGAGAGTTTTCAGTTGCATGTATAAATAGGGACGAGTTGTGTTGATAGAGGGCACGCCTGGATTAGCCAGTGCTGTCAATTAGATTTAATTTCTGTTATTTTTCAGTTTTAATTTAGTTTGCTAGGGTTTCATGAAACCCTAATTCCATGTATGAATTCAACTCAGTTTGTGTTGTCTTGAGTGCTTAAATTTAAAGATAATTTCAATCCTAGCAACTAACTCTTTCTCTCACAATGCATGCCAATGCCATGGATGCATTGTAGTTAGGTTAAACTTGGTTTAGGTATGTCATGCAGCTCATTCTTTAGAATTATAGGCTAATTCCTTTGATTAGTTATACTTGATTAGATAACTAATGCTCAAGGTTAGTACCTTAGCTGAACATTGAAATATCACAAGGAGAAACTCCTTAGCTAGGTGATGGAATTGACACACCTCACTTGTCTACCATAGGAACAAGAAACCTCAATCTAGTTGAACACATACTAGGAACCAAGTGGTGGAATGAAGACCTTAGCACCCTTTGTCACTACCTTTTACCTTAGTTTAGGTTCATTACACTTCACTCACCGTTTCTGCACAAAAATATTTGTATTACCATCTCGTGTCACATTACCTCACTTAGAATTCAGTTAAGCAGCCTTAGATCACACATCAAAGCACCCCCAAGTCTATGTGGATCGACTCGTACGTGCCGGATTCTACAACCAAGACACCGTGCACTTGCAGGTATCACCGTAGGCTCATAATACATACACATCTTTAGAGCCTACCAAGTTTTTGGCGCCGCTGCTTGGGACTTGGCGCGTGCCTTGCTGATTTTTGTGCTTGTCTTTACCGATTTCATATCCTCCGTACATATTCACCTTGATTTTTTTTTTTTTTAGCCTTGAATTATTAGCATGTGTCTTTGCTTTTGTACATTGTGTTTAGCACCCTCATCTGTTTTCTCATTACATTCTTAGTAAGCTCATCTGTTTTAGTATTGTATTCTTTGTTTTTATATAGTAACTTAGTGGTTAATCATCTATCTTTGCATCACTGTTTTGTAGCTGTAACTTAGTAACCATCTTAACCTAGTAACAACTAGTTAGTTCATTTCAAACTGCATCTCAGTTCATTTGCATTTTGCCTTTGATCTGCTTTCGATTAAATTTTCTCAATCCCCCGACAGTCAAAGAACTAAACCTCTGTCGAGCTAACAGTACAAGCCGAGAGCTCGCTATGTTTGCCGAGCTGCTTTGTATTTTGCTTTGTGTCTTCTTGTGTTTGCTGAGCTGCTGAGCAACCAAAGAGAGGAAAGGCAGGGAGCATAACAACACAGCCATTGGGCTAAACTCGGTTGGTATTTGAACTGCTGATATTTGAATGAGTGTTTGCTAAGATTTAACATCTATATGCATGATGCTTCGCTTTTCGAATCAGATACTTGAGCATGCTCTGTGAAAACCAAGGATAGCCAACTTGTGATAACTTGTACCTCACAGCTATTTTGCTGACCTGAGCATTAATGAACTTTGTTCACAGAGAGCTGTGTATTACACCTGAGGTTCACTCAGTTTGTATGATCTGAGCTGTGTAGTGCCCTGAGCATATCCATGAATGCATGTAACCCATGTTAGGCTAGCATCTACACCTGAGTTGTATGAATAGAAACAAATTGTATGAGCTTGAGAATCCTTGAGCCGCCCCTGTTTCGCAAGTGTTGGGTCACAACTTGGAAAGCCAAGTCGCTTGAGCGTAAAGGCGAGCATGAGCCAAGCCGTGACAACCCATTTGCCCTGTACCCTATGTTTTCAAACCTCGTTCCCTGTTCCTTGTATGCATGCTTGAGACCTTGTGTGAGGCATCCGCACACCGCCGAGCCTCGTTGATAGTTACATTTGGTGAATTTGTGTTCTCTGTGCTGAGAGTTGCACACATTCTGTGTACCCATTCTGTGCTTGGCCTGAGTTTTTGAATGTTGATGATAACAGACCTTGTAAGGCTGCCACCTGAGCATAACTCTTTAAACCTTGCTTAAGAATTTGTATGAGCCATCTAGCCAAGTGTCTGCCATCTAGCCAAGAATTTGCATCATGCACTAGCCACCATGCTAGGTCACCATCCCTGGTTGTCTGTGATCTGCGCTTGCTAACCCTGTTGACATCCCTTGCATGCTCTGTGACTTGTCTTGTGTTGTCAATCCTAAGCTTGGTGCCAAACATATCTCGTGCATAATTGGAAATAGACCTTGAATATCATGTGACTTGTTGAATCTACTGAGCCATGATCACATGAGAAATTAGCTTCCTTGCTAGGTGTTGCATACGCCTGAGTTGCATGAGCCACCTGAAGCTCACTCAACCAATATGCTCGGTAAACCTTAGTGAACCATTTGCACTGTGACTTGTTGATACCCTAAGCTCTGTGAATCCTTGAGCTGTCCCTGAAGCTGCAAGTATGAGCTGAAGCTGTGAATGAACTTTTGCTAGCTAATAAAGTTATAAACCGCATAACCTGTGCAACCCTCCAGCCCCCTGAAGCTGTGGGGCTTTGTTGCTACTTGGTTAACCAAGTTTGATGCACTACCCTTTTGACATCGCCCAACCCGCAAGCAACCCAGTGCAAATTGTGTGCACTCAAACCCGTGCTTGACAACCAAAGGCACACAATCAAGCTGAAACTAAAAATCAAGGCAAAACAGTGAAGCCCACAAAAGAACCAAAAGAAACCCACTGCTGGGCTGCAATAACATGCACACAAACTGAGCCCACCCACTGGGCTTGCACTCTGCACAACCGGGCCCACAATCATAGCTGGGCTGACTGACCACACACAGCTGGGCTCACTGCAACCCAACTCTAGCCCACCTAATCAATCAACAACTGGTCAGAACTCCGCAACCTTCTCGGCCCACATCGCCCATATTCATTGGGCTCACCTTACACAAACCCGGGCTCTACAACACCACAGCCCACTAATCCAAGCCCAACTTAAGGGCTTTACATTCTCGCCTCTTACAAACCGAAGCCCACCCATTGGGCTCAATCTAAGCGTAAAACCCAAGCCCACATAAGCCACACCGGGGCTTAAACCAATCCAAACCCAACTTAACCAAAGGAGGGCCTCTTACAAGCCAAAATGCCCATTTCACATAGTTTCCCACATAACCCAACTAATCCCAATAAACCAAAGGAGCCCAACAAACCAAAATGCCCATTTAAACCAAATTCCCACATAAACCAAAGCCCATTTTCATGTTCTATGTTTCTGTACATTATCTTTTGGGTTGACCCTCAACTTTTTAGATTGTTAGTAAATTTTTGTATATAAATTTTTGTAGGACTTGTTAAATTTTTCTTTTCTTGAATCGGTTGAGTCTTCTTGCACATATATTATGCTAATCCGATATGATCTCCACCGAGAATGTTGGATTTTGCCTTGATTAATGAAGCTCAACCATGCTCTCCGCCGACATCCCAATCTCTTCCCTTTTATCTATTCAAAGATAGTTCTCTTGGTATGTGATTGTTTAAATTTTTCCTATCAGTGACACATTGAGGACAATGTTTGATTTAGGTTTGGGGTGCATTTGCATTTAGAGTTTTTAGTCTTTTATTTTGCATTTAGAGTTTTTAGTCTTTTATTTCACCTTTTATCTTAAAAAAAAAAAAAAAAAAAAAAAAAAACTCTTTTTGTAAAAACCTCCAACTTTTAGAGATTTTAGAGTCACTAGCATGCTTTTAGCTATGTTTACATAGAGATTCTGACCAAATAACGTAACTTGGAAGTACCGAAACGCAATCGGGTTCCTTAGTTGATTAGAGCGTTAAAGTGGATTTAACCATACCGGAGGGCTAATTAGGTGTTGTTTAGATATTCGGTAGTAGAATTGTGATCACCCATAGTGGAGACTACCCATTTTACATCAAGTGAGGCACCAACCTTCAATTTTTTGCAACTTTCTAGAAAAGTCATTAGAGTGTGTGTCACCTTACGTAAATTCCGGGTAGGAATGGTGAGCTACCCAACTTCGCACCAATTTCAGCACTACTTTTGATCTCTTGAGTGCTAGTTTTTGTCAATCATGAGGGTGATGTCTAAAGATGAAAACTCCTTCTAAATACCGATTTGCAGTTAGCATCATTCTCTCTCTCAATCAGCAAGACCCATAGAAACACATCATCGTCAAGAACCTGAGCAGAAATCGAATATTGAAAGAAAAATTGATATAGTCCAAGGTTTATGTGCAACAAAGAAAAAGAAAAGAAAATAGGATGAGAATTAATAAAATTTATAAAATCAAGACAATACAAGTTGTGGAAAAATTGAGTGATAAAGTCCTTTGTCCATGGAGTTAGTTGTTTCACTATTGGTATTTGTATTTTTATTTTCACTTATTATAAAAAAAAAAAAAAAAAAAAAAATCAAAAATCAAAAATCAAAAAAATATTGTAGTTTATTTTCTTATTTTTGCTACCACCATGCTAAAGAAGAGTTTAAAAAGAAAAATCCAAACAACAAGGAATTTGAGTAGAAAAGTTAAAAATTGTCAAGTTTTGTGAAGTTTAGAAGTTCGTCATCAACATTTGAAGACCGAAGATTGAAGACGTTTCTATGGTTTCTTATGAGAGAGTGATATTAATTGCCGATCGGATGAGAAGTGAGTGAGTACTCCCACCCTTGCTAATGGTTGATTTCCTTTCTTAGAGATCATCGAGAAAAGATTCTTTTTGTCCACACTTCGTGGAGTCTCCAGATTTTATTTCGGAAGGTTATCCTTCTTACCTACAACGTGTGCGGGATTTCTCTCTTTACTCCTGCTCCGCACACATGAGAGACTAAAAGCGATCTTTTTGAGTGCAATTATCATAAAACCCTAATGGTGAGGCAAGTTGAGACTTATGATCACAATCGAATCCGAATTCTTTCATATGGTATGGTTACTTCTCGCTCAAGACTTAAGGATGAGAATGCGTTCTTCGATAGTTCTAACTTCATTACTAGCATGCGTAAAACTCTATGTCCTCATAGCTTCTTGGAGGCTTGAGACTCTTTTACACTCGAAGTTGGAGAAGGTTTTGTGGGTACACCTCTGGTAAACCCTCACGAGACTACAACTCGTCCACTAGGGACACCTAGGGGTTTAAAGGCTTAGTGCATACGCTAAATGCATTCGAGAGACTGCGACGGGGTATAGTTAGGATTTCTTAATTTGTTTCACTTGAGGACAAGTAAAATTCGGGTTTGGGGGTATTTGATGAGTGCCAAATAGTGCATATTTATACACCTTTTTATTGGCATTTTACTCATCTTTTGTGCTTATAAATTAGATATTATCCCATATTCTCGTATTTTCCTTGTTTTCAAGAATAAATATTTGTATTAATTAATTTTGTGTTTTTAGGTAATAAATAAAGTCCTGAGGAACCGAGGAGCTAAAGAGCGAAGAATTGGAGTCAAACATCTATGGAGCGGATAGCCAAAGCCCGCGCGCAAATCAAATCGATTGCAACCCAACAAGGAAGACTTGGGCTAGAGCGACCCATGATCCGGATCCGAGCCCGTCTCTTCCGAGACGTTGAGATTTCTTTCTCCCTCATCCAACTAGTCGCTCCTTCCACGTGCATCAAGATCGCTGCTCCGTGCTACACCGAGATCACATCAAAACCGCTACCTCTCTCACCGTTCGGATCGTAGCCGCCTCATCCAACGCCGCTCGGCCCTTCCCATCGTCAAACCCTTTCCCTGCCCGCTCACAAATAAATCTCCATACCCTATACCCCCATCGACAAACCCTATTCTCTTCATCTCCTTCTCTCACCTTCTTCTCTCCCGTCTCCATCAGTTGCAGAGCAACTTTACCACCTCCATACCCTGTCAGAGCCTCACCTCCGCCACCTTCTTCCCTGACACCACACCAACACCAACAGCTACCTATTCCGCCACACCCAAGTTGTGTTTGTCTTTAAAATAGCTTCTCATAACTCTAGAAGCTATGTTAAAGATAAACAAGACTAGGGTTTCTCATAAATCAATCAAGGGAGTCAGAGAAGCATGAGGAGAGCCAACAACCGATGCGGAGAGAGTATGGGTGCGAGAGATTAGGTTTGATTTGTTTTCTCTGTTATTTCAATTTTGGGAATTAGGGTTTGAGAGTTTTCGGTTGCATGTATAAATAGGGACGAGTTGTGTTGATAGAGGGCACGCTGGATTAGCCAAAGGCATCAATTAGATTTAATTTCTGTTATTTTTCGTTTTAATTTAGTTTGTTAGGGTTTCATGAAACCCTAATTCCATGTATGAATTCAACTCAGTTTGTGTTGTCTTGAGTGCTTAAATTTAAAGATAATTTCAATCCTAGCAACTAACTCTCTTCTCTCACAATGCATGCCAATGCCATGGATGCATTGTAGTTAGGTTAAACTTATGTTAGGTATGCTTTGACTCAAGCTTAAAATTATAGGCTAATTCCTTTGATTAGTTATACTTGATTAGATAACTAATGCTCTGGGTTAGTACCCTAGCTGAACATTGAAATATCACAAGGAGAAACTCCTTATCTAGGTGATGGAATTGACACACCTCACTTGTCTACCATAGGAACAAGAAACCTCAATCTAGTTGAACACATACTAGGAACCAAGTGGTGGAATGAAGACCCAAGCACCCTTTTGTCACTGCTTTCCTTAGTTTAGGTTCATTACACTTCACTCAGCCGTTTCGGCACAAAAATATTTGTATTACCATCTGTGTTACATTACCTCACTTAGAATTCAGTTAAGCAGCCTTAGATCACACATCAAAGCACCCCTCGTCTCTGTGGATCGACTCGTACGTGCCCAGTTCTACAACCAAGACACCGTGCACTTGCGGTATCACCGTAGGCCATATAATACATACACATCTTCGGGCCTACCAGTTAGCTTAACAAGCAAAGTTCAGTCCTCAATGTCATACAATAAACAACCTAGCTATTGTGCTACAATGACAGAGCTAAGCTCTGAGCAAAGCACTCAGAGTTCAGGGCTATGCTACAGGGAGCAATGTCGAACTCAGTTCTCAGTGCTACAGAATATGCACTGAGAGTATCATGGACTGAAAGGGACTAAGCTTTACAAGTACACTAAGCTACAACACTAGGCGGTGTTGCTTTAGTTTCCTTGTAAACTAGTGTCAAAGCTCACTGAGCTAATAGCAAGAAACACTACAAATATGCACGAGATGATGAGGTAGCACTGAAATGCAACCGATAAGCTTGATCCTACAACGAGCTTACAAGAGACAATAAAGCAGAGAACGGGGGTAGTGACACTAAGAAACACTAAGATGCAAAATAAAAGAGAACAGGGTAGTGACAATATGCAATACAAGCTACACTAAGTTATAACACAAGAAGCTAAGTTACACTAACAAAGAACTAAAACAAGTTAAATACAAATATATACAGGGGAGCATAAATAGCTAGAACAACTGATGCAATCACGGATGATGCAAAGGTTAATACAAGTTACACTAAAACGGGACTATGATGCTACAATGAAAACAAGGCCAATGAAAACAGGGCTAAAACTACAATGAAAACAAAAGGTGGGTATAGACAGGGAAAAAAAGGAAATCAGTTAAGCAAAGCCAATGAACACAGGGCACGCGCCAAGTCCCCGGCAACGGCGCCAAAAACTTGGTAGGCCTCGAATGTGTATGAATTTATGGCCTACGGTGATAACCGCAAGTGCACGGCGTCTATCGGATACGCGGCAAGTACGGGTCGAACCACAGAGACTTGTGGTGCTCTTATATGATCTAAGGCTTCCTCAACTGACTTCAAATGAGTAACAAGGTAACAACAGATGTTGGTGTCGAAGCGACTGAGGTTGAAATGTGACACTAAACTAAGGTAAAAGAAATAAAATGTGACAATGGGAAATACCAGGGTGGTGAATCCACCACTAGACTCTTTGCTAAGGCAATTCAATTCATGTTATGTTCTTATACCTTCCTAAGGATGATTCTAAAGAGTAATACATCACTAATCTCACTAGTTCCCCCTAGTATAGAGTGTCTTATCACAAGTACACTCTATCACAGTTCCTTAGTTGCTTACTAAGCATCACTCATACATTGTTAAGCACATACACCTTCCTTGGCGGTTCTAATGGGAGATTTGATCAACCTTTCACTCTAACTCTCTCCTAGTATTGGTTTGTCTTCTTACAGTGACCAATCACAAGAGAGTTAGATTAATTAGCTAATTACTTTCCTATTTCTATTAAGCACAATAAGAACAGCAACATCAAACTGATTTTCTCAACATAAAATCCAGGGTTTCAACAACACCCCAGCTGATGGAATTAAAACATATTAAGACTACAAATTAAACCCTAATTGATACACTGGCTAACCCAGGCATGCCTTCTACACAAACCCCTCACTGCTATTTATACATGCAACCCCAAAATAATTCCAAACCCTAATTTAATTTTAAAACATAAATTAAATCAAACCCATACTCTGAATCGCACTCCTCTCTTGTCAAATCGTCTCCTGCGCTCCATGCATTGGTTGTTGGCTAACCTAGTTTCAATTATCTATCATTTAGCTTCTAGGGTTTGAGAAGCTATGTAATAGATAATTAATACTAGGAGCGGGCTGTTGGGGTTGGTTGTTGCTCGATATGGTGGTGGTGATGGTTGTGTCAGGAAGAGGGAAGGTGCTGGTCGGGTGAAGGAAGGTGGAGGAGCAGAGCTCGCTTTCGAGATGGAGACGGGAGAGAGCAGAGGAGAAGAAAAAGAAAGTGAGGAAGGGAAATGAGGTGTAGTCGATAGGTGTAGGGGTATGGGTATTTTCTTTGTGGCGGGACGAGAGATTTGATGGGGAAGGCTGCAGCGAGCATTGGATCTAGGCGGAGAAGATCCGAACGGCCGAGGGAAGTAAGCGGTTTTGGCGTGATCTCGGTGTAGCACGGGAGCGGTGATCTTCGATGCACGTGGAGGCGGCGACCGTTGGATGAGGGAGAAAGAAATCTCAACGTCTCAGAAGAGACGGGCTCGGATCCGGGTCGTGGGTAGCTTTAGCCCAAGTCTTCCTTGTTGGGTTGCAACTGATTTACGCGCTGGCTTTGGCTATCCGCTCCATAGATGTTTGACTCCAATTCTTCGCTCTTTGGGCTCCTCAGTTTCTTCGAGCTTTATTTACTACCTAAAAACACAAAATTAATTAATACAAATATTTATTCTTGAAAACAAGGAAAACACAGAATGGGGATAATATCGATTTCTAAGCGCAAAAGATGAGTAAAATGCCAATAAAAAGGTGTATAAATATGCACTATTTGGCACTCATCAAATACCCCCAAACTCCGAATTTTACTTGTCCTCAAGTGAAACGAAATTAAGAAATCCTAACTATACCCCCCGTCGCAGTCTCTCGAATGCATTTAGCGTATGCACTAAGCCTTTAAACCCCTAGGTGTCCCTAGTGGACGAGTTGTAGTCTCGTGAGGGTTTACCAGAGGTGTACCCACAAAACCTTCTCCAACTTCAGAGTGTAAAAGCGTCTCAAGCATCCAAGGAGCTATGAGGACATAGAGTTTCTGCATGCTAGTAACAGAAGTTAGAACTATCGAAGAACGCATTCTCATCCTTAAGTGCTGAGCGAGAACCATACCATATGAAAGAATTCAGATTCGATTGTGATCATAAGCCTCGACTTCTGCCTCACCATTAGGGTTTTATGATAATTGCACTCAAAAAGATCGCTTTTTAGTCTCTCATGTGTGCGGGCGAGAATAAAGAGAGAAATCCCGCACACGTTGTAGGTAAGAAGGATAACCTTCCGAAATAAAATCTGGAGACTCCACAGAGGTGTGGACAAAAAGAATCTTTTTCTGATGATCTCTAAGAAAGGAAATCAACCATTAGCAAGGGGTGGGAGTACTCACTCACTTTTCACCCGATCGGCAATTAATATCACTCTCTCATAAGAAACCATAGAAACGTCTTCAATCTTCGGTCTTCGGTCTTCAAATGTTGATGACGAACTTCTAAACTTCACAAAACTTGACAATTTTTAACTTTTTTTTACACAAATTTCCTTGTTGTTTGGATTTTTTTCTTTTTGAACTCTTCTTTACCATGGTGGTAGCAAAAATAAACTACAATTTTTTTTTTTTTTTTTTTTTTTTTTTTACAAAAAGTGAAAATAAAAATACAAATAATGAAACAACTAACTCCATGGACAAAGGACTTTATCACTCAATTTTTCCACACTTGTATTGTCTTGATTTTATAAATTTTATTAATTCTCATCCTATTTTCTTTTCTTTGTTGCACATAAACCTTGGACTATATCAATTTTTCTTTCAATATTCTGATCTTTGCTCCTTTTCTTGACGATGATGTGTTTCTATGGGTCTTGGGATTGAGAGAGAGTGATGCTAACTACAAATCGGTATTTAGAAGGAGTTTTCATCTTTAGACGTCACCCTCATGATTGACAAAAACTAGCACTCAAGAGATCAAAAGTAGTGCTGAAAATGGTGCGAAGTTGGGTAGCTCACCATTCCTACCCTAATTTACGTACGGTGACACACACTCTAACAAACTTTTCTAGAAAGTTGCAAAAAATTGAAGGTTGGTTCCTCACTTGATGTAAATTGGGTAGTCTCCACTATGGGTGATCACAATTCTACTACCGAATATCTAAACAACACCTAATTCGCCCTCCGGTATGGTTAAATCCAACTTTAACGCTCTAATCAACTAAGAAACCCGATTGTGTTCTCCCAGGTACTTCCAAGTTCTCATTATTTCGGTCGATTCTCTATGTAAACATAGCTAGAAGCATGCTAGTGACTCTAAAATCTCTAAAAGTTGGAGGTTTTTATTTGCAAAAAGTTTTTGAATTTTTGAATTTTTGAATTTTTGAATTTTTGAATTTTTGAATTTTTTTTTTTTTTTTTTTTTTTTGAAAATAAAAGGTAAAATAAAAGACTAAAAACTCTAAATGCAAATGCACCCCCAAACCTAAATCAAACATTGTCCTCAATGTGTCACAGGTAGGAAAAATTTGAACGATCACGTACCACGAGAACTATGCTTTGATAAGATAAAAGGGAAGAGATTACCTGGATGTCGGCAGAGCAAGGTTGAGCTTCATTCTTCAAGGCTAGAATCCAATATTCTCAACGGAGATCATATCGGATTAGCATAATATATGTGCAAGAAGACTCAACCGAATCAAGAAAAGAAAAATTTAACAAGTCCTACTGGATATATACAATGAAAATGCACCATAAACCAACAGTCTAAAGAGTTGAGGATCAACCCAAAAGACGATATGTACACACATTAACAAACCTTACACAAATATAATATGAGAGTGCAAGTAAGACTGTAGATGTGAAGGAGTTTCCCCAAACCTAAACTTGTGAACGGGTGTGATTGTGAGAACAAAATCTTGCAATTTTAAAGGTACATCATGCAAAAGGTCTAACTCAAAATGAGTTTTGCTAATTACTGAAGACATACATATTCCAACCGTGGCTCCTTAAGAGTGTTATACTTTGATGCAAAATAGTCCAAGAGGACTTGGGAAGCACAAAGTTCTAGGCCTAAGTTAGGCATTTTCAGAAAAGTTGGTTTTGCAATTTTGTGACAAACTACACCTAGGTTTGGTGGAGGAGTATCAATTTGTGACTCAGGAGAGAGGTTAGGTACATCTAAGTTATTTTCATGTATAAAATCATTTGTACCATCACACACTTTCCTAAGGTCAGGTAAATCATGCTCACCAGCATAGAACAATTCATCAATCACCAAGTCATAATCATCGGAGCGGGCAACATATTGTGATATGGGCGGGGAATCGAACACAACAATAATATCATGATCCAAAAGAACATTAGTGTCAACGAGAAGATTCATCCTGTCCTAAGTCACAAACAAGTTGTGAAGCATGCTCACATTCACCAAGAATTTCACAAAGCCAAGCTCGAATCCATATCACATATATGAATGTTAGAAGAGGTATCATTCATAGGGTTCACGAGAGAGACGCCTAACGTCTCTGAACCAAAAGATTCTATCATATTTTCTGGATACACATGCTCTTCTAACATATCATATTCATCATCATCATCATCATAACAAAAATGCATTTCCCTATTAGCATTTCTAGTGTACTCATTTTCCCCGTAGATTAGGTTCATATTCAGTGTTAGTTGCATGAGTAGGAAGAGAAACACTATTTTCAAGATTTTCTTTATTAGGGACAATAATCATTCTATCATGAACTGCCTTCCATTCTTCTTTTTCTAAATGAATCCGGTTCATCTTTAAGAACATGTGACATTGTTCAATGGAGGGAGAGTCTTCAATAGTGGGTATGCATGTTTCATATGAATAATCATTAAATGGTTGTGCACATGGTTCACTAGAGAAGGGATGATCATGCATGTTGCTATATGGATGGTCATGTATTGCATTCGATTCAAGCCTAGCATTTTGCTCCATGAGTGTTTCCATTATTGATTGCAAACTAGGAGTTGGGGGAGTATAAAATTGTTCAACTCCCTACTTTGTGGTGACCGATACATGTGCTCATGATGGTTAGGGTATGAGTACTCAAGGTCGGGCCCTGAGAAGGCTCATAATATGCCCTAAAATCATTATGGTCTATGGGGGTTTCATATGGTGAAGCGTGCCCGTAAGCAAGCTCTCTAATGGATTTGTTTCCATCCCCAGATGCAGACCAAAATCCTGACATGATTTAGTACTCAAATTGAACTCAAAATTTGGTTTATGTGGGCTTTGGTTTATTGGGATTTGGTTTCAATGGGATTCATTTGGTTTTGTAGGAAGCTTTGGTTTATGTGGGAAGCCCAGGTTTGGTTTATGTTTGGTTTTGTAGGAAGCCCAGCAATTGTGTGCAAAGCCTAGGTTGTGTTTGAAAAAGTATAGCCCAGAAATGAATTGAGTTGGGCTGAGTTTTGGTGTAAGCCCAAGTTAGGTTAACATGTGCAGCCCAGTGAAAAGGGGTACAGCCCGGCAGACTCTGGGCTCAGTTTGGTTGCAGCCTAGGTTGTGTTGATCAGCCCAGCAGTGTGGTTCTAGCCTAGATGGTCTGGCCCAGTTTGGCCACAGCCCAGATTAGGCTGAAAAATGTATAGCCCAGTTGTTAGGCTTCAGTTATTAAGCTTAGTTTGTTTGCAGCCCAGGGTTTTGGTTCTCAGCCCAGTTGAAAAGCACAGCAGGCCTAAGTTTTGGGTGTGGGCTCTAGGTTATGTTCAGCCCAGGTTGAGGGTTTCAGTTGAGCACACA
Organism: Papaver armeniacum; assembly: GCA_023531295.1. Lineage (NCBI taxonomy): Eukaryota > Viridiplantae > Streptophyta > Magnoliopsida > Ranunculales > Papaveraceae > Papaver > Papaver armeniacum. The sequence goes on along the minus strand of JAJJWW010019225.1, from coordinate 682,220 downwards.
CCTCACAGAATTTTCACAAAAATTGACACGACTGGTGGTTGTGCAGGGCTGGTCTGTGCTCGGCTCATGCACCGGTTAGTCATTACTGGGTCGTCTCTATGTAGGATTTAAGCAAAATTTGAGTTGCACAGAGCCAGGAAAACACAAGGAAATTCAACTTGGGTAAGCACGATTTGCACAAACAAGGAGATCACAACCTTAACAGGGAAGCAAATTGCACCGGTTGGCAACTCAATCGGTTGCAACACAGATTGGCACAAAGACAAGGGGTTCAAGCATGCATAAGGGCTCAACAGGTTAGCTTCCACAGGTGGTAGCTCAAACTTGTAGCTTCAGGGGCTAGCAAGGGAGCAGGGTAGCTAGGCGAGTGAGGTCTGGCAGTCAACACAGCACAGATGGCTCACAAGATCACACAAGGCAAGGGCAGGTGACAACTAGGCTTTAAAGCATAGATCTTGTAAAGGCCAAGAATTCACAGCTCGACTCACAGCTTCAGGGGCTGGAGATCAGGGCAGATGGTTATGCTCAGGGTCTGCAAAGCTCAGCAGATACTAGGAACCTCAATCTAGTTGAACACATACTAGGAACCAAGTGGTGGAATGAAGACCCAAGCACCCTTTTGTCACTGCTTTCCTTAGTTTAGGTTCATTACACTTCACTCAGCCGTTTCGGCACAAAAATATTTGTATTACCATCTGTGTTACATTACCTCACTTAGAATTCAGTTAAGCAGCCTTAGATCACACATCAAAGCACCCCTCGTCTCTATGGATCGACTCGTACGTGCCCAGTTCTACAACCAAGACACCGTGCACTTGCGGTATCACCGTAGGCCATATAATACATACACATCTTCGGGCCTACCAAGTTTTTGGCACCGCTGCCGGGGACTTGGCGCGTGCCTTGCTGATTTTTGTGCTTGTCTTTACTGATTTCATATCCTCCTGTACATATTCACCTTGATTTTTTTTTTGTTTTTAGCCTTGAATTATTAGCATGTGTCTTTGCTTTTGTACATTGTGTTTAGCACCCTCATCTCATTTTCTCTCATTACATTCTTAGTAAGCTCATCTCTTTTTAGTATTGTATTCTTTGTTTTTATATAGTAACTTAGTGGTTAATCATCTATCTTTGCATCACTTTGTTTTGTAGTCAGAACTTAGTAACCATCTTAACCTAGTAACAACTAGTTAGTTCATTTCAAACCGCATCTCGCTTCATTTGCATTTTGCCTTTGATCTGTTTCGATTAAATTTTCTCAATCCCCGACAGGTCCAAAGAACTAAACCTCTCTGTCGAGCTAACAGTGTACAAGCCGAGCTTCTATGTTTGCTTTGAGCTACTTGTATTTTGTCATGTTGTCTTCTTGTGTTTGTTCTTGAGCTCTTTGAGCAACCAAAGAGAGGAAAGGCGGGGAGCATAACAACACAAACCATTGGGCTAAACTCGGTTGGTATTTGAACTGGCTGATATTTGAATGAGTGTTTGCTAAGATTTAACATCTATATGCATGATGCTTCGCTTTTCGAATCGGATACTTGAGCATGCTCTGTGAAAAACCAAGGATAGCCAACTTGTGATAACTTGTACCTCATGACTATTTTGCTTGACTTCGAGCATTAATGAACTTTGTTCACAGAGAGCTGTGTATTACACCTGAGGTTCACTCAGTTTGTATGATCTGAGCTGTGTAGTGCCCTGAGCATATCCATGAATGCATGTAACCCATGTTAGGCTAGCATCTACACCTGAGTTGTATGAATAGAAACAAATTGTATGAGCTTGAGAATCCTTGAGCAGCCCCTGAAGCTGCAAGTGTTGGGTCACAACTTGGAAAGCCAAGTCAGTTGAGCGTAAACTGAGCATGAGCCAAGCTGTGACAACCCATTTGCCCTGTACCCTATGTTTTCAAACCTGTTCCCTGTTCCTTGTATGCATGCTTGAGACCTTGTGTGAGGCATCTGCACACTGCTGAGCCTGTTGAGAGTTACATTTGGTGAATTTGTGTTCTCTGTGGCTTTGAGAGTTGCACACATTCTCGTGTACCTATTCTCGTGCTTGGCCCGAGTTTTTGAATGTTGATGATAACAGACCTTGTAAGGCTGCCACCTGAGCATAACTCTTTAAACCTTGCTTAAGAATTTGTATGAGCCATCTAGCCAAGTGTCTGCCATCTAGCCAAGAATTTGCATCATGCACTAGCCACCATGCTAGGTCACCATCCCTGGTTGTCTCGTGATCTCGCGCTTGCTAACCCCGTTGACATCCCTTGCATGCTCTGTGACTTGTCTTGTGTTGTCAATCCTAAGCTTGGTCATCAAACATATCTGTGCATAATCGAAATAGACCTTGAATATCATGTGACTTGTTGAATCTACTGAGCCATGATCACATGAGAAATTAGCTTCCTTGCTAGGTGTTGCATACGCCTGAGTTGCATGAGCCACCTGAAGCTCACTCAACCAATATGCTCGGTAAACCTTAGTGAACCATTTGCACTGTGACTTGTTGATACCCTAAGCTCTGTGAATCCTTGAGTCATCCCCCGAAGCCGCAAGTATGAGCCGTGCTGTGAATGAACTTTTGCTAGCTAATAAAGTTATAAACCGCATAACCTGTGCAACCCTCCAGCCCCCTGAAGCTGTGGGGCTTTGTTGCTACTTGGTTAACCAAGTTTGATGCACTACCCTTTTGACATCAGCCAACCTGCAAGCAACCTGTGCAAATTGTGTGCACTCAAACCTGTGCTTGACAACCAGTGCACACAACTGAAGCAGAAACTAAAAATCTGGGCTGCAAACAGCTGAAGCCCACAAAAGAACCAAAAGAAACCCACTGCTGGGCTGCAATAACATGCACACAAACTGAGCCCACCCACTGGGCTTGCACTCTGCACAACCGGGGCCCACAATCATAGCTGGGCTGACTGACCACACACAGCTGGGCTCACTGCAACCAAACTCTAGCCCACCTAACTGAATCAACAACCGGGTCAGAACTCGCAACCTTCACCCACATCGCCCATACTTCTTTGGTTTACACAAACCTGGGCTCTACAACACAGCTAGCCCACCTGCCTGAAGCCCAACCTGGGCTTTACATTCTGCCAACAAACTGAAGCCCACCCATTGGGCTCAATCTAAGCAGAAAACCCAAGCCCACATAAGCCACACTGCTGGGCTTAAACCAATCCAAACCCAACTTAAGTTGAGCTGCTGGGCCTCTTACAAGCCTGGGCTGTGTAAATTTCACATAGCTGGGTTGCACATAACCCAACTAATCCCAATAAACCAAAGGAGCCCACAGAAACCAAAATGCCCATTTAAACCAAAATGCCCATTTAAACCAAATTCCCACATAAACCAAAGCCCATTTTCATGTTCTATGTTTCTGTACATTATCTTTTGGGTTGACCCTCAACTTTTTAGATTGTTAGTAAATTTTTGTATATAAATTTTTGTAGGACTTGTTAAATTTTTCTTTTCTTGAATCGGTTGAGTCTTCTTGCACATATATTATGCTAATCCGATATGATCTCCACTGAGAATGTTGGATTTTGCCTTGATTAATGAAGCTCAACCATGCTCTCCGCCGACATCCTTAATCTCTTCCCTTTTATCTATTCAGCATAGTTCTCGTGGTACGTGACTGTTTAAATTTTTCCTATCTGTGACACATTGAGGACAATGTTTGATTTAGGTTTGGGGGTGCATTTGCATTTAGAGTTTTTAGTCTTTTATTTTGCATTTAGAGTTTTTAGTCTTTTATTTCACCTTCTATCTTAAAAAAAAAAAAAAAAAAAAAAAAAAAAAAAAAAAATCAAAAACTCTTTTTGTAAAAACCTCCAACTTTTAGAGATTTTAGAGTCACTAGCATGCTTTTAGCTATGTTTACATAGAGAGTCTGACCAAATAACGAAACTTGGAAGTACCGGAAAACGCAATCGGGTTCCTTAGTTGATTAGAGCGTTAAAGTGGATTTAACCATACCGGAGGGCGAATTAGGTGTTGTTTAGATATTCGGTAGTAGAATTGTGATCACCCATAGTGGAGACTACCCATTTTACATCAAGTGAGGCACCAACCTTCAATTTTTTGCAACTTTCTAGAAAAGTCATTAGAGTGTGTGTCACCTTACGTAAATTCCGGGTAGGAATGGTGAGCTACCCAACTTCGCACCAATTTCAAAGACTACTTTTGATCTCTTGAGTGCTAGTTTTTGTCAATCATGAGGGTGACGTCTAAAGATGAAAACTCCTTCTAAATACCGATTTGCAGTTAGCATCATTCTCTCTCTCAATCAGCAAGACCCATGGAAACACATCATCGTCAGCAACCGGAGCAGAATCAGAATATTGAAAGAAAAATTGATATAGTCCAAGGTTTATGTGCAACAAAGAAAAAGAAAAGAAAATAGGATGAGAATTAATAAAATTTATAAAATCAAGACAATACAAGTTGTGGAAAAATTGAGTGATAAAGTCCTTTGTCCATGGAGTTAGTTGTTTCACTATTGGTATTTGTATTTTTATTTTCACTTATTACAAAAAAAAAAAAAAAAAAAAATCAAAAATCAAAAATCAAAAAAATATTGTAGTTTATTTTCTTATTTTTGCTACCACCATGGTAAAGAAGAGTTTAAAAAGAAAAATCCAAACAACAAGGAATTTGAGTAGAAAAGTTAAAAATTGTCAAGTTTTGTGAAGTTTAGAAGTTCGTCATCAACATTTGAAGACCGAAGATTGAAGACGTTTCTATGGTTTCTTATGAGAGAGTGATATTAATTGCCGATCGGATGAGAAGTGAGTGAGTACTCCCACCCTTGCTAATGGTTGATTTCCTTTCTTAGAGATCATCAGAAAAAGATTCTTTTTGTCCACACTTCTGTGGAGTCTCCAGATTTTATTTCGGAAGGTTATCCTTCTTACCTACAACGTGTGCGGGATTTCTCTCTTTACTCCTGTCACACACATGAGAGACTAAAAAGCGATCTTTTTGAGTGCAATTATCATAAAACCCTAATGGTGAGGCAGAAGTTGAGACTTATGATCACAATCGAATCCGAATTCTTTCATATGGTATGGTTACTTCTCGCTCAAGACTTAAGGATGAGAATGCGTTCTTCGATAGTTCTAACTTCACATTACTACCATGCGAAACTCTATGTCCTCATAGCTTCTTGGAGGCTTGAGACTCTTTTACACTCGAAGTTGGAGAAGGTTTTGTGGGTACACCTCTGGTAAACCCTCACAAGACTACAACTCGTCCACTAGGGACACCTAGGGGTTTAAAGGCTTAGTGCATACGCTAAATGCATTCGAGAGACTGCGACAGGGGTATAGTTAGGATTTCTTAATTTCTCGTTTCACTTGAGGACAAGTAAAATTCAGGTTTGGGGGTATTTGATGAGTGCCAAATAGTGCATATTTATACACCTTTTTATTGGCATTTTACTCATCTTTTGTGCTTATAAATTAGATATTATCCCATATTATGTATTTTCCTTGTTTTCAAGAATAAATATTTGTATTAATTAATTTTGTGTTTTTAGGTAATAAATAAAGTCCGGAGGAACTGAGGAGCTAAAGAGCGAAGAATTGGAGTCAAACATCTATGGAGCGGATAGCCAAAGCCCGCGCGCAAATCACTTGCAACCCAACAAGGAAGACTTGGGCTAGAGCGACCCGCGATCCGGATCCGAGCCCGTCTCTTCTAAGACGTTGAGATTTCTTTCTCCCTCATCCAACGGTCGCTGCTTTCACGTGCATCGAAGATCGCTGCTCCCGTGCTACACCAGATCACATCAAAACCGGCTACCTCTCTCAGCCGTTCAGATCGCAGCCGCCTCATCCAACGCTCGCTCGGCCTGTCCCATCGTCCATTGCTGTCCCTGTTTCACAGCGAAATCTCCATACCCTATACCCCCATCGACAAACCCTATTCTCTTCATCTCCTTCTCTCACCTTCTTCTCTCCCGTCTCCATCAGTTGCAGAGCAACTTTACCACCTCCATACCCTGTCAGAGCCTCACCTCCGCCACCTTCTTCCCTGACACCACACCAACACCAACAGCTACCTATTCCGCCACACCCAAGCTGTGTTTGTCTTTAAAATAGCTTCTCATAACTCTAGAAGCTATGTTAAAGATAAACAAGACTAGGGTTTCTCATAAATCAATCAAGGGAGTCAGAGAAGCATGAGGAGAGCCAACAACCGATGCAGAGAGAGTATGGGTGCGAGAGATTAGGTTTGATTTGTTTTCTCTGTTATTTCAATTTTGGGAATTAGGGTTTGAGAGTTTTCAGTTGCATGTATAAATAGGGACGAGTTGTGTTGATAGAGGGCACGCCTGGATTAGCCAGTGCTGTCAATTAGATTTAATTTCTGTTATTTTTCAGTTTTAATTTAGTTTGCTAGGGTTTCATGAAACCCTAATTCCATGTATGAATTCAACTCAGTTTGTGTTGTCTTGAGTGCTTAAATTTAAAGATAATTTCAATCCTAGCAACTAACTCTCTTCTCTCACAATGCATGCCAATGCCATGGATGCATTGTAGTTAGGTTAAACTTGGGTTAGGTATGCTTTTAGCTCAAGCTTTAGAATTATAGGCTAATTCCTTTGATTAGTTATACTTGATTAGATAACTAATGCTCGGGTTAGTACCCTAGTCTGAACATTGAAATATCACAAGGAGAAACTCCTTAGCTAGGTGATGGAATTGACACACCTCACTTGTCTACCATAGGAACAAGAAACCTCAATCTAGTTGAACACATACTAGGAACCAAGTGGTGGAATGAAGACCCAAGCACCCTTTTGTCACTGCTTTCCTTAGTTTAGGTTCATTACACTTCACTCAGCCGTTTCGGCACAAAAATATTTGTATTACCATCTCGTGTTACATTACCTCACTTAGAATTCAGTTAAGCAGCCTTAGATCACACATCAAAGCACCCTCGTCTATGTGGATCGACTCGTACGTGCCCGGTTCTACAACCAAGACACCGTGCACTTGCATGTATCACCGTAGGCCATATAATACATACACATCTTCGGGCCTACCAGTTAGCTTAACAAGCAAAGTTCAGTCCTCAATGTCATACAATAAACAACCTAGCTATTGTGCTACAATGACAGAGCTAAGCTCTGAGCAAAGCACTCAGAGTTCAGGGCTATGCTACAGGGAGCAATGTCGAACTCAGTTCTCAGTGCTACAGAATATGCACTGAGAGTATCATGGACTGAATGGGACTAAGCTTTACAAGTACACTAAGCTACAACACTAGGCAGTGTTGCTTTAGTTTCCTTGTAAACTAGTGTCAAAGCTCAGCTGAGCTAATAGCAAGAAACACTACAAATATGCACAGATGATGAGGTAGCACTGAAATGCAACTGATAAGCTTGATCCTACAACTGAGCTTACAAGAGACAATAAAACAGAGAACAGGGTAGTGACACTAAGAAACACTAAGATGCAAAATAAAAGAGAACAGGGTAGTGACAATATGCAATACAAGCTACACTAAGTTATAACACAAGAAGCTAAGTTACACTAACAAAGAACTAAAACAAGTTAAATACAAATATATACAGGGGAGCATAAATAGCTAGAACAACTGATGCAATCACAGGATGATGCAAAGGTTAATACAAGTTACACTAAAACAGGACTATGATGCTACAATGAAAACAAGGCCAATGAAAACAGGGCTAAAACTACAATGAAAACAAAAGGTGGGTATATACAGGGAAAAAAAGGAAATCAGTTAAGCAAAGCCAATGAACACAGGGCACGCGCCAAGTCCCCGGCAACGGCGCCAAAAACTTGGTAGGCCTCGAATGTGTATGAATTTATGGCCTACGGTGATAACCGCAAGTGCACGGCGTCTATCGGAGACGCGGCAAGTACGGGTCGAACCACAGAGACTTGTGGTGCTCTTATATGATCTAAGGCTTCCTCAACTGACTTCAAATGAGTAACAAGGTAACAGCAGATGTTGGTGTCGAAGCGACTGAGGTTGAAATGTGACACTAAACTAAGGTAAAAGAAATAAAATGTGACAATGGGAAATACCAGGGTGGTGAATCCACCACTAGACTCTTTGCTAAGGCAATTCAATTCATGTTATGTTCTTATACCTTCCTAAGGATGATTCTAAAGAGTAATACATCACTAATCTCACTAGTTCCCCCTAGTATAGAGTGTCTTATCACAAGACACTCTATCACAGTTCCTTAGTTGCTTACTAAGCATCACTCATACATTGTTAAGCACATACACCTTCCTTGGCAGTTCTAATGGGGGATTTGATCAACCTTTCACTCTAACTCTCTCCTAGTATTGGTCGTCTTCTTACAAAGATGTGCCAATCACAAGAGAGTTAGATTAATTAGCTAATTACTTTCCTATTTCTATTAAGCACAATAAGAACAAAGAACATCAAACTGATTTTCTCAACATAAAATCCAGGGTTTCAACAACACCCCAGCTGATGGAATTAAAACATATTAAGACTACAAATTAAACCCTAATTGATACACTGGCTAACCCAGGCATGCCTTCTACACAAACCCCTCACTGCTATTTATACATGCAACCCCAAAATAATTCCAAACCCTAATTTAATTTTAAAACATAAATTAAATCAAACCCATACTCTGAATCGCACTCCTCTCTTGTCAAATCGTCTCCTGCGCTCCATGCTTTGGTTGTTGGCTAACCCTAGTTTCAATTATCTATCATTTAGCTTCTAGGGTTTGAGAAGCTATGTAATAGATAATTAATACTAGGAGCGGGCTGTTGGGGTTGGTTGTTGCTCGATATGGTGGTGGTGATGGTGGTCGGGGAAGAGGGAAGGTGCTTTGGTCGGGTGAAGGAAGGTGGAGGAGCAGAGCTCTGCTCTGAGATGGAGACGGGAGAGAGCAGAGGAGAAGAAAGAGAAAGTGAGGAAGGGAAATGAGGTGTAGTCGATAGGTGTAGGGGTATGGGTATTTTGCTGTGAGGCAGGGACAGCGAGATTTGATGGGGAAGCTGCAGCGAGCATTGGATCTAGCTGGAGAAGATCTGAACGGCCGAGGGAAGTAAGCGGTTTTGGCGTGATCTGGTGTAGCACGGGAGCAGCGATCTTCGATGCACGTGGAGGCAGCGACCGTTGGATGAGGGAGAAAGAAATCTCAACGTCTCAGAAGAGACGGGCTCGGATCCGGGTCATGGGTAGCTTTAGCCCAAGTCTTCCTTGTTGGGTTGCAACTAATTTGCGCGCGGGCTTTGGCTATCCGCTCCATAGATGTTTGACTCCAATTCTTCGCTCTTTGGGCTCCTCAGTTTCTCCGAGCTTTATTTACTACCTAAAAACACAAAATTAATTAATACAAATATTTATTCTTGAAAACAAGGAAAACACGAATGCTGGGATAATATCTGATTTCTAAGCGCAAAAGATGAGTAAAATGCCAATAAAAAGGTGTATAAATATGCACTATTTGGCACTCATCATGAACACCGTCACCACCACTAGTCACGTGGCTTTTGTTTTTGATAGAGGAAAATCAAAACAGAACATAATGGTCACTGGTTTGGCATCAACAAGGAGAATCGATCTCGATCGTGAGGAGTATATCTCGGTCCTAACTAGTGAATCTTCAGAAGTCATTCAAAGAGCTTGCTGTGTGGAGGAAGTGTTGGTGACCAGCAAAGATGGCAAGCTAAGACTGGTGCCTGTTTTGGGTGAAATCATTAGTAAGATTAGTGGGATGTATACAGTAACAGCACATGCCAATATATGGCGTAAAGGATTACAAGGGAAACCAGGGAGAAACTTGTTGCTTGCGTGCCATGGTTTGACATCTAGCGCGGACCAGAAACTAACATGTTTTGAGTATCAAGAAGGGGTGATGGAGTTAGTGCCTGATACTGAAAACAGCAATGGAGATTGGGGTTTCGTGTTTGATCGTGGGAAAGTAGCGCGGATATCCTACGACAAAGACAACATTACTTGCTCATTGCGTTTCAGGATTTCTAAAGCTTTGGGTTTTGTTTTCGATCGTGGGAAGGCCGAAGTGACAACAAAGATATGCAGAGTTCTTGAAGCTTCTCATCGGAGCTGAGAATTTTAAACCTGGGGTGGTTGATGCAGGGGCATATTATGACCCTTTAGAGTGTTTTCCTATTTAGGACGTTTGCTAGTTTATCTCTTAAGAAAGGGCGTTTCTGTCCATTAGTCTTAGGGTTTTCTCTTTTTAGGTTTTGGTTGCGAGTATAAGTAGGTTATTACCTGTCTCTTAGAAGGCAGACTTTATTATTGATTTTAAGAAAATAATCGTTTGATTATCAATGAGTAATTTGGCTGCTAGCCCTAGACTCAATTTATCAACGTCTTGTTGATTTTCTATCGTTCTATTCTTCAAGTTTTCTGTCTATTGTTAGTTTATGCCCTATGTTGCTAGCCTAACTTCATCACTTCCACATCACAAACCTGTTTTTTTTTTTTTTTTTTTTTTTCTAGTAATGAATGTTTTGAACATTTTATGTAGATGCTTATATCTAAACCTCAGATCTGCCACGAGTTTGAGCGGTTGAGCACTTGCCTCGCCTGATACTAAAGTTGTTGTGTTCAATGGTAGTTTTAACATCAAAACCCAGAAGGAATGACAAAAGAAAGAGTGATTCATGTCGAGTGCAACTTCCCATGAATTTTCACCCGTTCTGGAATGTCTCGGGAAGAAAGGTATGCATTCTCTTTTTTCTTAGATATGACAAAAGAAAGAGTGATTCATGTCGAGTGCAACTTCCCATGCATTTTCACCCGTTCTGGAATGTCTCGGGAAGAAAGGTATGCATTCTCTTTTTTCTTAGATTTCATTTAGTTACTTTCGGGCTTGTTACATTGATGTGTTTGCATGAAGGTGCAAGTGCCAAGTGAATCTGTTAGTGATTTTGTTTCTACGACATTGTAGTACTGCATCAGTTCCGTTAAACTTAATAGTATCTCTTTCTTTTTGCAGGTTTGGCAGAGCAGGTCGATTTGGTATGAAAGGGTTGCAATTTAATTTGTCACTTCATGTGTAGGTTCAAGAGAGGTTCGAGGAGAGGTTTGAAGTAAGAAGAATTACGCTGATGTTAAAGAACATGCAACTCTCCGAATATCTTTTTTATCGTGTTCGTTAACTAAAAAATGGAGACTCTAGGGATTATTTCTTGTACTGAAATCTTTGGTTGAAAACTTCTCATCGAAACTAAGCCACCCAATTATAATCTTTCAAAACCCCGGCCAGTTGGTTTTCAGAATTCCTTTTTAGTTTAAATGTATATATGTTGGAAAATGGATTTTCAGATTTGCATTGTCTAAATTTAAGCATGGCATTCTTACACATGCAAAGTGAAATGGACTGTTGGTTTCTTGCCGGCATACCATTGGAATTGGTGTTAATTGATCTACCTAGAATATATAATAATCTTATCCTTAAACTTCCTTGTTCTTTCAATGTTGGAGTTGAACAATATTTGAACTCTGAAAGGAGAGTAGTTGCAGTGAGAGGAACAGGATGTTGCAGAGTCGTGGTCATCTTTGAACAACCACTAATTCAAAGATAAGTTTTTGTTTCTCTTTTTTCAATCATTTACATAATATCTATATGAAAACCTATATATTTGAGATCGATAAGAACTCATTATAACTTCATACAAGCGTTAGCAGCTAACTGTTTTACATCCCCTATGATTTTTGATCTTTTTCCATGAACTGATATGGCTTATAAGCATATATCTTTGATTTTCTCATAAACATATATCTACGAACATTAACCTAGAAGCATTTAATCTCTGAAATTGTGTTTGTTGTTTATAAATATTAAGCTGAATATGTGTAGGTACTGAACATTTGCTTTAACTGAACTGAGTGGTGAAGTTACAACAAATTAAGAGAACCATAGAATTGGTACAACAGTCAAAGCTTGCTGGAAGACCAACTAATAAGAGTCATGGTGAATAGCTGTAAAGCTTTAAACTGGGTTTGAGCATCTTGGCTTTCAGAGGAAGATTCTCAATGATGAACTGATGGTAGAACCTTGCTCCTAAGTTGAGCCAATTCGTTATCTTAAGCTTGTAATATGAATATAGGTTATCGTTTTCCGACTTGGTGTTGGAAGTTTTTCAGACTTGGAAGTTGTAGTATTTTTGTTAAGTTTAAATTGGTAAATTGAATACATCTTTTAATACAAATTGAGTTTTAAAGTCATTATCAATTCAATTTTTTTAAATTCATATCTGAAGTCATTATTAATTTAATTGTGGTTCAGCTTCTATTTTTTGATTTAGTTGATTCAGCTGAATCAATATCAATTTTTTTTATAAAATATCTTCAATAAAAACTATTGTGTCTATCAGTACTAGTCAATCAACTGTTGATGAAAGTCGTTTTTTAAAGAATTCAACCTTCGCCAGAAACAGTCGTTTGAGAAAAACCACTTATAGATTCCAACTGATGGACGCAGTCGTTTTTAGCGATATAACTTCTTGTCCCAGCAGTGGTTTAACTTCTGTTTTCCACTGGTGAAATCTAATGAAAAATAATAAATATAAACAAAAGCGAGGGTTACTGGGACTAGGATTCCACCGATTTCATAACATAAGGTTCAATTATTTATTCTCAACAATTATCGCTCAATAAATAAAATAACACCGACTCTTATCTTTGCCAAAGTAGATTCTCAAAATATTAATTATAAATCGTAAGCATGGGACATCAAACATCTAAGCAAGCATGACCCATCAAATGAAATGATAACTAATTAATTCAAATCATGATTCTATTTTAATTAGTGCAAAAGTCATATAGAAAATAAAGTAAATTTACCCATGTATGAAATTCGGATTCCTCCGTCGACCCAGTGTAGGGGTCTAGCTTCTCATGATGAAACACACTCAAAGATATAATCCATAGCTCAAATGGTGTTTTTATTGAAGAAAACTAATAATACAATGAATCTGCAATGCCGTAGTGGTGTTACAGAAGTCACTGTTACAATAATTGTTGTAAACTGGAGCTATTTGTCACAAATGAACTGTTACAAAGATCTGAAAAATTAAGACGCTAGGATGTTGAAAAAATAAGACACTAGAAATAACGACTGCAGTTTGCAGTGTTATGTTCTTCGTGGCTTCTTCTTCCTGCAGGTGATGATTCACTCTGCAACTTCCTATTTTACGCTCAGTCAATGCCCCAAACTCTCCACCCCCCTTCTGTGACTCCCGTAAACTCATTATATAGTCTCAGCAGCACCCAATCTCTCTTGTTTAATGCGCAAATATTCTCTCTTTACTCAATTATTCTCCACGGTAATATATATTCCATTATTATCTCTTTCTCGCCTCTGTTTGTGGTTTTCACACTTCAAACTTGCTACCAACATGTTATGGGACAGATTCAACCATGCCGTTACCTCATGCAACTCCCAAAAATAGTACAATCAACTCGTGGAAAAATAACAGGAAACCCGAGATATCTTCACTCCTGTTTCTTCTCACGCATCTTTTGACTTCTTTAAAAATCTCTTGATATACTCGAATCCACAGAAAGATATCCTCCCAATAGTCTCACGTACTTCCCATAAAACATCCAAAAATATCCTGTAATATTAATCTTCCCCTGTTTACATCAAATCGCGAGTATATCCTTCCTTTTTTGAAACAAAAGCATTTGCCACCCCTGTTTTATCATGACAGGTTGTTTCCAACTCATATCCATGAAAATATCTCACATATTAACTCCCAAAATTGAAACAGAAATATTACGCAGGTGGAAGATCTAATTTTCCCGCCAAAAATGTTTCTCTCGTGAAGAAGAAAGTCATCCCTTATCCAAGCAGCTGGGGTGCGAATAACAGGGGTGTACATATTAAATAAGGTGGCCCTTATAAATTGAGGTGCCCCTTATCCAAAACCGAGAGTCCGTATAACATGTGTCTTCCGGATGCCTTTAGTAATTTGTCGAGCAGATGTTTATTGCCAAAAATACCTACAAACAAGTTTATTAGTGATAAAATGAGTCCCAACTAATGTATTTATGGGTGAAAATGCGTCACACTTTCGTGCTTATCAGAAAACATAAACATGCCTGAAGAGGCGCTATGACAGGTGTATGACACTCAGTGGTAAAGCCAAGATCCAAAGTGACGCTATGGGTCCCATGTCTTTTGAAAGTCCGCTGATGACACTCAGGAGTTTTCCGTTTTAATGTAGGTTCTTACTCGGAGCGGAGTGACGGAGGCTCCTAGCCTTTGAGCGGAGCAACAGAGGATCTTCTCCTTCAAACGGCGAAGGTTTGTCACTTCAGAACAACGAAAGTCTTTCACTTCATAGAGGCAGTGGCTCTTCGCCTCGGAGTTAGACAATCTCTTCGGGCCTAACTGGGCTTATTCTGTATTGAGCTAACTTTTCTTCGTTCAGAAGTCGAACCTCATCTTGAACCTTTTCTAGTTATCTTGACTAAATTGTGTTTAAGTTTACACACTTCTCTGCATGGCTTGATATCTGACAGTATTCATGGACTTGAGTACCACGACTAGGTTGGACATTTTGGAAAAATAACAATTCTGCCCTTGAGTTGCGAAATGATGAATTTACCCTTGGATCGTAAGATGATCGTTTTACCCTCGGTCCAAAAGTCAACATCTACAATTGGGCTCAATGTTTAGTGATTTTTGGTTTAGTCACGAGGTATAAAATTTCTGGCATTTTTAGGGGCGACCCCAAAAGAATTAGGGGCGACTCTAAAAGACAAAAAAGGTCACCCAAATATAAATCTAAGCTACCCCTTATCTTCGATTTTTCAAAATGGCCAATATGCCCTTATATAATCGGTAGGTTAAAGGTGAATCGGTAGGTTAAATTGAAACTATACCTACCGATTATTGTGTAGATACTTTGGCTAATAATCCCTTTTATAATCGGTAGCATATCCAACTTGTAAGACTACCGATTATAAGGAGCCCCATATTCAACCTTGGCCAAATTCCATAGGTTTTGAGGGGTGTAGAGCCAACCATAACCACTTGGCTTGAGCTGTGGATGTAGCCATAATCGGAAGCCTAATAGGTTACATAAACTACCGATTATAAGTTGCCCCAAAATGAGTTTTTTCTAAAATCCTTCACGTAATGAATTTTGAAATCTACCATAATCGGTAGGGTATATAATTATATAACCCACCGATTATAACGAGCCCTGGATCCAACCTTTGCCATATTTCATAGGTTTGGAGGGTACACGACCACCATAGCCACTTGGTTCGTGTTTTGGATGCAAATTAATCGGGAGTTAAATATATTACCAAACCACCGATTATGGGTTGCCCCAAAATGAGTTTTTTTTCTAAAATCCTTCATGTAAGGGAATTTGAAATATACCATAATCGTAGAGCTAACAACTTAACAACCTACCCATTATAAGGAGCCCCAGATCGAACCCTTGCCAAAATCCATAGGTTTAGAGGGTACAGAGCCAGGCATAACCATGTGGTTCGTGATTTGGATGTAGCCGTAATTGGACGTCAAATAGGTTACACAACCTACCGATTATAGGTTGCCCCAAAATGAGTTTTTTCTAAATCCTTCATGCGATGAATTTTGAAATCTAACCTTAATCGGTAGTCTATCCAACTTAACAACCTACCAATTGTAAGGAGCCCCAGATCGAACCCTTGCCAAATTCCATAGGTTTTGAGTGTACAGAGCCAGGCATAACCATGTGGTTCGTGATTTGGATGTAACCATAATCGTAAGCCAAATAGGTTACACAACCTACCGATTATAGGTTGCCCCAAAATGAGTTTTTTAAAAAATCCTTCGTGTGATGAATTTTGAAATCTACCATAATCGGTAGAGTTTAAAACTTATAACCCTACCAATTATAAGTGGCCCCAGATTCAACCTTTGCCAAAAACTAAAATATTCGGTAGCCAAAACAATAATCGGTAGTTTCACATAATAATCGGAAGCAAACTCTTGTAATCGGTAGGCTGGGGTTTATATATTAGTGTTTGGAATTTTTTTTGACTCATTGTGAGATAACTCCCGATTGAGTGAGAGAAGAAGAAGAAAAAAAAAAAGAAGTGGGTATATGTCGCCAACTTCCGATTTTTGCCAACTTCCATAAACATGGATGGATACGAAGAAGGACGTGAAGTTGTTGAAGTTCAAGGTTCACTACCGTTTAGAGATGACGATTTGGGGTATATGTTGAATGATCCAAACTTTGATGGAGATGAAACCCTAGACGACGCTTTCATGGAAGAAAAGGGAGAATCACCCGAGATCGAAGCTAACGATTCATCAAACATACAGGTATGTTGTTAACAAACTCTAATACCCATGTTATCCATGTTATGTGCGTTTGTATGTGTTTTTGAACGTGAAAATTCGATTTCTGCATGCATTGAATGACATGAACGACATATATTCGGTAGTTAAGTTAGTACAAAATCTACCGATTATCCACAATCGGATATATTTTGATGTATTTATCTGCCGAATATACCAAATTTTGTTTTTGCAGAAATGTCATTTTTTTCGAATTTGAGAACTATAATAATCGGTAGTTAATAAGACTTCCGATTATACAGTTTCCCCAAATTTTGTTTTTGCAGAAATGTCATTTTTTTCGAATTTGGGAACTAGAATAATCGGTAGTAAATAAGACTTCCGATTATAAAGTTGCCCCAAATTTCTTCCTTGGCGAAATCACCTATTTTGGGAATTTAGGAGCTACTATAATTGGTAGTCTCGTGAGGTTATTTTTCCTACCGATTATTATAGAAGCAAGATACGCGTTAGGCACAAAATCGATATTAATCGGTAGTATAATATCGTTACTAAGCTTCCGATTTCTTTATAATAATCGGGCACAAAATAGTTTCCGATTATGTAAGGGCATTAACGTATTCTCCGCGTCCTTGGACATCCCTTAATAGTGTATATGGGTTGGGAATAAAAAAGTCGCCCCTAATTCTTTTGGGGTCGCCCCCTAAAAATGTCAGGATAAAATTGATCAAGCCCGAAATATGTAACAATTCTAGTTTCACCGGTGGTGGTGGATGCATGTCGTATAAAGGTAGCCATGTTTGAGTTTCTATTTGAACCATGTGTTGGATAACGTAAAAACATCAACAACCTAAACACTCAATCACATCTCTCACTCCACGTCGAAAGTTGCGCTAACCTCCTTTCCCATTGGCCGGTCAACGGAACCCCCGCTCCTGATAGGCTGAAAAACAAGTTAGCCCCCTTATATTTCGTGACCGTCAATTTATAATTAAATAAATTCCATCCGATGCTCCAAAATTAGTGGTTCCGTCCACCCTCTTTTATATTGGTAGGTAGACAAAACCATTGATTCTGATTGGCTGAAATTTGTTAAAAATTCTAACACCACGTCTACGTGATATTAATAAAATCCGAGTCGTATAATCGAATCAATAATAAAGGGCCAGGATATTTTTAGGGTCGTGAAATATAAAAAAAAATCTTTGGAAAATCTGAATATTTCCGTATTTGTTTTTTATGCCAAATAAAAAAAAAGAAAGAATTATACGTAAATATTTTTCCGGAAATATGAACGGATAACTTCTTTACTTTCTGTAGATAAACATAAAAATTTAACCTAATTCGTTGAATATAATTACTTTCTGTAGATAAACATAAAAATTTAACCTATTTCGTTGAATATAAGATCATTAAGATTCTTGGGGTTTAGAAATATTTACCTGCTTTAGTAAAGCTACTGATCAACAATTGGATAAAAATCTCTTTGTCGCCATATAAAGTGTTGACATAAGCAACCGATTGAAAAATTATGTTTATCAAGGTAGTATTAAGTTGATAAATTATGTTCTTCTAAAACGAATTCCTATAGGTATTTGTTGGTACTGGTGATGGTGAACCTAAAGAACCCTCTTTCCCTCTCCCTACATAGTTTCATGAACTAAGGTTTGTTTAACAAGAGATTTCTGTATTAATGGTAGTGGATGCTACATGAAAATGGTTAAAATGATAAAATAGGAAATCACAAATAAGTGTAAAAAATATGAAAAAGATAAACATGTTTGGGTCAGTTTTCCTTATTTTCTCTTGATTTGTATGCCTAGCCAAATTACCAACATATTACTGATTGTTTTTTTAGTCATTCACTGGGATTTTGGAGCTTGGAAGTACGTACATGTTTCTTTTCGGTGTCTATCTCTTTGACATGTAGATATGCATATTCATGAATATGCACCTGTGTTAATTTTCTCTTTATCCTGTAGATATACATATTCATGAATATGCACCTGTGTTTATTTATTTCTAACGTTTGATTTTCTCTTTGGATGGAAGCTTTGGTAGTATGTGTATATTGTGTATTTTTGTAGCTGTCATCAGAAAGCATAAGCCTGTCTCGAACATTGTGAGAAAGACGGTTGATGATAGTGATGTCGTGATACGAGAAATTGTGAACGAAAATAGGCGTACTAAAGTTTATTAGTATGAAAGACTTTGATATTGATGTGAAAAGGTGTTTAATACCAGAGATATGATTTGCGCACTGCTTATACTACCACAATTTTTTTTTTTAAGGAAGCACAAATCTTCTGGTAGCATTGGTTTATTCGCTTTCCAGTGGGACAACTAGCAGTGCCAACTCATCGGCTTTCGCTATACCAGGTATATAGTTACCCTCCGTAGGAGGACAAATCATCAATTTATGCATTGATATCGTGTATTTCATATGTGAAGCTTGCTTCAATTTTGGTTTCATTTGTTTTTAACCTATATGTACTTCTTTTAGCAGTATGTATGAGATTAACTGTGATCCCACTGATTAGTGCACTTATGTTTTTCCGAGAAAATTACATCAATGAATAGCAATGGATGCCTATAGGATACTCAACAGTATACAAATTACATATATAACTGAATTGCAATGGATGCCTGTAAGAGACACCAAAGTGTACAAATGTTACTGAGTACATTATAAGAGTCCCGATAGATTGTTGAAAGTGCCAGAAACGGTAGCATATCATATATTAAACTATTATCCAAATTAACTAACCTGAAGGTTTTATTTGGATTACTTTTTTTTTAGTCTCAACTATACAAGTAATGAGTTTGCGTTCTTGCTATTTTATAGGGATAATGTCCAATCTTTTCACAAATGAACTCTTCCACAACAATTTTAGGTGGTCAGGAAAAGCAAAACAAAACAGTGGTAATTAGGTGATATCGATATTGTTAGCAAAATGGATTTTCAATTTTCTGTTTAGGGAGTTCATTAAATGGTAAAATGGTTAGAGGAGTGCAACATGCCAAAGTTTCTTCGTGATCAAAGCTGGCAAGGAATGGTTCTAATAGTTGAAGAAGATAAGAGTCTCGCCACTCCTTATGCTATCGCTGAAATGCAAATAGGAGAAAGGATACTATCATACAAAAACTTCAATTTTTAATTATGCGACATAAATCCAAAGATCATAACAAACAACTACTACCTGGCAGCCTAATGCACGTACTTCATATAATATTCATACAGTTTATTTCTGTCGTTTCATTATTATCTGCACACGGTTGAATTGTTAACTTCATTTGGGAGTGGTAAGGATGTTAAAAGGAACCCATTGTGTGTAATGTGGTAATATATACGTGTGTATTCTTAACAGCATTTGAGCCACAATAATCTTCTTTGCACCTTTTAGTCCTGATTAATATGTTAGGACTACATAGCTCATCGATAATGTTTTACTGTGCCTCGATATCTCCGGTCATCTTATAAAATTTTCAATCATATTTTTTTGATCCCTAATACTTCATTTATACGTACAATGTTGAGTACTAATGTTGATGAAGTCTCTTTACCGTTGCCAACATGAAGTGACTTATATGCTGATTCGATTTAATGGGTTTTTCAAAGCTAAAAACCTTTAGACAGCCAACTTGATAGATGTAGCATGTAGTGTATGTCATCATTGGAGTCGAGTTGCCAGTTTTGACATCTTTTTAGCTCTCAATTCGTAAGGAAATCTGAGTATCCAACTTCCAGGACGGATATCTCGCAAGTCATAGCACATAACCATGATATTTGTGTTCTAAGTATTTCTAACCCGGCATAGCAATTATTGATGAAAATATTAACAAAGGCTTCCATAGATTTGAATATCGGATGCGAGAGTTGGAGGCTTAGTATGATGGGCATTCGGTTTTTATGTGCATGGATCTCTTGAGATAGATGATGAGGTGAGTGTATAAGTAAAGTAAAATGTTTTTAATCAGATGAGCTATCCCGGGAGAAAATGTACCCATATTATTTTTCAATGTTGTTTAAGACCTATTATATTTTTATGAACGACTCTAGGAGCTTCCAGAAAAAAAATGTATTCATCTCTATATTTAGATTGTTCCAGATATAATGGTTGATTGGCCGGAAATTTACGTCTATATAAAACATGCAGTGATTCTTGGTTTGCACCAGCCGTGCAGAGGTTACCTGACTACTTGCGTTTAGGATACCAAACTACCAAGATCGCACTTTTAATGGTTGGAGATGAAAATCAGAAAAAACGATGGAGAACCGTATGCAGGCTAGCCAAATTAGCAAAATATTGTTAATTTTTTGTTTTTTGTTTTGATCATACGATGTTGGATTTTGGTTTCATGAAACAGTTTGCGACCTATAAGTGTGAAGTTGGAGAGGAGAAACAAAAAAAAAAAGACAAGAAGTACATCTCTGCTCGGATGCAGGTGTATATATGTGTAGGGGTGGGACTTGGGTTGGTTGGGCGGGTTCGAAGGCTTGGCCGAGGAAGACCCGAGCTAGGAATTTTTTGCCCAGATTTCCCATCGAACCCGTGGAACCCATTGAGGTGTTGCCCAAGTCTGCCCAAGTTATGTTCCTCGGGTTCCCCGGGTTCCTCGGGTCGGCCCAAGTTCCAAGTTATAATAATAAATTTAGTAATAATAAAATTTAGTTGCTCCATTTATTTTAAATTTTCAAATAACTGAAGATTATTTACAATAATATAAACTTTTTTCATATTGAATGATTAATGAGATAGATATAATTTATATTTTTATTAATAAATTTGAAGATAATATCTTAAATTTCTCTAAATAGATGATAATACCAATTATAAAAAATCTTATATATAGTTCTTCGGGTTGGGCGGGTTGTTTGGGTTAAAAATATTTGTGCCCATGCTTACCCAAATTTAACTCGGGTTCATAAAATTTATGCCCGAGCTTGCCCAAAGTTTTGAAATACGTTGCCCATGTCCGCCCAACATTCGGGTTGGGCATGGGTTGGGTGGGTTGACCCAACCCAAGTCCCACCCCTATATATGTGTGCATAATTTTAGTTTAGATTTTAGTTCAAATGCATTTTTTTGTCAATAGGAGCTAGGAGGTATAATAATCAGTTTTTAGGCGACAAAGATACGTTCAATAGTCCTTTGTATGCTTTATAGTAAAAACTAAGTGATAAAATTCCAAACACAAGATTTTGATGGATAATTTTTTTTTTGTGATGCTTATGTCTGCTTGGTGATGCGTGTCGTAGGTGCAATCAAATTAATTAATATTTCCACTCAATTAAAAATAATATAATGGAAGTCAAGTTCGTTCCCACGAGGAGCAAGAGATTCTAGTTGTAAAAATTGTCACGAAAGGGGGGTGTAAAAAGCAAAAGAAAATAAAGAAAGCAATTAAAATCGAAAGTTGAAAGCAATAAGAGAGACAAGACCAAGGAATCCTTCTTCGTTACGAAACAATGAATCAAGTTATGTTCTTTTCTACTTGTTATTAGTCACAAATTATCACCAACCGTAGGATAGCAGGTCCGCTTAGCTAGCCCCAAAATCCCTTATTTCACCGAGTAACAGTCCGCTTAGTTATCGATTCTATTCAAAAGAACCACCTTGAGGTTCGCTTACAAGATGTAATTCCCCGAATGCATTAAGATTTATGAATTTAGGTTTAGTACTAGTAGTTAAACTCGGTTCGCTTGGTCCACTTTCTAGCGTTGTTTTTACACACAATCGCTCACGGAATCCCTCCGCAAGGTCTCATGTTTTCTACTTGTGTAAAGTGTTGAGAACGATTACTTATTCCCTAACTTATACTAGAATTAGATCAATTAACAAATCAATTTAGCGTGCACTCCAAACAATCTATCAATCAATCATGAATGTCGTTAAGATCATTCCTATTAGTAAAAACAAACGACAATCATGTGAAAAACCTCAAGATAGAATTGAAACAAAACTCAAATCATATATTAAGAACTAGGAATTCATCCTCAATCAATAATAAAATTAGCTACTCATGTTAAGGAGTTCACACAAAGAATAAGAAAAGAAAAGTGTTGTGTGTGTAGAGAGGTGTGTAAAAGATGTAGAAAACTTCTCTATTTATAGGCTTCAATATTCTCCAAATCTTCCAAGGAATAGAATCCTTTTCCTTTAGCCATTCAATTTCCAAATTCAAGTCTTTCTCAACTCTTCATCTTCTCTTTCCAAATTTGAGCCAAATTCTCCATCCAATTCCTAGTCCAAGTCTTCACACCCATGAGAGAAGTCCATAGAAAATTCTGGAATTTTTGCTCGCCGGAAAACTGGTATTATGGCCGGAATTTGACCGGAATCCTTCACCGCCGGCCACCTGAAAATTTCTCTGTCAGTGGAATATTCGACGGAATATTCCGTCAGTCCACCGTTAGGACTAACGGTCAAAGTGGCCCAACCGTCAGTCAACTGTTAGTCAATCGGGTCAAGGGAATTCAAGCCAGATGGCGAGTCAGCTCCTGAGTCAGTCTTGCTAAGCTTACTGGTCTTACTCGGCTGTGCTGGATCGTCTGGATCGGCTGAATCGGTCCCAGTTGACTCGCCATAAGAAATATCCGGCCGAGTTCTGTTTATTTATAGGACTTCCCAGGCCAAATTCCAGGCCGATCTTTTGCTCCATTCCCTGCTAAGAAACCTAATACATACATCTAACAATTCATTCTTGCATTCACTCCTTCTATGCTTCTCCATTTGAACTCTAATTGAGCCACCAAAGACCATCAATCTCTTCTCTGCTTGCAATTGACAGAGGCTCAGCTCACCATTCTTCTCTTGCAATTTACTCATTACCACAACCACCATGCCCTGTAATAATGCAAAGACCAACTCGGCCTCACCGCACTACAACTTCAGACTCAAATTGCAAATCCATCTCAGTTCCTCCAGAAGTGACAACACCACCATGAGCATCTGTGTACAGCTCTGCCTAACAGATTCGCAGCTAAACCACCACAGACAACCAAAACCACCTCGAGCTTGATTCTCATAGCAAAACCATTCCAACAGCAGCACTATCCATACCAATAATCAAAGCACCACCGAACCCATTCTCCAATTCGATTATAGCCACACAATCTCGATTCTCGTCTGCATCTACCTGAGATTCACAACAACGGCACTCATCTGTTGTTCTTCATCATTTCTTTTCTTTCGAACAATAGCAGAACCATTCTCAGCTAACACTGATTTCAATCCTCTTCTCGATCTACTTTAACTCAAGAACAATCTCTGATTACTCGAACCCATTTCTCACCACCAACAAAACCCTTTTAATCTCTTCTTCTCTGTGTTGTTTACAACACCAATCCATTTCGATCTGAATCTCAATCTCCTCTTGGTTTTTAATCAGCAGCTCTCAGTCTGAATCGATTCTACGGTCTTCAGATTCGAATCCCCACCATCATCAACATCTCAGCTCAACCATTACATATCAACAGCGCCACCTTCAATTCCATTAACAACGCCATCATCTCTCGCTGAGCACCACCGATCCCTTGATTGAATAAACCCTAACTCTTCTACAGTTCATTGCCATCTCTTGATTTCTTCTCCCGAGCTTCAACAATCTCATTTTCACAGCAGCCGCTTGTCTGGTTTTGTTTCTGGTATAGAAATGATTGAATGAGTAAATGAGTGCGAGAAAGAAACTCGATTAGGGTTGTATAATGGGTTGGATATTGGTACTCGGGCACTTCTGATAAGGGGTAATCAAGTTATAGCCCCTTAACCTTGGCTGGATTGCTACTAGTAATCCTCCCAAAAGAAAGTCGCCCCTTAACCTTGGCTCGTCTCCCGATATTGTTTTCCCGTGAAATGACAATCCCGCCCTTTTGCTCAATTTGGATCATTTATTCTTCTTTTCCTCCGTGCGACTCCAAAGTAGCTATAAAACTCAAAACAAGCGTAAAATACATAATTTACAAGAAAAATAGCAAAGAAAGCATAAACAATAGATAGTAAATTAGGATGTATTCTACACCCTATCACTTGGAGTTATTGACTAAGGATTAAACTGATGGATTTGTAGGGAAAAATAGTAGGATGGATCCTTTGGTTTAAGCTGCAGTTGAAAAGTAAAGACATTAGGAAATTATGTGTCTTCCCTTCTCTTTTTTCTTTTTTTACTTTTACGAAAGTACATGTAACCACCAGTTCTTACATGCAGAGAACATATATGTTTTCCATTTAAATCGAGATACTTTTGAGTATTTTAATTAATATATTTTAGATGAAAAATCTGAGAACTTTCAGATTTTTTTTTACAGGTATGTTTAGTGATTCTGTAGTCGGCAGTTAATGCTAAATTTAGCAAAAGTGTGTCTTAAAGTGAAGGAAGTTTCCTGGAGTCTTAAGTTTTAGCGACTCTATCATTGGCGGTTTATGCTAAGTTTAGCAAGTGTGTGCGCTAATTCAATGAAAAAAGAAAAGCAATTTTTGGAGATTAAGTTAAAGCGGTACATATAAACTACGCGGAGCTTCTGGATTTGCACGTTCAAATACGGTTCCATATAGAATATCGGGAAATCATCTCGCACTTTCGATGGATGGGACGTAACATCAGGGAACGATGAAGATTCAAGAACAAGGTTGGTGGCATTTTTTTTTTAATGATTAGTCGTCGGTAAGTTGATTGTTATTTTTTCTTTTATTAAGATGGGTTATGGCTTAGGACTACTCAGACGAATCAAGTTCGTGTTCAAATTGCCAGAATAAAGGATGTTTTTTTTCTTATTGTCCTGCAAATACTTTGATTCGAATCAATCTCTTTCTATTTATATGTTTAGGGTTTGAAATTAGGGTAGTTTTATTTGGTGTCAGATAAAAGAATTGTTATACCATGTTTTAGTCTGTAAAGGATTGTTTTAGACATGTAGTTACAGTAAAGTATATAAGGATAGTTAAGTAATCTAAGTTATTAAGAATTTGCTCCAACTTAGTTTTGGATTCTTCTACTTATTAAGAGAAAAAAATTGGGCCTGGTGTGCTCATTTCTTTGTTTTCTTTTACTTTTTTAGTTTATGGATTCCTTTTGGTTTTGATTTTGATTTTCTTTGTTTACTTATCAAGAATTTTTTGGAGTTTTAGTTTTTGATGTATTTGATTGAACAGTCCAAGATGTTTTCCACAGATTGGTGTTGAAGATGCTAAAGATGTCGAAATTCGAGAACAGACAAAAGGGTCAAGTGTGGAGTCTTGATCTTCATCTTATGTATAATCAAAATAACATTGTGGGATAATTTGGTATTTTGGTGAATTAAATTTATAATGTGATCCTAGAATTCCTCGAAGATATGTGAAAGATCACCTGGGTAATAATCTTTTCCTTTTCTGTTGCTTACGAGTGAAAAATTTATGTAATGCATCCATGTGTTTATCTTATCGTAACATTAAAAGCACACTAAGTCTCTTATTACAGTTGCGTCAACGGTATTCGTCAATCAGAATGTCCATCAAGTGCATGAATTCCAAGCTCTGATGAATTAACTCCCTCTTGCAACTATTATGTCATAATTCCTTTTTTTTAACATTTATTAGGTCACGGAAGTTGATAAAATAGATCTGGAGGAAGAACAAAATCCATCAAAACATAGTGTCTCTGTTTGAAGTGACAGTAAGACACAATAACGTATGTGCACAAGAACAACAGTTGGTATGGCCAGTAGATATACAATGAAGAAAGTTAGTCAATTAATAATGCATTGGAATCTTATGTATTACAAAACACTGCGTTCTACTGTGAACCAAGGGTTGTTGAACTGCTAGATTATAAAGATTGGTATTACATAAATTATGACAGTCGTAGTTCCTGCAGTAAATATCGCGGGGATTCCTTGGGAAATGTAAGTATTGTATATGATTGTCCTTTCATAATTTTCTTCTTTTAGTTTAAGCTTTTAAAATCGATTTGCACAAAAAAAGAAATGGTTGTTGTAAGTTCACAGTTAAGATTCTCATAGGTCTTTTTCATTAGGTATCCACTTCAAGTAAAAGTGAAGGATGACAGGTAAGCTATGAGGTTCATAGGGGGTCATGACTCACGGGGTGGAGAGTTGGATCATTTTGCAGGAGTAAAGTGAATGTCATTTCTAAAGTTGTTTGACATTATCGAGGACTTGACACACAAAAACTCCTTTCCTGATGTTTGAGTTTGCGAACAGTGCAAAATTTATAACTTTGTTCTCACTCATGGATTATAACATGCGATACTACAAAGATGACCTTATCATGGTTCTAAATTTTTTTTCTGTTGTTGAATTTTTAAATAACAAAAAAAAGACCACAATATCTTTCAATGAGATATTACATCTATATTCCACGTTATGTAGTTGTTCTCTGCCAAATACAGAACAAGTGAGCAACAAGCAAATAATATAGGAACGACGTTATGTTATTGGAGTCTATCGCGTGCATTTCCTGAGTTATCATAGAAGATAATTTCTAGACTCTACTCATTTTTTAATGTTTAAGATATTGCGGGTTCCATAGGTTTCATTTTTTAATGTTTCTACATGCGTCGATACTTGATCTTACTGTATGGCTGCTTAACTCCTCATTTCATTATGTATCATACTCATTGTATTCTAAATTTTCCAGGATTCTCATCGGGAGACTTGATTAGATCATATAACTTTTACATGTTTTCGGCGAATTTACAGGCTCCTACTAAAGGAAGCTGCTCGGTCAGGAACTAATGAAAAGGAGTCAAGTTTTAATCTTCTCTAGATTATTACGGAGAAAGTCAAGAGGGAAATGGGCAAATATTTTATGCATAATTGCAAGTGCAATGGAAAAGTTAATAGAAAAAAATGCATTATATATGATATTGGGCTAATAAAAAACGCATTCATTGCGTTTTAAGTAGATTCTCTGACTATAGCAATAAGTATAATACACGAGGGTCCGATCATAATTTAATTCTCATTTAAGTTTTTTTTTAAATCCACTGTCATATTTCATTTTAATTTTGAGTAAATAAATTGATGGTGCAAGCAAGAGTGTTGAAGGGAGTACTGGAGTTGCACAGTGTTGGTTCAATAGAAACTAACTTTATTTAGAAGAGGTGGTAAATATAACTAAACAACAAGATCAGATCACGGGTTTGGCCCATGAGTACCTGTTGTTCGCTCATATAACTTGAGAACCAGTACGTTAAACAAAAAAACAACAAGAAAAAATTATTTTAAAATATGAAATCTACAGGTTGTGGTGGGATGTATATTGGACGGATAAATTTATCATAATGGGTAGGTGATATCTAGGTGTTTTTTTTTAGGCCCGAGACACAAAATCTACGTCGGATAGGTTGACAAATTTCAAATCACGGGAACACTAATTCTCAATAGCGGTAGCTTTTAGTAGACCTTGCAGATTCTGGATTCAGTTCCGCGATTTTCCATTACTCACCAGTTATATACTCTATTGTTTAACTATATTTTAATGCCTGCTAATAGGGCTATCAATTTGCAGTATTGGTATTACGGGGAAATTGATGATACTTTATGCATCCAATTTTTCAGATCAGGTGGGTTTGTAAAACAAACGATAGATAGTGGCGAAGAATGAGACATTTATTGACATAAGAAGGAACTACAAGGGACCACACGGAACAGATCAAAAAAATAACAGCAAAACAACAAATTAAAGAAAAATAGTTTCATGGGTAAAAATGTCTCATCGTGTAAACCTTATTTGTCATTTTCAGAGTGTAAACCTTATTTGTCATTTTCAGAGTAGAACTGTGTTGTTGGCTCTTAAGTCTCAACTATAAAATGGACAAGTAGTAACATTTAGGCATACAATATATACATATCTAGAATTGATATTTATTTATGGTCGAAGCATTCCCAACACAAGATTCTAAAAGATATCAAATATTTGTTTACGTAAAAAATAGCAAGACTAATTAAGATTTATTTGAAAATTTTCTAATGCATCTAGATAACGGGTGTCGAGCAGAATTCCGCCACAAAAAATCACCATTCCTACCGGTCCCAATACGTAGCATGGGTCACATTTTGCATTTGAAGCATATTGTTATTCTCCGAGTCTCTAACTATATAATGTTAAAAAAATTAAGCCAAAAACCAATCGTTGTAATTTTTAACTAAATGGATGAGAATCTTATAACTATCATTGCTACCATGATATTTTTTCTTGGACCAATGCCCATCTTGAAGAAGGCCTATTAAGTCGTATCATGGAAGTACGTTTTAAGTAGTAGTTGAAACACCACCAATAAACATGTAATGCCGACAAGGTGTTACGTAAAACTTGATTCAACATAGTACCATTACATTGATCGACGTCTAAATCTCGACATAAATAAAGCAATCTCTGCAATAACACTGCATGCGCCCTTCTTGCATTTCACATTTCTTTTTATTTTGTTTTGAAAATTGTGTTTCACAAATTTTCATGTGATCTATACATTTCAAAACTTTTACAGAAAAATCCGTTGGATACCACAATTTGTTAACAAAAAAAAAGGGTTTAACATAAAAAACGTTTATGTTCAATTGCAAATAATTATAGGCATATGAAATTTAATTACTTTAAATCCAAATTTTATGGAATCAACTTCTTTTTAATTATTCTAATACCTGCCTATAAAATTAATAAGTACATGGTTTATAATATCAAATTCAAATCATAAAATCGTTAGATACCTAAAGGGTATCAGAGTTCCCTATATCTTTAATAAATTAAACTAGACTATTCAAAAATAATCTATTGTATTTAACCATGGGTGCGGGGCGAAGCCCCGCCACGCTCAATTAACTGGTCTCATTGTCCCCGGTGCGTAGCACGGGTTACATACTAGTTATACTCACAATCAAACACAAAAGTGGGGCCCATGTTTGCTCCCGTGGTGGGGCCCACACATTTGGTGTCTCTACACAGTTTTTAGCTTGTTTAGAACGGCGGTTCATACAGAACCACTCTTTGACTTTGTACATCATACTCGGTGGTTACATACTTACATGTCGTATAAAGGTAGCCATGTTTGAGTAGTGATTTGGCTATTTACACCATACTCGCAACCTAGATTTGGCTTGGTCCCTGACTCGTCCCAGGTCGGATGACACACCTTCGTTCTCCATATTTTATTTTATTAT
This sequence comes from Papaver armeniacum, assembly GCA_023531295.1. Taxonomy (NCBI): domain Eukaryota; kingdom Viridiplantae; phylum Streptophyta; class Magnoliopsida; order Ranunculales; family Papaveraceae; genus Papaver; species Papaver armeniacum. The sequence continues at coordinate 652,744 of JAJJWW010019225.1, read as the reverse complement.
TTTTTTTTTTTTCAATATTTAATTTTATTAATAATAATAACTTTTAAACAAAGCTCTTGGTTGGTAACCTAGCAAAGCTCTTGGTTGTTATACCTGACTTTTTTTTTTAACCCAAATCTAACCTATGACTAGAACCATTTGAGTCAGATACGAAAATGTCCTCGCCTCGTGGGCTCAAATCATTGGCTCGGGCATAGTGATTAAAGAGTAATACGGATTTCAGTTCGAGGGGTTTACCATAGTTTTCACATTCAGTTTTCTACACGATTTCACTCGGACCTCACTTCGGAAAAAACGAAAGCCTAGAATTTTTTTTTTTTTTATGACGAAGGATGAAAAAGCCTGGATTGAAGATGATGACCAAGGATGAATAATCCATGATCAACACAGGTATTTTGTTCTATTCTCTCGTTCTCTCATTCTGATTTTCTGTATCCAGTGGATTTTATTTCTAGGGTTGAGGGGAAAAAAAAACAGTAAAGCTCTCTCTCTTGATTGGATTAATTCCATTGTTTGATTGGATTAATCCCACTGTATGATTTTTTCTTGTTGTTTTAGTAATGGGTTTTGATTGGAATGAAGAAAATTGTTGTTTCTATTCAAAATTAGATGACCTAATAAAACACTGCTAAATGTTTGTACAGATGATAAATGTGAGATGGTGACATTTATTTCTTTCAGTATTTGGTCCCATGTTCTTGTTAGATGTTCGATGTGGTGCATGTTATTTCTGAACTATCTCACTAGATTGTAGAACTTAGGCCAGCCATGAGCTGTTAACTTATGGTGGGATAGTGATTTCGGTCCTAGTACTTTGTTTATACAGTAGTGTATTCAATTAAGGATGAACTCCAACCAGCGAAGTCCCAGAAATTTTCAGCTGTGATACAATTAGTTTGTAATCCTATACTTTCGTTAGCTAAATTGTGGTAAATAATTATTAAATTTGTAGTTAGGAGTATAAATCATCGACTGAAGAACGTCTACTTTCTTCTTTCCATTCAAATTATTATCAGTTTCCGCTTATGTCTGTTTGGACAGCTTATGTTTATTACAGACCTGATTTTAAGAAAATCACATTTTCAAGGTAAACAATGAAAAAACTTGTTAACATGTATCGTCCATTATAGGGCAAATGAGCTTCGATGGTTTTTATATAATGTCCTGGCTCTTCTAGCTCTATCAGGAGCAAGGCAGGAAAGACATGTGTTCACATTTTGCTTAGAAATCAGAATTCAGAACATAATTATGATGAGAATGATATTCCCTACCCCTGCTATTCATATCCTTCCACTCTCGCTTAGAATCAACTTACTATTACTTCTCATTTCAGTGGAGAAATTGAAGAAGAAGATGAAAGAAAACCACCAAGAGTTTTGTGTCTACATGGGTTTAGAACAAGTGGTGAGATCTTAAAGAAACAAGTGCTTACAAAATGGCCAGAACTGGATCTTGTTTTTATTGATGCTCCTTTTCCAAGTCAAGGAAAATCTGATGTCGAAGGGTTTTATGATCCTCCTTACTATGAACTGTATCAATCTGGAGAAGTATGGTAAAAGCTCTGATTGTTTTAATTCTTAATCTGGCTTTTATTTCTAAAGTGTATGTATTTGAATTTTAGGTAAGTACAGAGTATAGGAATTTTGATGGATGTCTTGAATATGTTGAAGATATAATGATAAAGCAACGTCCTTTTGATGGCTTACTTGGTTTCTCTCAAGGTGGAATTTTTTCTGCAGGTTTGCCACACCTTGACCATTGTATGGCAAATGAGCTTCAACTTTGGACGCTCTCTGTACTTTTCGCGTTTCTTTTCTCCTCCTAGAATCAAATATACCTTGTTCATTGAGAAGTGCGCTTGTTCATTAAATTTCATTTTTCTTACTCTAAGATATATTTCAATTTTCTTTTTCTTACTCTAATATTATGCAATGTGCTTGTTTATTAAATTTCAATTTTCGTTTGTATATGTTATTAATTCAGTTATTCTCCTTTTCTAGATTCGGGTTTATGGATTTATCAAGGTCTTCTCTCCTGCCTGCTTTGGAAGTTCATATTCGTATTTTAGTAATATATGAACGGTATGAGAAAATTTGTGTCTGTCATTGATTTACACATGATAACAAATTATAAGGACAATCCCGTTGTAAGGTATTATTACAGCTTTCTTTTTTTCCCTTTTGCATGATCCTCATGAGTGTATTTATAAGTAGTATACTACTAGATCAAGTTTATTACAGCTTTCTTTTTTTCCCTTCTGCATGATCCTCATGAGTGTATTTAATAGTAGTATTACCACAGTATTACCACTAGATCAAGTTTGTATTAGGGGTGTGGTGGACAGATGACAAACTTAATTGTTGCTAGGTATCATCACTTTTAGGGAAACAAAAATTGAATTCCGTTGTTTCATCTATTGAATGCTCTATTTGTTCTTGTCTTCCTATTGTAGTTCGTAAATTGTAAGATCATTTTCCATTTAAGATGTTACGAAATGTCAGACTTCCATCAAGGAATAGTGTTCTGTGTAACCTGAAATATGGAACTACATATGCTGGACTCCTTAACTGGAAATATCGAAGTACACATGTTGGGCTTATAACTTGAAATGTGGGACTACACATGACGGCCGCGTAACTGATAAAGCATGATGTATCTTAGCTTAGTAAAATTTATAGATAGTTGGCAACAATTATCAGCATAAGTCAATTTTCTTTTGTCCAAATGGAATATATGATTGCTGTTATTGTTCTGAGAAGAAGAGAGTCCTTTTTCCCTGGCTAATAAAATTAACCAGGCAATTCTATGTTTCATGCAGATTTGGTTCTGGGGTTTGGGGAGTTAGAACTCAAGATACTGAGTACATTTCTAATTGGTTAATCGGCAATAATGGTGAAAATGCTGAGCTCCTGTAAATCCTGAAATTTTGGGGCTGAGAAATTTCATGGTTCTGTCGTCCATACTAGTGTGTAGTTTTATGGTGCTAGAGATGTTACCTGATTTCTACTTTGTTGATTCAGAGAATCAAAAAAGTCGAGCCAATTTAAAGAGAAGCGTTTGAGAGATGCTCTTGCGGAGTTTATTCAATAGAAAGTTCTCTCCGGGAGTAGATACAGACACACCAGAGAGAACAGAATCTAACATTTACAACTAAATTGTGTTGTTGTTATCAGTGTAGTTCTAACATTTATCCGGTCACTTGTTTTTTTCTTTTTCCGTGTCTCCGGTATTTTCAAGTTATTTCCAGGGGTATTTAGTGTCCCAAAGGTCTCAGTCAGCTGAAACAGGTCTGATTCAAAAAAACAAACATATTTTTTGAGTCAGACCTTAGTGAGTCAGATCTAGAGGAGTCAGGTAATTTGAGTCAGATCCAGATGAGTCGGATCTTGAAGAAAAAAAAAGAAGACATGATGTTACTGTGGGAAAAAAGAAGTGAACTTTACTGACAACAACAGATTGCAGATTCTCTTCGAGGCTAGTCTTCCTTTCTCAGGATCAATACTCTATGAGGCTAGTTTTCTTTTCTCAGGATCAATACTATATCGAACTGTCAACCTGGTAATCTTTGTATTTTAACTTCCACATTCTTTTTTGTGTATGTATTGTGCCCTACTTGCTGTGAATTTAAGTCTCCAATCAGTCCACCCGGAAAGTACAAGTAGAATCCCAACCAAAAACTAATGAAGTGTATATGGTTCAGGGTACTAGCATTGTCCTTTTTGTCATAAGTTTACAACTTGTGGGAATTAGGAGTCTTAAAGTGCTAGGCCAGGTGATCTACAAGTAGACAGACGTATTCCTTTGCATCATATCATATCCATATGGGAAAGAAGGTAGAGAATATCCTTCGTACGTTTATGAGCCACTACACTTGGCTCAGGCGACTTCCCATTCCCTTTTCACAATAAAAGTGAGATAATGGAGAGATTGGATTCTTTCTCAAAAGTTAGTGATACTACCCCATCATCACTTTGAAGTAAAAGATTCATTCAGAATTCCACATCTAAGAATAAGTCTTGTCCATTGCAGAACTCAAACGCTGGGGTGTGACCTTACGTCTCCTTAGCGACACTTTTTTGTTATTGACCTATATCCAATATATGAGCCAAGTCGGATACAAATTTTGAAATTTGATCCGAGTAAAAATAAGTTGGTCTCTGGCCCCGGAGTTGCAAAACTTCAAAACTGCCAAAATACATACCAGGCATGCAGCATGCTAATTAGAAACACCACAGTGATTCCTTGCAAAGTCAAATTTGGCATCCATTGGGTGTCTGTGCCACGCCCTTGCACCCTTAAATTTTTGGCATCTTAACCAGTCACACCCGGTTTTGAACCTAATTTTGGCGAATTCATCAGGTTTACATACTTTTCTCCATGTAATTTCAAAAAAATTGATCTTTACTGAAATTGACGATTTCCAAATTCAATATATATAGTCTTTCAAATTTACAAGAAAAGTTCTCAAATAAAATGGGTTCAAGTCTTTAAGAAACTTAACAACAAGAAGCCAAAAAAGAACTAGAATCAGAAAAATCTCTGTTTTCCTCTAAAATCAAACACACTCCACTGGGTCTACTTTTTTTTCTCTTCAACGGTATTCGTTTTTTCAATGGCAGGAATTCAAATATTTTCTTGTTTTACTGAAAAACCTCATGTTCTCTCTTCGCATTCATTTTCTTCTTTCACTAAATCCCACCATTTTCCTGTTAATATCAAAACCAATCTCTCCAAACCCCTCAAATTTCAAACTAGCATTTCCTGTGATTACAAACCCACTTTGAATTCTGCTTCCTCAGATGAGAATTTCAATGAAACTGATGACAAACTTAGAGAAGAATGTGGTGTTGTAGGAATTTATGGTGACCCAGAAGCTTCAAGACTCTGTTACCTGGCTCTCCATGCACTTCAGCACCGTGGTCAAGAAGGTGCAGGAATTGTTACAGTTCATGAAAACATTCTGAAATCAGTTACCGGTCTTGGTTTAGTTTCTGAAGTTTTTAATGAATCAAAACTTGATCAACTTCATGGAAATCTATCAATCGGTCATGTTCGTTATTCAACGTCAGGTTCTTCATCGGCGCTAAAGAATATTCAACCTTTTGTTGCTAGTTATAGATTTGGTTCAGTTGGCATTGCTCATAATGGAAATTTGGTCAATTATAATTTACTTAGAAATTTTCTTGAAGAAAAAGGTTCAATTTTTAATACTACTTCAGATACTGAAGTAATTCTTCATTTGATTGCTAAATCAAAAGCTAGACCTTTTATACTTCGAATTATCGATACATGCGAGAAAATCCAAGGAGCTTACTCAATGGTGTTTATAACAGAAGATAAACTAGTTGCTGTTCGCGATCCTTACGGTTTTCGGCCGTTGGTTATGGGTAGAAGAAGTAATGGAGCTTATGTTTTTGTTTCTGAAACTTGTGCATTAGATTTGGTTGATGCAACTTTCGAAAGAGAAGTGTATCCTGGAGAAGTGATCGTTGTTGAGAAAGATTTAAGTATACAATCATTTTGTTTAATGCCTCGTCGAGATCGTAAAGCTTGTGTTTTTGAGCACATTTATTTCTCGCTGCCGAATTCGGTTGTTTTTGGTCTTTCGGTTTATCAAGCCAGAAGAGAATTCGGTGAGATTTTGGCAATGGAAAGTCCTGCTGAATGCGATTTCGTAATAGCGGTACCTGACTCGGGTGTTGTTGCTGCACTTGGGTATGCATCAGAAACTGGGAAATCATTCGAACAAGGTTTGATAAGATCACATTACGTTGGAAGAACTTTTATTGAACCAACACAGGGAATTAGAGATTTCTCCGTTAAGTTAAAACTAGCTCCAGTGAAGGCAGTAATTGAAGGTAAAAAAGTTGTTGTGGTGGATGATTCAATTGTTAGAGGAACTACTTCGAAAAAAATTGTTAGGCTGTTGAAAGAAGCTGGAGCTAAAGAAGTCCATATGAGAATTGCTAGTCCAACGATGAAATATCCTTGCTATTACGGTGTCGATATTCCGGATTCAAGCAAGTTGATATCGAATCAATTAAGTGTCGAAGAGCTTCGTGTATCTATTGGTGCTGATTCACTGGCTTTTCTTCCATTAGAAAAGTTAAAGAATGTGATGGGAGATGGATATTGTTATGCTTGTTTTGATGGAAAATATCCTGTTTTACCACAACCCATTGAATGGGATTACTAGCTCAGAGAGATGAGGATAGATACTACTAGTTCAAAGATAAGAAGATGGAGACTGTGAGGACTAATTCAGCGCGCCTAAATATATTGAACTGATATGTATTTTCTTTGGCCAGTGCACGGTTTCGAACCTGCAACCTGAGCTAAAGTATAGAGCCTTATACTTTTAATAATAGTGACGGTGTTGTTATTTACACAGTAGCAACTTTTATCGCACACCTCTTGGGTTGCACGGACGCTGCATTTTTTGAGCCGTGTCCGCGTCCGTGTCCGACGCGCGTCGGACACATGACGCGCGTTGGATGTTGACACGACATGTGTCAAACGCATCAATATGCGCGTCCCACTCGCGTCTGGTTTGGATGCACTAATGACTCGGGTTTAACGTGTTTTTTTTTCTTCATTTTTATTTAAACTTCTTTCTTTATTTTTTTTCATTTTTACTATTATTAGGGATTGGAGCGTAGCTTGTTGCTCGGCTCCCGTCCAATTTTTTGGTTCATGTCGATAATGAACATGATTGATGTAATAAAAATAAAAATAATAATAATAATAAACTTTTAACCGAGAGGGGTTGCTCTGGTGATTTTCTCGGCGATTGAAAACCGAGATCATTCATCGGTAGTTTTATGTGATTCCTTCACAGTTTGGTCTTCCTCCCTCCGTTTTACTTTTGCATTGGATTTTTACCTTTCTTTTGATACCTACTTTGCTACCATTACCTGCTTTTGGTACGCCTGGGGTTTTTTCTCTTTTCATGGTTTTTCTGAGAAATCTATGCGAATAACAAGAGCCAGCACCAAATCGTCTACACCTTCTGTATCCCCACCCTTTGTCTTCATCACAACCCTCGCCTGTGTTGTCCCATGAAAATGCATACTCTCAGACCACTGCAGTAGGGATATCCTTTTCGACCCAATTCTCTTGTGAGGACGAAACTAATCTCAATGGTTTTTATCATTGCCCGTTCAAAGGTTTTGAGAAATGTGGTGATGGCGTTAATGGTAAAGGCTATGCTAAAGCTTCCTTTTACCAGAATGTTCAGGACAGACATCTGTTCTCAGTTGACAACACCAATTTGTGCAGAAATAGAATATCTAACGAACCCCATATTTTTGATGCTTGGGAGAAGGTTTTGTTGAAACTGAGGATGTGGCTGTGTAAAAAATGCATGCGCATTCATTCCTAGAAGAAAGGTTGCTCGGATCATGGTGGTGATGCTGTTGCTACGCCATTGTTTGGTAATACTCCCAAATTTCTTATCCACGGTGTTGATAGGCCGGCTTCTGATGGTGCGACTGAAGTAGTTGCAGGTAGGAATGTTGAGACTGAGAAAGCTACAGCAGATGATGATTCTATTTTCCTATCTCTGGACTTGTTGAACGCTATCTTCCAGAGACAGTTTGTCACCATTACAAGCATCCCTCATCCCTGTAGATTAAGCTTTTCCAGGGTTCTTAAATTTAGCCTTGATAAGGTGATTGCTAACCCTACAACTCTTTCTCCATGGTTGGAACTATTACTACCGCCCACCTGCACTCTTCAGCTGTATCGACCTAAGAGTCGCTCCGAGGAGAGGTCCGGGAATAGAAAGAAGCATCAGATTGCTTTTATCAACAAAGAACTTAATGCCTGGAAAGAACCCAATGGTTGTTGCTCTTTGATCCACAGTATGTTGCGTTCTCCAAACTTAAGACAGGGTCGTATGCAGAAAGACAAGACTGATAAGAAAAAACAACAGGTAGCTACGAACTTGGTGGCCTGTCGTAGAAAAATGGAATATGGGCATTACACATCTGCCATACGGGTCTTGTCTTCTAATGGAATCGCTCCCCGTAACGATGCTACCTTATCGGAGTTGCAACAAAAACACCCCCAGGCCCTACCTCCTTCCATACCAGCTGGAACTATTAATGTTGATGCTGTCACTGTCGATTCTAAAGCTGTTTTATGAGCAATTAAAAGTTTCCCCAAAGGGACTTCGTGTGGCAGGGATGGTTTACGTGTTCAACATCTTTTAGATGCAATGAGTGCTTCTGCAGCTGCCGTGGCTGAAGAGTTGCTTTCTTCCATTTCTGGGGTCGTTAATTTGTGGCTCGCAGGTAAGTGCCCGGCTGTTTTGGGTGAATATGTGGCTAGTGCTCCGTTAACTACTCTTTTGAAGCCTGGTGGGGGCCTTAGACCAATAACAGTTAGTACTATATGGAGGAGGTTAGTGTCGAAGCTTGCTGCTACTACTGTTGGCAAAGAAATGACATCTTATTTGGGTGATTTTCAATTTGGGGGTGGCGTTCCTTGCGGTAGTGAAGGAATTTTGCATGCTGTCAATAGTTTGCTCGAGTTGAAAGGTACCTCTTCTAACATGACAATGCTTTTGATAGACTTTGCCAATGCTTTCAACATGGTAGATCGGTATGTTCTCATCCAGGAAGTTAGAATGTCGTGCCCGACCATATCTATATGGGTTGAGTTTTGTTATGCAAAACCTGCAAAACTTTACTATGACAGCTTCATTCTATCTTCTGCGCAAGGCGTTCAACAAGGCGACCCACTCGGGCCCCTCCTTTTTGCCCTCACACTCCACCCCTTGGTGAAAAAGATAGCTTCGCAGTGCAAGCTGGATTTACACGCATGTTACCTAGATGATTGCACTATTATTGGGGATACGGTGGAGGTGGCCAAGGCTCTAAAAATCATACAGTCTGAGGGTGTGTTGCGGGGTTTGCATCTTAATATCAAAAAGACAGAAGTATTTTGGCCAATTGCTAATGCTAGAAGCTTTAATGATGGTATGTTTCCCATAGACATTGGCAGACTTGTTGGTGGTGTGAATCTTCTTGGAGGTCCTATTAGTCTTGATCTACAATTTTGTAGTGATATGGTTGTTACTAGAGTTAACAAAACCATCCAGCTTATGGATTCCATTAAAAAACTCAAGGACCCCCTGTGCGAATTGCTTCTATTACGTAATTGTGCTGGTGTTTCTAAGTTATACTTCACAATGCGCACCACCAGGCCTTCGGCGCTTCAACAAGGTATCAATATTTTTGATAATCAACTTGGTTTGTTTTTGAGGCACCTTGTGACTGGAGATGGAGCTGGTTTTGGCCCTTTGCAGCAACGTATCTCCACTTTACCCATTAAGGATGGGGGTTTGGGGATTTACACGATGTCAGACACAAGTAATTATTGCTACCTCGCTTCTCAGAATCAGACCAGGTCCATTCAGAGCACAATACTTAATACCTTGTACTCTGCCTGTTGTGAGAACGATCACACATACCGGCAATCCTTACAGACCTTCATTCGGGTTTGTGATTTACCTTCTTCCTTTAGCTTTGAAGAAACTGCCCCGCCATCCATGCATACACTGACAGTTACTTACTTTGATGTTGTGAAGAGGAAAATCCCGAACCAATTTATCATGTCTGAGAGATACTCGGTTTTGTGGCAATCTAACAGAATCAAGCACGCGCAAGGTTATCTCTTAGCCGTACCGATTAGTGGACTTCATCAGGTTATTGGGCCTAGGCAGTTTCGAGCTGTGTTGTGCTATCGACTCGGTATCCCTCTCTTCCCCAGAGGTGGTTTGTGTTCTTGTTGTAAGCGAGATATGGACATTTTTGGTGATCATGCGATTCATTGTGCTAGTGAGGTTGGGCTCAAGTATCGTCATGATCTTGTTAGAGATGTTGTTGCTGATATGTGTTATAAATATGGTGTGCACGCTAGAAAAGAAGTGTCCTTGGGCCTTCTTTCGAATGGGAAAGCCTTGAAACCCGCGAACATCCTTGTTTATGGTTGGGAGAATGGACTGGATGTGTTTTTGATGTTACTGGTGTCTCACCTTTCACTACAGCTTCCGGGAATGTTTTCGTACCAGGTCAAGCCATTGCCAATGCAGTTACGCGTAAACGTACAAAATATTTAGATGAATGTGCATCTCATGGTTATATGGCTTGGGGGTTTTGGCTTTCACCACTTTGGGTGAACTCGGTGAGGATTTTGTAGTGTTTTTAAAGAGACTTAAGAATTGCATGGCTAAACTTGATGCTTGTAGTGGTCATGGTAGTTTTCTTTTTCATATATTAAGTTTGGTTATTCAGAAAGGTATTGGTGCCCAGCTTGTTGCTAGGTTACCAACAGCTCCATTGTAATACTTTCTTCCCTTTTATTAATAATAATAATAAAATTGATGTTTTCAAAACAAAAAAAAAAAAAATTCTCTTGGTGAGGGTTGACAAATACGCATTAAGTACAAGGTCCAAACTTTATGAAGTTGAAATTTCCTCGTGAGAGTGCCTACACCCAGGATTGTTTCAATGCAACATGGAGCTCTCATAAGGCGGTGGAATTGAAGTTAAAATTACCAACTATAACCACAGATACTCCAGATCATAAAAATTTAGGCGATGATTTGTGGCTATATACTGCAAAAGAAAAAGTCTAAACGACGTCGGGAAAGAGTACAAACTTATTAGACATGGGTACTGGTCAGATTCATCCGATAATCCAATTGTTTGTTTGTTAGCTGCGAGTGGTGTACTGGCCACCAATTGGTCCATAGAATTTAGGTGAAAGTTTATCTACGAGTGTTGCTTATTTTAGTTTGCATGGGATAATTCCAGCTTTTAAAGTTCCTATAGATGTTGCTCATTTCAATGGTGATGCCAACTCGTGGTATCGTTGGACTAAACAATCTATTCCTACATCGACTTGGGAAGAATTCTGTGTGTTATTGCATAGTCGATTTGCAGATCACAAATTTGTCAACCCTCATATAGCTCTAACAAAGCTATCTCAAACAGGAACGGTTCGAGAATTAATTTTGTATCGATGTAATTCCATACCAGATGATAACCCTATTACAATTGTTGGGAATTTTTAATCTGATAATCAATTGGTCAGATTCAACAATTGGATTAATATTTTTTTTTTATATATAGGAAACAATTCCTGCCGGATTGTTGGGAATTTCACCTCAACTCTTCTGATCTTTAGGGTAAACAAAGAATAACCAATACACCAAGAGATACGATAAACACTTAATCAATCACACAAGACACAAATTTACGTGGAAGACCCCAAATCGGGTAAAAACCACGGACAATAACACAATTTATTCAATTAACAAGAAATTCACAAAGAAACCGAAAACCTAGCTTTAGTTTTCCCACTCTTAAGAAGAACTCTTCACAACCGTGTCTTAGACTCTCCTAAGGTCACCTATTTATAGTAGACACCTCTTGTTCTCCAAGTAATCTGTTTCCTAATCTGAATTGGGAAACCATCCTCAACTAGGAATGTCTAACCTAATTAGGTAATACATCCTCAATAAAGAATCCATACTAAAACAGGAAACTACCGTAAATAAGACTTCTAGAATTTGCAAAATCTAGACAACTTCTAACAATTTTTTTTTAATTGGTATCAAAGAATTAATTTTTTTTGAAAATTAAAGATTTTGCGTACTGGTCAGATTCAACAATTGGTAATCTGATACCAAATGTTAGGGTTCTAAACCAAAACACTGTAACAGAATATAAGAACCCTAAGATAAAATCTTTTTTATGGGGATTAGCTACCTCTGCTGTGTAAACAATAATGTAACTGAGTTATGTATTGATTGAATGATATTAAACCCTAGAACAAACTATGGATATATAGTGAACATAACTTGATCACTAAGCAAATACTAAATAAGGAAATGTATGGTATTTCCTAAAAAACTAGACTCTCCTAATTGGTGTTGGTGTCTCAACATCCCCAACCCCTTGAGACACAACTTGTCCTCAAGTTGGATCATAAGACTAAGCTAAAATATATCTGGAAAAAAAATAGAATCGGCATCCTGACATTCCCAGCTCCTGGAAATGCAATTTGTCCTCAAGTTGATCGCTATAACCCATCACAGGAACATCATTAGACTCTGCATCGGCTAACCAAGGTGGCTGCCATAATCTTGTTGTGCCTTACTCGTTTATAGAACATGAGTTCTTTCGTTCCTGGGAAACGTAGATTTGACGTTCAACAGCTTACCACGATCAAACACAAAAGTCACTTCATTAATGGTGGTAATGAAAACCATGCCAACAAATACCACAACGAGTACATCATGTGTATCTCCCGACTTTTGAGCTACACCTTTGAATGCATAACCAATTGGCTCTTTCCTCTGTTGGTCCAAGAAATGGAATAACCCCTTTGGTTCATTATCTACATTTTTGTTTTGAAATAAAATCCACCAACCAAATCTTCTAATTTTGACATAACGTCTAGCGTCAATTGTATCACCTAGAAGTGTCTCAATCGATGATGCAGCGGTAGGTGGTGAAAAGAATATGATGTCATCTAACCATCTCCAGTCGGTATTAACTGATCCAAGAACACTTATATTTTTCGGATAAGAACCCTAAAAGAATATCAAGATGCGATCCTATTTTTCGGCTAGATATATTTTGGAATCAATTTTGTCTTATGATCCAACTTGAGGACAAGTTGTGTCTCAAGGGGTTGGGGATGTTGGGACACCAACATCAATTAGTTATTTTAGGAATTAGTATATCTTTCCTTATTTATTATGGCTTAGGATTCAAGTTACGTTCTCAATATATTCATAGAGTGTTTTAGGGTTTAATATCCATTCAATCAATACAAAACTCAGTTACATTATTGTTTACACAACAGAGATAGCTTAATTTGGGTTACATTTTTTTTTGTTTCCTAATACAATGCGTATTGGTTATTCTTTGTTTACCCTAACATATAAAAAAAACGGGCACCTAGCTCAGCTGGTCATCCCAATTTCCCAAAGTTTCATGCGCTCCAGGAGGTCCCAGGTTCGAGCCCCAAATGACGTAATATTGCATGAATTAACATGGAAGGTAGAGCTAGCTTGCCCCCCTTGTGACACAATCTTAGCCCCCCCAATCCGCTTTGGCTCCCTTGGATAGGTTACCCATGAGGCTCGCTGGTAGGCTAGCACGACAACATATTCAATTAATGTAGTAGTATGTTGTTGGAGCTTAGCTTGTTAGGCTTCCAACTAGTAGTTAATGTAATGCTCTTTATCTAATAATAAAAAATATTTTAAAATAAAAATAAAAAAATAAAAAATAATAATATACCCTTGGGGTGTCCTTTTTATTTTAATAAAGTAATGAATAACATTATCAATTAGTATCAAAAAAAAAATAATAATAATAATTTCGCTTCACGGGTTTGTGACCTGGTGAATATTTTATAATAATAATAATCCTATGTTGATACATGGGGTCGAAAAACCTATGTTGCATAATCCTGCTACTTCTACCAGTAATGAAGAGGACTATGGGGTCTCAATATCGGTATGCTTAATCTGATTTTTCAGAAACAGATCACTACAATCTCGAGCATCCCACCTCAATGTCGCTTGCACTTTTCTAGAACTTTAAAAACATCTCTGGATAAGGTGCTCATCAACCCTTGTGATCTCAAGTCATGGTTACAACTGCTGCTATTACCTATTTGCACTCTCAATTTATATATACCAAAAACCTCAAGGGAAGAAAGATCAGGCAACAGAAAAAGGCTACAAACAGCAGCTATTAATAAATCTTTGAACACATGAAGAGAACCAAATGGATGCAGTATTCTAATTCAGCAGTTATTAGAGGCTCAACAAGAAGCTCAAAGAAGTAGGGAACATCGCACTAGAAAGAAACCAAAGACCAATGTGGAGGCTTGTAGAAAGAAACTAAGCTATGGGAAATACACATTAGCCATCAGAATTTTATCCTCTAATGGTGTAGCACTACATAATGAAGATACTCTACATGAATTACAACAGAAGCACCCTTACGCTCCCCCTCGTATCATACCTCCAGACAACATAGACTGCTCACCAGTTTCTGTAGATAGAAAAGTTGTCTCTGCTGATATTAGAGGTTTTCCAAAAGGCACCTCATATAGTAGGGATGGACTTAGAGCCCAAAACCTGCTTGACGCTTTAGGTGGATCTGCAGATGTTGTTTCTGAAGAGCTTCTTACTTCCATCGCAGGTGTAGTGAACCTGTGGCTTTCTGGTAGGTGTCCAGCTGCTCTTGGAGAATACATTTCCAGCGCACCACTCACGCTATTGCTCAAACCTTATGGTGGTCTAAGACCTGTAGCAGTCGGTACAGTCTGGAGACGTTTATGCTCTAAATTCGCTGCAAGTTCTGTGTGCAAGGAGATGGCAAGTTATCTGGGTGACCACCAGTTTGGAGTTGGCATCCCATGTGGTAGGGAAAGTATATTGCACGCTGCCAACAGAATGCTTGAGATGAAAGGTACTCAGAATAGCATAACTATGATACTTGTTGATTTTACAAATGCGTTCAATTTAGTTGATAGAATAACCCTAATTAAAGAGGTTAGAGCTAGATGTCCTAGTATATCACATTGGGTTGAATTCTAAACCTGCAAAATTGTATTACAATGAGTCCATTCTTTCTTCTTCTCAAGGTGTACAGCAGGGTGATCCACTTGGACCATTGTTTTTTGCTTTAACTTTACATCCCCTTGTATGCAAAATAGATTCTGAATGCTCATTGGACCTTCATGCTTGGTATCTCGATGATGGTACCATCATTGGAGACATACTAGAAGTATCTAAGGCATTATACATTATACAGAATGAAGGTGCCACAAAAGGGTTACATTTAAACATCAAGAAAGACCGAAATTTTCTGGCCTTCTACAGATCCTAGAAGCTTGGATGTCAGTGTATTTCCTGCGAATATAGGTAGGCCATCTAATGGAGTGAAAATACTTGGGGGACCAGTCATTTTGGACACTCATTTATGCAGTGATATGGTTATATATAGGGTTGACAAAACTATACAGCTTATGGAAGTTGTTAAGAAGTTGAAAGACCCTCAGAGTGAGCTCTTACTTCTACGCAACTGCACTGGTGTTTCAAGGTTATATTTCACCTTGCGTACTACAAAAACTCAAGTCCTTGCAGCAGCAACAAGCCACTTCGATCAGAACTTATTTCAGTATCTTCGTCTTTTGATCACAGGGGATGGTGATGGATTTGGTCCACTTCAGCAACGAATAACATTTTTGCCTATTAAGGATGGTGGTTTAGGTGCATATACAATGGAGGATACATGTCAATATGGGTACCTGGCTTCATGCATCCAGACACAAAGCTTATAAGATATTATTTTAAGGTCTGTTGACACGACTACACCCATCCCCAACTTCCAGCTTGATCTCGATAAGTAAATATAGGTATGTGGTCTTACTCGTTCTACTTTTACCATCAATAAAACTGCCCCTCACCCCATGAAAGCCCTGGCAGCTCGTTATTTCGATGTTATTAAGAGAGAGTTACCCACCAAATTTACAATGTCAGAAAGGGATGTAGTCTTATGGCAAAGTAATAAGTTGAAACATGTTATGGATTATCTGAAAGCAGTTCCTATTGCTAGTCTGAATCAGACTATTGGGCCGAGACACTTTCGTGCCATCACACAATACAGATTGGGTATTCCTCTATTCCCTGCAGACAGCATTTGCACACTTTGTAAACGTGATATGGATGTTTATGGTGACCACGCTATCCACTGCGCAAGTGAAGTTGGGCCTAAATTCCGTCATGATTTGGTTCATGATGTAGTGATGGACATTTTCTTTAAGTCCGGAGTCGCTGCAAGAAAAGAAGTACCAATGGCCTTCTTGTCAGACACGAACGCACCTTTGAGACCCGCTGATCTACTTGTCTACAATTGGGAGAATGGCCGGGACGTGTGCTTCGATGTCATGGGTGTCTCACCTTTTACAGGAGGAGGGATTCGTATCTTTACACCAGGTCATGCTCTTTCCGCAGCTGCCACCCGTAAATGCAACAAATACTTAGAGAAATGTACAACTCATGGTTATGGATTCGGTGTTTTGGCTTTTAAAAAGTTAGGACAACTTGGAGATGATATGAAAAATTTTCCTAAATTTATCAGAAACATTAATTAATTACATTACTGAGTTTATACAAAAATAAAGTCAAAAATTTTTGTCTTTCTATCACAACATAGGTAAGCGTGTTGAGATTGAAAAATTGTTTCATTTCTAGCTAGTTATTTTATTAATATATGCATCTTTTTTAATAATAATAATAATAAAATAAAAAAAGTATACTAAATGAAGAAATACAAACATTTAAAGAAATCATTAAATTTTTGGCTCGTAGGAAAAGCTGGTATTATATTCATCCGGAATAGTTTATCTTAATTAATTAATTACTTTGTTCTCACACATTACGCCATAGGATCTTTCACATTGATCACCAACATTTATTCTACATACATCGAGATACAAAAATAAAGTCTTGGAACAAATTTTTGTCTTTCTATCACAACATAGGTAACCGCTCATCACCATTTGCAGGGATGTGGCAACTTGTTGCCGCAAGGCTTCCAATCATTTCCACCACGGAACCTCCATCTCGTGTAGATTACATTTTATTAATATAAGCCTTCGGTGGCATCTTTTTTTTTATAATAATAATAATAATAAAAATAAAAAAAAGTATACTAAATGAAGAAATACAAACATTTAAAGAAATCATTAAACAGATTCATCCGATTAGAATACAAAATAATAAGCTTAAGGAAATTTATCCGAAACATTAATTAATTACATTACAGATCCATACGCATTGATCTTTCGTCAGTAAACAATGATCACCAACATTTATTCTACATACATCGAGATACAAAAATAAAGTCTTGGAACAAATTTTTGTCTTTCTATCACAACATAGGTAACAGAGGATGTGGATTTAGTGGTATTAGAAGATGAAGCAAAACTATTCGACGGTGAAGGAAAGTGAAGAAGATGAGGCAAGAATAAGAAGACATGGAGAATAAATGGGATGGTTAGGTCTTTATTAGGGTTTTGTATTTGGAAATGGCATTATGTAACTACCCTTGGTCGGGCATGTGCCGTTCTAAGAATGCATTTTGATTGTGCCATGTGTTTGATAGTGATTGCTTGCTTGACCTTCAGTGTGTATAAACAAACGATCTCTTCTTTTCTTTTGAAATTTACACAAAAAAACAACATAATGCAGCATCATTTTCTAATTTCAGGATCGAAACACTTGATTTTGCTATATAAATACATGATTATATATAAAAATAATATATATATAAAATATGTATATACGTGTCCGCGTCCTAATTTTTTGAGAATTTGGTCGTGTCCGCGTCGCGTCGTGTCCGCGTCTGTGCTCGGAGCTTTTTGACCACTGATTGGAATATCAATAGGTCCTAGAAATAATATATTATAGAGAGTTTGGTCCAGCTTACTGAGTCAACTTTATGTTTGGTCCATTTTCAAAATATATATTACAGTTTGGTCTTGCAAATGATGGTTTGGTCCTAGGGTGACGTCATGGATGATGTAATTGTCATCTTGTAGTGGCAGAGTACCCTTTTAGATCCATATATATATATGAATTTCTTAGCACAAAAGAAATCATTTTGTTTTTCTTTTTCTCTCTCCTAGTTTCAGATTTAGTTTCTCTATGTTCTTGATTTTCTTTTTCTTTTGTTTTGCTACTGGTGTTTGAATATGATGAAGACGAATGTGTTGAAGATGAAGAAGACGGTGAAGATGATGAACGATGAAGATTTATATTTTTTTTCTATTCTTTGTTGATGTTGTCGTTGTTGAAAATGGTGGAGACGATGAAGACGACAAAGAGAATTTTTGATGAAGATTTTGGATATTTTTTCGTCTCTGTTGTTGCTGCTGATGATGGAGACGATGAAGATGAGTTGCTGCTGCTGATGAAGAAGATGAAAAATGACGAAGTTCATTTTTGGAATGAACTTTGTTTCTTCTTTCTCTGCTGCTGTTTTTGAAGACAATGTCGTTGCTGCTGCTGTTGAAGATGATGAATACGATGAAGATGAAGAAGGCGACGAAGAACCAAAATCTGATGTTGTTGAAGGTGATGAAAACGATGAAGGTGATGAAGACGAACTCATGTTGTTGCCGTAGATTCATCTACTGTTGTTGAAGATTTAGTTAGGTTTTTCTTTTTTCTCTGCTACTGTTTTTCTTTTTGATTTCTTCTTGTTGTTGTTGAAGATTTGGGTTCATGTAAAGAATGAACACTGTTTTTAGATCTTGAATTACTAGGTGTTCATGTAAAGAATGAACTTGTATTGAAGATGAACTCTGTTTTTCAGTAGGTGTTCATGTAAAGAATGAACTTGTGTTGAAGATGAACTCGTGTTGAATTACTAGGTGTTCATTTGAAGGAATGAACTCCGGAATTCATCAGACAGAATGAACTCCGGACAAAAAATAAGTAGGAAATTTAGTTTGGTTTTATTATGTGTTCATTTGAAGGAATGAACTCCGGAGTTCATCAGACAAAATGAACTCCGGACAAAAAATAAATAGGAAATTTAGTTTGGTTTTATTATGTGTTCATTTGAAGGAATGAACTCCGGAGTTCATCAGACAGAATGAACTGCTACAAAAATAAGTAGGAAATAGTTTGGTTTTTATTAGGTGTTCATTTGAAGGAATGAACTCCGGAGTTCATCAGACAAAATGAACTGCTACAAAAAATAAGTAGGAATTAACACAGAAGGTACTTTGGTCCATTTAATATTTTTAAATAATTATGGACCAAATGGAAAAAGGTGATTTCTGAAAGGACTAATTAAACAGACTTAGGACCACCTAAAAAAGACCAAACGATATTTTCCCCAATTGGCTAACTAATAGTCTTGGTCGAGTCTCACGTGTGACAGTGCGATTAACGTCACAGCAAGCACTAGTACGGCGGACAAGCAGTTTCGTATCTTTTGATCCGCGCACTAGTGGGTTGGCAGTTCCCCACGGTGGCAGAGGCAGTTAAAAGCAAGGACTCGGGAAAACAAGCGATTCTTCTGTACATATGTGCATATGTATCTTTTGATCATGGTTTGTAGACTCGTATAACATATTTCCATAACGGAACCCAAGAAGGGCCAGCCCACAACATGGGTTGGCAGATTCCCTAATTCTCAAAGAATGCAGAGGCAGTTAAAAGCAAGGGGGTGTAGTTCCTTACTTTGGAGCATTTCCTTAAGCACCATTACTTTGGAAGATTCTTCTGTACATATGTGCATATGAAATCAAATCATCATTATTATAAAGACAAATAAAGCATATTATCATTAGGATTTGTTTCTGATTTCTTACCTGGTATAACATATTTCCGTAACCTAATGGAACCCAAGCTTATGCCATCACCTTTAACAATTTTGATACTCCTGAAGTAATCAGGGAAAATTGTGCTCAGTTGGATTATATTGTGCGTGTACAGATTATATAACTTGTCTGCGGAACATTTGAGTTCAGTTTCAATCTGAGCCCCAACAATTCGAGTCATCCCAATCAAAACTAGTACGAGCAATCCTAGTCTAAGAAAAGTTTGTACCATTACTTTTGCCATATTGGTTGTAGCAAATTTTAAGAGATATTCTAGTAAGTTTCAAAATATGAGTGCAGTTGGATTGGGATGAAAATTAGTGAAATGAGAGGAATGGGTAATACTACGCAAAAGCACGTTCCAATGTTCCACGAATTCTATATGTATATGATAAACTGGTACGTGCATTAGCTATATACTGAATAATTTATCAGTAGGTAACTATCCTAATTACAGTAAAACTTCGATAAATAATAACGTTGGGACCAAAGAATAACGTTGGGACCCCTTAAGGTACCCCTAAGTACTTCCACGCCGTTTCCCTTTTTTGTTTCGATTGTATTTATTGGGTTGAGGTACCCCTTAAGTACCTTATTTTCAATGAATTCTCCTTTTGACCGATCAAAAAAAAAAAAAAACGTTGGAACCAAAGAAAATCATTATTTTAGCAAAGTTATTAATTTATCTAGTTAAAATTAAAATTTAGTTTATCCAAACCTAGTTGAGACCAGAAAATTTTATTATTTTAACGAAGTAATTAATTTATCGAGGTTTAATTTATCGAAGTTGTACGGTAGGTATTGATAGTTTAATCTCCACTAAGTTTTTGTTTTGAGTGCAGTAACTACTATATAATGGTTTGTCCATTCGTATTTTGCACCCCATGAGATTATGAGAAGTATCATCGCTAACTAGTTAAAGGGACTTTTGAGAGTTAACTGTGTAATGTCCATAGTCCATTAGTCATTTTCTTGGTCATATTTAGAACCATGATTTAGGGCATACAAGAAAATTTCAGGGCATACTGAATAAAGACAAAAACGGGTTGGAAATAATAAATCCAGTAGCCCCTTAACCAAATATTTTTGGTAATGGCAAATTTACCCTTTCTGTATTAGTGTTAATAATAATGAATAATTTTGATTAGTGTTTAATGTAAATGATTAGTGATTAAGATAATTAAGTTATAAAAGTTTGTGTTAATGATAATTTTTGGGGAAGAAGCTTTTTTTTAGGTTTATTGGAGAATCGGCGATGGGTTCGGCTTGAAATTATTAGCCGAACCTAACTTGTATACTACAAAAAAATGAACAGTTTGGCTCACTCGAAATACAATAGTTATTGGTCGAACTTATGGTTTGTAACTTCCGACCAACATACAAGTTAAATGTTCGGCTAAAAAGAAATTTTCATTACAAGCCGAACTTTCTCCTGAGAGTTAGGTTCGGTTTTCACTCTGAATATCATATCAACCGAACCATATATTTTCCAAGTTTGGCTCATATTTAAAAAATCATATCAGCCGAACATGTTATTGATTTTCCATAAAACACTTAAATTCATGCACATTTAGGGTTTAAGCTTTTTATTATATATGTTTCCTATTGTGCAGCCTTTTCATAGGATGAATCAAACAAAAAAAATGGGAATTACTAAAAGTGTTAAGAAAGTGAAGTCTACTGATGGAGAATACCAAGGTCCAAATTCAGAGAATACCAAGGTCCAAATTCAACTCACTAAATTCAAGGAGATCTTATCTTCAACTTCAAGAGAATAAAAATACAAACACAACGAAAAAAGAATGAGGTCATTTCGACATCGGACGAAAAAGTTATGGCCAAAACAAGATCGAAAGACTTGAGTCTGCAGAGAGAAGGTTCGGCTGATAACTCATCAGCACGAGCTAGCCGAACCTAGAGCCTGCAAATCAATATTTCCGAAATGTTTACAGAGAGATGTTCGGCTTGAAGGTGATCTAATTATCGAACATGATAACCACCTCGGGTAAATTTCACTTCTCAGGTTCGGCCGGGAAAGGTTGGCAAGGTATTAGCCGAACTTGACACTGTATTAACCACCTGAGAAGTTCGGTTATCGTTTAGAAATGAATTACCAGCCGAACTGCATGTTCATAAGCACTTTCAGAACGAAGAACAATGAACAGTTCGGCTGATAATTCGTCTCGCTAATCATCCGAACCTCATTCTGTAACCGCAAAAAGCTCAAGTTTTTTCTGAATTAACATATTCTATCGATCAAAAATAATAAAATAAGAGTTGGAGCTTCAAATGGTTGAATTTCTGATTCAATTACAGTATTTACACCTTCATCTTCAATTGGTTCTTCTTCTTCA
Organism: Papaver armeniacum; assembly: GCA_023531295.1. NCBI lineage: Eukaryota > Viridiplantae > Streptophyta > Magnoliopsida > Ranunculales > Papaveraceae > Papaver > Papaver armeniacum. The sequence goes on along the minus strand of JAJJWW010019225.1, from coordinate 630,962 downwards.
ATTCATGGATTAGAAGAGGATTTAGAACGTCTGTCGTCTGCTTTTTTCTTTATACAATCCATTATATAACTCAATTTAATCGACGATCAAATTTCACGAATCGATAATTAATTACGGCAATGGAAAAAAAATTCGAGAGAGGAGGGAAGTGGTTCGACTGGAGGAAGAAGAAGAGATGTTTAGGATAGAAACATATTTTGATTTTTGATTTTAGGTTCAAGGGTATATAGGTAATTGAACTACCCAATAGACACCCCTTATAAGGTCACCTAGGATGCGAAAACTATTTTGTATGCCTTGAAATTTTTTGGTATGCCCTAAAACAGGGTTCCATATTTATGTGGCCCAACAAACAAGTGGAACATTGAGTCAAAAAAAAAAAAAAAAAAAAAACTAACCAGAAACATGTCAGATAATCCTCATATGAATGGTTAGGTTCTAATGGAATTATTTGTCAACCCATAACTCACCAAAAAAATAAAAGAAAAAAAAACTCCATCGATAATAAAAAAAAAAAAAAAAAACCCTCGGTAAATAAATTGTTACTCTCAAATCTACTCCTAATTCTTTAAAATATGAGAAAACTTACAAAACATTGTTAAATAATGTATACATTTCCACTGATCAAATGATTGCATAGCGGTGTGCTAATTTTTAATAGGAACGTGTAACTTTGTAAGAGGGACTTTATTAATTTCATAAAAAATAAGGAAAAAATTCAAAATTTACAGGTGGGCATAATTGATAATCTCAATGTTTCCATCCATTTAACCACCACATCAGTTGGAATTTGAGAAGTGAAAAATACTTGAATCCCCCTACCATATGGGTTCAACATATACAAGCCCCTCAAAGTGAATCCTCCACTATCAACTCCACACTTTCTATTTTTGATATTTCTAGGCCCAGAACTTTTATTTTTGGGGCCTGGTTTTGAACTATCCCGGATTGCTGACGTCAGCACTTTCTTTAATAAAAGTGAAAATACCCAAAATAACGTCCGGTATTTATAGTCGTTTTATAACAGAAACAGAAACATAAATCCAATTCAGGTTAGGTTTTAGCTCTCTATTCTCTTCTCTCGATTAGGTTGATTTCTTCAGTAGTAGAATTAGGTTGATTTCTTTTACACGAATTGTTGCATTGAAGAACAAGAGTTCGTTAATCTGTTGCTGTGTTAAAGATGAGACGAATAACAAGGATTCATTGTTGCTTTTTCTCAATTTTTATTGATGTTATTCATTGGATTTATCACATTATAAATAGAGATAGAGAAATCAACGTAGGTACGAATAATTCAAGTGATTTTTGATCTAGTTTTCAATTCAACTGATTTTTGATTGTTACAATTGCGATCTAGTTTTTTCACTTTTTTATTTGGTTTTGATGTTTGAGTATGTTTTTGTTGATGCTTACAGGTTTGGTTGATACCGAGAAGAGGAATAGTAAGAACATTGTTTTAGAAGTAAGAAAACAACAAATCTAGGTAAGAATTTTATTTTGTTTTTATTTCAGATCTGTTTTCAATTTTTTTTTTTTGAATTATTTGTTCTTCTTGCATGTCCGAGCTGTTAATTTTTGTTGATACTGAGAGGAGAATGAAGAAACAATTTTGTTTCAGTAGAACAACTTCAATTTGATTTGTTGGACATGCTGTTTTTTTGTTACAGGATGTGTAACTTTAGGTTACACATATATATCCTGTTGTATTTTTAAGCATGTGTAAGGAAGATGAAGATGTTTTTTAGTTGCAGCATGTGTAATTTTAGTTTACACACATATATCATGTTTTTTGTATTTTAAGCATGTGTGAGGAAGATGCACATGTTTTTTAGTTGTAGCATGTGTAATTTTAGTTTACACATATGTATCCTGTTGTATTTTAAGCATGTGTAAGTTGAAGTTACATATATATGTCATGTAACATGTTTATGTGTAAATAGTTGTATCATTTGTATCTTTTACTCATATTTAGCTTGCCGCATAGAATATACTTCTCACGAGGGGGCAACGCCCCCGAGTGAATTGCGTTCGTTTTAAAATTTTGATATTGTTATTGTGTGTATTGATATTTTTTAGGTTGCCATGGATTCTGTTAGTTGCGTTGCTGTTAGTTGCATTGCTGTTGTTCGCTACTTTTTAGATTTTATTACCCTGCGTGTTGATACTGATATCAGACTTGAAGAGTTTAAGGAACAAGTTTGCCGGGAATGGAAGCGGTTTACTCCTCTTGGTATTACTTTCTTCTTTCGAGAAGTGGGAAAGATTTCCGCTTGACCGTGATTTTTCGTTGCAAGCTCGTATATCCATCACAAATAGTAAACAAAAGACCAGTGTTGATATTTTCTTGCAAAATGTTCCTCGTGTGGCCTCTTCCTCCAGCTTTAGGGCAGATTCTTCTATTTCTAGCGGGTCTAGTAGTATGTCTTCGTCCAGAATCAATCTTACTGTTGGAATGTATTTGGAAGATAAAAGCAAGCATGCGAAACCTTTGTTATCGGATGGTTGGCCCAAGGTTCTTGGTGAGATTGGTCATGTGTTTGTTGAAGGAGTTAAGCAAGTCAGGGTTGATTACACCAAGTATCGTCTTCGCACTGGTTTCAAAATGATTGTAACTCACAATGAGCGTTCTAGGTTCACGGCTAAGTGTGAAGATGAAAAATGCGGCTGGAAATTCCATGCAGCTTCTATTGATGAGAGGAACGAAATGTTTCGGAGTAGGTTTTCGTTGTTCGTCATCTAATGCTTAGCATATGTTATGTGTTGTTACAATATGTGTAACTTTGGTTTACACATGATGTTTTTGCACCATATTGTTTTTGGTTGAATTTTTTATATTTTGTATGAACATCTCCTGTGTCGGGTCTTATAACCCCGAGCACATTTGTGGTGTTTGGTGGGCGCAACTTGAACCAAACATACTCCACCTTCACACTAGACTTCTCGTCTAGTTTGATTGAGGAAGAAGTTCGCAAAAATCCTCACAAGAAGCCCAAGCAAATTGCTCATGATTTCCCAAAAAGAACAATTATGGGATTAACATGGAGTACTATCAGGCATATAATGCTAGGGAAAAGGTTTATGGGACGATTTATGGCGACGATGTCAAGTCCTACTCGCACTTGGTATGGTATATTGACGCTATAAGGGAAACCAACCCTGGTAGCGTGATAAAGTTTGAACGTGAAAATAAACAGTTCCAACGGATTTTCATCGCATTTGCTACATGCATCAAAGGGTACCGGTTTTGTCGTGCAATGGTATACTTGGATACTACTTTCCTCATCGGGATCAATGGTGGTAAAGGTATGTTCAAAGGTTGCTTGATGGCAATATCCATCGGGATCAATGGTGGTAAGGTATTTTTTTTTTTTAACAACAACTTCGGTTGACAAATAACCGAGAGTTACACATGTGTAACTCTCGGTTAACAATTACTTTACTCAAAGGTGTAACTAAGAAAATATCATCTCGTAGCCCTTAAGTTACACATTTGTTTTAGCATGTGTAACTTTTATTTACACATTGTTTTAAAACAAGTGTAAAACTTATTATTCTTCGATTATGCACAATTTTTTTTTTCCCCTAGGATTTTCCCCTTGCTTTTGCACTAGTCGATTGGGAGGCCAATCACCTTCCTTTCGGACGCCATGAAGGACTCTTGCGGGAGTGGTTTGAGGAATTTGATGTGATGGTTGTTGGTGATGGGAGGCCAATCACCTTCCTTTCGGATCGCCATGAAGGACTCTTGCGGGGTGTTCCTCTTGTCTATCCATATGGGTTCCCAGCTTCGCTATCATTTGATGAAAAATATACCCATCACATGTGTAACGCAAAACTTATTATTCTTCGATTATGATCCTAGGTACTCACTTGTGATGGACCATTTCCGAGAGGCGACATATGGGTTCGCACTCTCACACGAAAAATCCATGCACTCTCACCTGAAAACCATGCGAAAGCCATACAGAAGATTAGAGACTTGAACTGCAATTGGGTGGCTGATTACATCGAGACCATCCCACCTGAAGCATATGCGAATGCCCATTTCAAAGGTTGTCGGTATGGACGAACATCTAGTACTCTGACAGAATCAATCAATAGCTAGGTTCTGGTTCACAAGAAGATGCTTGCATCTGCTCTTCTTGATCAGGTTAATTTAGTGTGTGTGTGTGTTTTGTTGTTTGCTGTCTTTTTACTTCATTTTTTGTCACTTTATGTATTCATCATTTTTTTTTCTTTTCAGATTAGGAGGAAAATAATGTGTTTGATGGCATAGCATCGTGAAATTGGTGCTAATATGATGACTCCATTAACCCATGAGTATGAAGAAAAGCTTGTGGCTCTTCAAGATGAAGGTTTGGCTTGGGAAGTATTGGTTGCTAGTCCTACCGTGTTTGAATTTATTAGCGAAAGGTCTCACATGGTGGACCTCGAACACGAGACTTGCACATGTCAAAGGTTTGGTTTCTTATGCTTTTTCTTCTCTCTGTATGTTCTTTTTTTCCTTTTCAGATTAGATATATGCATGTGTAAATACTAGTTACACATCTATTTTGCAAGTGTAACTTAAAGATACACATCCTGTATATGCACCTGTAACTATATAATTTTGAGTGTTTTATGTTTTGTATGTGCAACCAACTGATTTTTTGTTTGTTTTTGTTTTTTTCAAGGTGGCGCGTATATGGTTTTCCTTGTGCTCATGCTCTTGCAGCCATACGGAAGATTAAACGTGAGGCTATTGATTTCATTTCACCGTATTTTACAAGCGACTATTTTAGGAAGACTTATATGCATGCCATCCAGCCGATTTCCAACTACAACAGGCCTGCTGAATATCATCCAGACAACACCGTCATCCCGCCTACCGTGAAGAAGCAACCAAGTAGACCCCCGGGAAAGAGGATTATAAGTAAACGTGAGAAAAAGGTGAAGAGAAAAGTTCGTTGCAGCAACTGCAAGGAAACAGGTCACAACAAGGCAGGTTGCAGGAATCCTCGGAAGTTCACACCTCACTAGCTTGAGCCTACCAAAGTTCATTTTCTGCAAGTAATGATTTGATGTGTTGATAGTTATTTGTCTTGGATTGTTTCTTTTTTTAGTTTTCTTCATTTCGGTTCGCATGGACCAAACGTTTTTATTTTTCTGCAACGTTGATTATGTGCAAGGACCTATTCATTCAGATTTTATATTTTGTCATTTAACAGTTGAAATGCATTTTATTCTATTTTTTGATTTATTGTGTATGTCTGATCAGTGGTCAAATGCTTGTGTAACTTCTGATCAGATGTGTAACCAGAAATTACACTGCTGTGAATGCACGTGTAACATTAGCTTACACATGATAAATGCTAGTGTAACTTTATTTTATTTTGATTTATTGGGCAAGTCCGATCAATGGCTTGTTTAACTTGATCTACACTCAAATATATGGATGTGTAACTTGAAGTTACATCTGCTTGTGAATGCATGTGTAATATTAGGTTACACATGATAAATGCATATGTAAACTCAGGTTACACCTAAAGCATCATGTTAAGATGTGTAGTTAGTTAACCTGTTGCATACTTTATGAAACCTGTACACACAGCTGTAAAAGTTATAACAAGATAAAAGTTTTTAATTCAAAGAATTTCAATCCAAAAGTATTTTCAAAACCAAAAACTGCTAAAATCTACTAACTGATGAAATTTAAAAGTTTCTAACAACATATTTTCCAAGTCTAACATCTGCTTGTGGCTAACAACATATTTGCTAGTATAGATTTTTTCTAATCCTAATGACCCTGCTTTTACGCATCTCCGAATGGATCAGAAAGAATCTTGTATAGCATGCTTCCTCTCATGTGGTTCAACTTGTCGGTCCACCATAGCATCATACTTGAGGTTAATTTTTTGTCAAGTGGTTTATTCTTCATCATGATCTTCATGTAAGTGCATACACATGGAAGACGGTCGAGAATTGTACCTTGTGGGGCGAAGCCATATACTTGGCGTTTTCATTCATCCCAAGAGCATAAGGACACAAGAGTCTCGGTTCGTAGTAATTGCAAATGCATATTTCTTGGCTTGAAGAAGGTGTTCACTCTGAGTTGCTTAACGTTTGATGAGTTCATGCGGGACCAAGCATTAGAGGTCTTCAACTCATACTCCAGGCGAGTGTGTAGTGTGTGTTGTTGTTGCACATTGGGGCGAAAAGTCATTTGCATCGTTCTTGTACTTGACATACTCCTTCGCAAGCTTTGGAATCCAAAATTTCTTGAATTCTTCGTAATCCTTCAAGTACGTGTCTGCAAAAACCATTTGGAATGTCAAACTCACATTTTTAATCAAAAGTTTTACAAATGAACAAGTGATTATGTAAATGAAGTTACACATAGGGGCTTGGGTTTTTCACTAGAAAAATAAGAATGTGTAACTTCAGTTACACATTATAAATGGTTGTGTAACTTCGGTTACACATTATAACCTGCATTTGTAACTTGATTACACATTATAAGCTGTTTTTCCGACATAAAAAAAATCATAATCTTACAACACACACTGCACATTATAAATGGCATAAGATTTCAAATATATCGAAGTACTTACGTATGCTTGTGGTGACAGGAATATCGCTTTGTCATACTTTCTGTTAGAGTTCATCTTTGTCCTCAATCTGCTAATGTAGAAGTCGATGAATTCTGACTCCAATAAGGATTCTTTCTTGGTAAGCTATAGCATTAGTTCTCCAGATATATTAAATAGCTGGATACCATTTTCATCGCATTCAATCCAAGTAATGTCTCTACATTACAAAGAAGTAAACTATTATTCATCAACATAATAGAATCAAGTATTAATATCCAACAATCAATAACAGAATCAAGCCTACTTGGAGTCAAGCTACTTACGTTTTCGAATGAGTATGGAAATATTCAAGCACTTTCTCCTTATTCTCGCCTTCCAGCCTTTCGATAACTTCAGAACCTTTGACATCCTTTCTCATTGTTTCGTCATCTTCTTCAGCAACCTCATCCATTCTTTCTTCTTCTACTCCTGGAACTGCGTCCATTCTTTGTTCATTAACAGTCTTCTTAATCTTCTTTGACCTCTTTTGATACTGCTTCAGATCTTGTGTTGGAATTTTTCTATTCCTCAGCACACGTTGTTATATGAATGCTGGTTGGTTTTCTCTTATTGTATTCGCAACTTTCTTGACAACTCTCCACTGCCCCCGTTGGAGTTTTATCTATTCCAAGGCTAAAAAGTTCCCCTGTGTTGTAGCTGCGAAACAAATATAGGCGAATCTCGATAAATTAGCACATGTATGTAACTTAAAGTTACACAAGCCAAAATAATAATGTCTTGTATGTAACCTCAAGCTACACATGCCTTTTACAATGTGTAACTTGAAGTTACACTTCCATTACAAACAAAACAAGCCAAAATAACAATGTACTATATGTAACCTCAAGCTACACATGCCTTTTACAATGTGTAACTTGAAGTTACACTTCCATTACAAACAAAACATAAAGGAAAAATAAAACGGAAAGTGGTTACCACTTGAGCTAGGTTCTGTATTCTCCATCACTGCAGTCCGGGTTCAATTTTGTTAATGTCACCGACAATATCATCTATCATTTCACTCACTGACATCCGTCATATCAGTAGGGTTAGCTCCTAGTTGCACCAACCAGTAGGTCTGAGCATTGTCAAGTTTTGTTTTTGTGGTGTTGTAGCGATTATCACCATGGAGTCCTCAAAGCGTGTTTGAAGCAAAGCGTCGTCAATAGTTTGATGTTGGTGAGTTGGAGCGGTCGGAACAAACCATCACCAATAGTTGCGGGTGTCTCTTCAATGACATTTGCATCATCACCTGTGGATTTCTCACGCGGCTCAACCACAACACCACCTTCTGCATCTTTCTTTTGTGCCTCATCAGCAGCATCTGCAGTAGTGCGCTTTTTCTTACCAGTGGGCTTCTTATTTTGATGAGCCTTGCGCCCCTCTGCAGAAGTTTGAGCTTGCAGAATTTTTGGCGTATTTCCAGCTGCCAGGCTCATACATGGAACTGCACAAGCATTGAAATGAGAATTAGGATGATGATTATGATGTTAAAAAAAATTTAATAAAATTTCAAGAAGAATATATCATGTGTGATTGACTGGCTTGGATAACTAGCATGTGTAACTTCATGTTACACATGAATATGGCATGGATACCTAGTGTAACATGCAGTTACACATGCATCTAACTAGTGTAACTAGAAGTTTCACATGCATATAGCATGTGTAACTAGGGATTACACATCCATATGATTAGTTTACTCAACAATAATCAAGTGTAATCAAGTTAAACAAGCATATTAAAACTGAACAACTAAAATATGAACCTAAAAAGGTTCAAAGACCTTAGTGTCAACTAATTGGGTACCTCTATCAAGTTAAAGAAGCATATTAAAAATAAACAACTACTTACATTCTTCATGGAAGGATTTTTCCGTGTCATATTTCTCTTTCTCGGACTCTTCTTCTTCATGTTCACTACCTCCATGCTCAGTACCTCCATCTCCTTGTTGATCAGTTGCTCCATGCAGTAACTCTACTTCTTCATGCTCAGTAGCTCCACGATCAGTACCTCCATGTCCAAAGATCTTCATGTTGCATAAACTCTTCCCCGGGTCACTTTGTAAGGATCAATACCCGGTGCTTGCATAATTTGGCAACTAAAATTGTGAATCTTGAATTCTGCTGTTCCTGAAAGGTCCCCTTCTGATATCCCTTCTCTGGCAATTGCATACACTTTGCTTTAAACATTGCTTGGTTTGCTTGCGCTTGCTCTTTCGATTTGGCCATTCTCAATGGTTTGCGCTTTCAAATGACTTTGCGGTCGTCCTTCTTTGGGTACCACGGTTGATATACCTAGTTGCTTCTCAAGTCAGGAAAACTCACCACAAAGCTAGGAGTTGGCTGCAATTAACAGATGGAGAGGTTAAAAAGAGATAGCAAAAACAGTTGAACATTCTAAATATACAAATTTTCAGTTGTATGTGTAACTTAAAGTTACATAAGAAGATTTTATATGTGTAACCTATAGTTACACATATAAATTGAATTCACCGGTGTTATGTTTGCATGTGTAACTATAGGTTACACAAGCACATTTAAATGTGTAACTTATAGCTACACATGACAATTACGATTACATCAAAGTTATATCTAAATTATATTGATATTACCATAAATTTACAAAACATAAACCAACTAACACTTACCGAAAATCGTGTCATGTCTCGTTATAGAAATGTAATCCGAAATCATTATTGATCCCACCTTCCAACCCGCGGGATATCTTCTTCGTGGTTTGCAACTTTCGGGATTGAGCCTTCTGGTGCATGTTCAGCAAACAATATCTGCAACTTATATAAATTTTAATTAGTCAAGCAAATAATATTAAAATATCCTGAACGTAACACTAAAAGTGTTGGAATAGAAATTACACACAAGCTTCACCAGTAAGTACTGCACACAAGCCTTCACATTTGCCAAGCAATTAATATTATCATGAATTTCTTCAAACAAGTGCTCGTGTATTAAGTCAGGCCAAGACACCTTGAGCACCGTCTCATATGTTTCAATGACACTAAGATATTTCACGTTCACTCCATTAGCATTTATGTCGCCAAAAAATAATACACAGCAAAGATAAAAACCTATCAAACAAACTAGATCCTTCTCATCAATTTTCTTTCTTTTCCCACTTTTGCTCCTTTTGGTCATAAGTTGTTTTATCTTCTCTAAAAAAAATTTCTTAGTCACTGTTGTCTGATGTGCTATAGACTTAATATCAGTGAAGAACTTGATGTACAAAACATTGTCAATCAAATCCTTATGAGAAAAGTTATTTAATAGCTTTTGACCTTTTCTACTTCCAATCCTTTGCATGTAAAATAAACCACCGACTTTACCTACCCTGTAGACTCTATAAACTTATCATCACCAAACTTGAAAGAACAAGGTATGTCACAATCCATATCAAAGCGGTTCAAAAGCTTCAAGACGCCGCTTTTGTTGGTAGTGATTTGTTTTGTTGTACTTGGTACAATTTGGATCATACTCATCGTAATACATCATTACGAGCTTACCGTAAGCAACTCTCAAAAGATATCTCTGAGCCCTATCAGTCAGTCCTATAGGTTTTATCACCTTTACCAAATCCTTAACGGCATTCAAGGATTGCCTTAATTTTCCTGTACACATCACACACAAAAATAGCATGAGTCAGTATTTTGTGTACTTATCAAATACACTCCTTTATAACTGCAAAATCAAAATCGTGTCACAAACTATGCGTATTTTCCAAGTACACAAACTGAATCATTCTATTATGTGTTGTGTAACCTCAATTTACACATACATAAGAATCTGTATTTGCTGTGTAACTATAAGTTAATCGCACCACAAGGCAAGTCAGTGGTGAGATTTTTGAATGTGTAGCTTGTAGTTACACAGTCAATTGGCAAGTTAGTGTTGATATTTTCAATGTGTAAATTATAGTTACACATACACAGTCAATCAATATATAACCCATTGTAGAGTCATTGGTGAGATTGTTTAAAGTGTAACTTATAGTTACACATGCCCTTAGCAAGTCAGTGGTGAGATTTTCCATGTGTAACTTATAGTTACACATCCTAAACACAACCAATTTTTTATGTGCAACTACTAGTTACACATCATAAACACAACCAATTTTTTATGTGCAACTACTAGTTACACATCCCAAGGCAAGTCAGTGGTGACAGGCTCATTTGGTATGTGTAACTATAAGTTACACAATCAATATACAAACCACAACACAGTCAGTGGTGACATTTTGAGTGTGTAACTTATAGTTACACATCTCCTTGTCTGTGTAGTTGCATATTCACAAGTATTACATGAGAAATAAACATGAGACCATGACAACAATAGTTTTCACATCTTAGTACCTGTAATTGTATCATCTTTTCCAGGGGGATTCATTTTTCCTTTCACCATTTTTATTTCAAAAGAAAATTGATTCGAATCTGCGATTGATGTAGTAATAAAATCAAGTTAGTTGATTGCAATTCAACTTAGAGTTTCTAGGGTTTTCAAACAGTAACATCTCAGAAATGAAATCCACTGAATCAAATTGCAATCAGTTATATCACATCCATGACTTACCTTTGTTTTTATTCAGTCAGTTATTTCACGGATTTTATGCACAAACGATTGTTCTCCTTCTCCGATCTGTAAAATTATCAGTCAGAATGAGTTATGTTCGTTATAATCTCATTACAAACCCTAGTTCAGAAATTTTTGACACACGAATTAGTAACAACAAGAATCAAAACTAACAGATTCAAATCAAAACATACCTAGTGATTCATCGTCGGAGTATTTCATCAACAGGAATCAGTAACAACGGCGATTTAGGTTTTGAATCTGAAACTGAAACTGTTTCTGTGATTTTTTTTTGGTTTTGAATCTGAAACTGTTTCGATCTGTTTCTCTGATTTAGGGGTTAGCAGATTCAGCAGATGATGAATAGTTTTTGATCTCGATCTTTGTTTTGCAACAGATTTCAGGAAGATTTCTTGATTTTTTGGGTTTTTTTTCTAGATTTGTTTTCTGTTTTCAGGTGAGTGAGATTTGTTTTCTCTCTCCTGGGAAATGAAATAATGGCTTCTGAACGAGAGAAAGGTAGGTGACGTCTATTATATACTCGAGGCTAATTTAGTCTTTTCGCTTTCATTAAATTTATTTTTTAATTCGGGGCCTGGTTTTAAAACTCTTTTAACTAGGGGCCTCATATTATGGGTTATCCATGGGTGGGGCCTTAGCCTAATTTTCCCATTTAAGAACCTCACCTTCTAGTAGGTGCATAGGATTGTTGTTGTTTTCCTCTCTTCCGAGGAGAGAAACTGTTAAAGTCTGCGGGCATCCAACTCAAAACCAATTGGCAATGAGTGGAGAGGCCCTAAGAGCAACTGCAGTGGTGCGAGTATAACCAAAGACCAAAGAGGGAAAAAAAGACCAAAATTTGGGTTTAGTCCGTGCTGTGACACTACGGGCAGAAGACTAAATTTGGTGGGGCGGAACATATAAGTTCGCCTGGTGTGGGGGCGTAAACTTTATCCCCGCCCGACTAAAAAAAAATAAAAAATGGGGCGTTGATATAATGTTTGCCTGGTGTGGGGCGAACATTCAACGCCTCAACAAAGAAAAAAAAAAGAAAAGGGGCGTAAACTTTATCCCCGCTTGGTGTGGGGCGTAAACTTTATATCCGCCTGGTGTGGGGCGTAAACTTTAAGTTCGCCTGGTTTTGGGCCGAACATTATGTCAACGCTCGACTATATTTGGGTTTAGTCTTTGGTCCCCGACCAAATATAGTCTGGAATTTAATTTTAGTCTGGGATTTGGTCGATGATCCATCCCGCTACGTCTGGTTCTTTTACCAAAATAAATGGGTTTAGTCGCCCACTACAGTTGCTCTAAGGGATTATAAACCGCATGATCTTAAATTGCCCTGCAATGTGGGACTAATAATCTCAACAGAAACCAATTAATCCGGTTTGAAATCGTGTAGAGGTGTAAATTGGGGTGCACCCGGCGACGAGCACCCGGACCAAAGACAAAGACGCTAAAATTTGAGCACGACCCGACCCGGCACGTGATTTAGCCGGCCACGGCACAACACGTTAGTTAAATGGGACGTCTTTGGGTTTGATTAATTGGCACACAGCCACAAAGACAAAGACGCTGACGGATAAGCACGTGGCCCAAAATTTTTTAAACCAAAGACGTTAAGAGAGCACGTCATAATATGTACAAATACACCATATAACAAGGCATAATACATCACATTTTTTGTATATTTCACAAAAGAGTCACTATTCTAGCTAGTTTTTAACATATTATGTTGGCTTATTTATAACAACACATATAATACCTTAATATATGGAAAATATATTTCAATATCGTTGTTATAATTTCGTCACCTATATTTAACTAGAACATTAATTTACATGACAATAATCTAATTTTATATTTGATGGGCTATTTCTTTTTATTTAATAAAGTTGTTAATTTTACTTGAAATAATTTCAAATGATATGTTGTCTAATTAAATTCTTGTGACAATGTCTGACTTAATGTATACATTAAATGATTTCAAATTGTTTATAGCACGTGTGCCCCGAAGACAAGACGTTTATTCGTGTGTTGTGCCTGGGGCTGTGCTGTGCCTAGCTTTTGACTAGTAAAGCACAGAGACCACGACATCACGTTTAAATCGTTGGCACAACACAAGACACCACATGGCACGTGAAGCACGCGACGACTTCGTGTCTTAGGGCTGTCTTAGGACAGACGTTTTACACCTCTAAAATCGTGTATGCATTACAGCCCTGGGGATATTTTGCGTCTTGATTGAAGCATGACATATACACGAGAATCTTAAGAGCAAAGAAAGGTTAGAAAAATCAAATTCCTAACTAAACCGCATCTAAAATACTGTTTACAGACTCTATAATCATCTTGTCTTGTTAAAATTCAATGTTGACATATAGAAAACTGAAAAATATCTTTGACAAAAATCTTGATCTGCTTTTTTCAGATTGCGACCCTTATACAAATCGTGGGTCCCCCTCGTGTTTTGTATTAATAATAAAAAACAAATTTGGGTCCCACTTTACAGTTCTAAAATGTGAGGATTCTGATTGGCTCTACCATAACTTGGCCTTTCGTATATAGGTAGGACTACATCGAAGTAGTATCAAACTAGCTCTATCAGTAATTTTGTACTGCATGGTTCACAAAATCACAAAAAAAACATGGTATCTATTGGTTGCGGGTATAAAGAGAGGAAGATTGTAGGGTTCTCGGGTTAGGAAAAGAGGAAGCTGGAATGGAAGGTAGCAGTAGTAATTCAACATCAATGGCAGCGACGGCAGCGGCACCATTTGTATTGAAGACATACGATATGGTGAATGACCCGTTCACAGAATTATGGATAGTATGGGGGAAAAGTAATAACAGTTTCATCGTAATGGATCCCTTAGAATTCTCACAGAGAATTTTACCAGTTTATTTCAAACACAATAACTTCTCAAGTTTTGTTCGGCAACTCAACACATATGTGAGTTCATCGCTCTCAAGCTTTTCTTTTGAAAACAGTGTGACATTTTTCCGATTTCTCCTTTTGCATTTAGTTTTGTAATATGTGTAAATTTGTGTTGAATTGTACGATTAAATGGTTTATTAATTATTACATCTTGATTGTGTTCTTATATAGGGTTTTAGAAAGGTGGATACAGATAGATGGGAATTCGCGCATGAATCTTTCTTGAGAGGCCAGAAACATTTACTAACAAACGTGGTTAGAAAGAAGTCGATTAATAACAAGAATTCGCATAGCACTTATCCTTACATGGTGCAAGCAGAGGAAGAGCAAGAAGTGCTATTAATGGAGGTTGGAAGATTAAGAAGAGAGCAAGAAATCCTAAATGAAGAAGTAGAAGCAATAGATAAGCGGTTACGAACGGCGGAGAGAAGACCCGAACAAATGTTGGCTTTTCTTAGTAAAGTTGTCAATGATCCTGAAATTCTTACAAGAATGGTCCAAGAAAAAGAAGCTAAAAATGCAAATTTTAATGAGAAAAAGAGACGGTTTGTACTCTCTGCAGCATCTTCATCTTCAACTTCGACACTAGGAGACTATGAACATGAGAGTGAGAATCATCAGTCCATTGCAAGAACAGAATTGATTAAAGCCGAAGATGATGGAAATCATAGTAATTATCAACAGGATGAGGGTATAATAAGGTCGTATTCAGCCGTGGGTCATCATCAACTGTATGGTTCTGAATCGTCACAAGATAAGTATCATCAACAGATAGCACCTTTCTTTTATTCATCTGATCAGATGGAAGAGGCAAGCACAATTCCTTATCCATTTTCTCTACTGGAAAGTGGCTTTTAATTATTTCAATCTGGGTGCCATACTGTGTTGGACCATCAACTGGCCTGATAGGGTATGGATAATTCTTGCAGATGCGCACCAACCAAAAGAAACAAAATGAGAAGAAGTAGATGAAGGGGGATAACGATATGTGGTGTATCTGATTATTTGTTGGTTGTATAACATTAGTATAATGATACTTTGCATTTGTTTTATGCATTAGGTACCTAATTAATTTCTGTAATTTAGATGGATTGTTTGTAAAAGTTTAGTATCAAACAATTCTATGCTTCAGAAAAAAAAAAAAAAAAATCAAACAATTCCAGTGTTAATGTTGAAAAGTTATTACTGCATGTAACTTCCTCGATGAGCATTCTGCTACGAGGTTTACTGGCCTAGTTTTCCATGTAGGATAATGTTTTTTTTACGTAATTGTCATGGCGGTTCTCAATGAAATGAAGTCCGTGAAGGCGGTTTGTGTGGTATTATTTCCATTTACGTAGGCATGAAAGACATTGATAAACGACGGTAGACGCAGCCACATAATATGATAAAGGACCTAGAATTTGTAACCGAAAATATCTTCAAAAGTAGAAAGCAAGTGAGAATAAAGAAAAGCGAACAGCATCTGCCATCTGTGCCAATAAATTTGGGGAAAAAAATTACATAGGCCTGGCCACAAGATGAAACCTTTTTGCGTGGACCAGACAAAGAAATTATGTTTATAATACGTGCCCAAGGTTTACAGGTGACGGATCTATTAAGAAAAGAAAAACAGTGACTGCACAGTAAAAACTCAGCGACACTACATAAAACTTCCATCGAATGACGTGGGAAATACTGTGCACCGCCTTCAGAGATCGGAGGCGATTCTTAGTAGGGCAGGGAGCATGTGGGTCAATGCCCCTAGTAGATTTTGGTTTGCGTATCTATAATTACCTATTACACGTGTTTACTTTTGTTAGGCCAAGTTGATTTTTAGTGGTGTTGGGAGAGCTACCAAATTTCATATACTTTGTCTTATGTAGAATTTCCTTCCTACTAAATAGGCTCCCAGCTGCTATGAGAAAAAGTCTTTACTCCTAATTTAGTTCCTAACTTTGATATCATTTTTGGTGTACGTAGATCTTTTTTTGAAATAATTACAAGACGTTACATATTTACATCAAAAAAGTAAGTATATTCAGGGATTCTTTTTTTATAAAAAGAAACAAACCAATAAAAAAAGAGGGAAGAAGCTCGCTTAGCAAGTGAGTGATACACGAAGGAGGAAAGTTAACTACTTGATCATAAGATTAGTGAGTTACAACATGAGTTGCTAAAAAGTGAGCCACAACATTGGTCTCCTTAATAAAGCTAATTCAACAGAAGAAAAGAAACTGGGCTTGTCCTTGATTTTAGAGATAGTATTCTTTATGCGCCATATCACAATGAAAGAGTCACCTTGAATGATGATATGCTTGAGATCCTTGCTAATAGCTTGGCTCAATGGCCATCGAGACACCGCAACTTCGGCCCAATAGGGAACCTGAACTTAAGAACTTTTGTCTGACAACCTTGAAAACCCGAATTACAGTCCAAAGTTAATTTGATCCTTTAAAGCATAACCTTTGGGCCTTATGCCCCATCAAAGTTAATTTGATCTTAGGGTAGAGAGGAGGAAACCACATATTTGTCTGCGACTCCAAAATATCTTTTTGAGTAGGTAGTGCAATAACTTCCTGAGGAGAGAGTTGTAGAGCATATTGGATCATCTTCTGAAAATTTACTTTGACATTGTTGAAGAATATATTATTTCTGGTTTTTTATAAACTTCATAGGAGACATGCCCCCCATTTTCAACTTAGCATATATAATCACCACCTTCTAGCAACCAACTCTTAATGTAATCGTGGATTGAGATATTCTAAGTTTCATCAGATCTGAAATTCAACGGAGAAGCAAACTGAAATGCTTGAGAGACTGGACAGTAGAGATTAAGGTGATCCAATGTTTCAATAGCACCATAGCAAAGCCTGCAATGAATATTGAGATCAATCTAGAACTTCATAAGTCTTTTACCCACTGCAATGCCATTTCTGATCAATCTTCAGAGTAACATGTGAATCTTAGGCGGTAAAAATTTAACCATTCAAATCTTCTTTTAAGGAAAATCTTCATTACTCCCATCAAAAGAGGAGGAATGAAGTATATTTTGAAGAGTTTCAATAAAAAAAACTTCGCAGAAAAGACCCAATTTGGGCAGTGAATCCACAATAACTTGCCTTCTAAAATTTCATTTGCACTGCTACTAACGTGGATATCTATAATCTTTGAAACTTCATTAGGAGAAAATAGTTTGAAGTCTATCACTATCCCACCTAACAGAATTCTGGGGAATGAGATCCTTCTCTTTTAATGAGTAGTTACTACTATTAAAGCTCAAAGTGGGGGGCTAATTGTGAAGATTAGGTATCCGGGATCAATGCATATGCTTATATATATATATATGATGAACGATTCCCATTAACTTCTATTTTTAACTTGTAGTAGCAGGATTTCCCACACTACACCCCTTACTCGATTTTGCTTAATCAGCCCATTGAAAGATGTAAGATCAAGAATATTTATTGATTGAATCTATGAATTGTTTACACAAGAATATAGAATTACACTTAGAAATTAAAACACTCTTAAACTTTCTCTCTCCTAATGACTTGCCCAACAATTCCCCAAAGATCTCTCCTCCGGACTCGTTTAGCCCTTTATATAGGGTAATACATAGTGGATGACATGCTAAGCTATCCTTTATTTTCTGAATGTCCCGCGAAGTGTCGCAAGTGCACAAACATTCGTTCTCGCGACACTCCTTAACCCTCGCCATGTTTTACGTCTCCTTTATGTTTTGCTTGTCGTTATTCATTGCGTCGTTTATTTTAGCTCTCTGCGACTGCCTCGCGACATCGTTGTTTATTAACCCCGCGAGCCCTGTACGTTGCGATATTATGATCCTACATCTTGCCTCTTTTTCCTTGAATATTGCTTGAAGAGCGATCTTTAAGGAAAAATCTGTTGTTGTAATAATCTTTGGTCTTCGCTGATGAAGGAACAAGCAGAAGAATACCGTTCTTGAAAAGTACGTACTTGCCTCTATTCTTTTGTGAAGTTCCGAAGCTTCTTTGAGATGTACATTTAGTATCGTTTCTTGTCTTTCCTCATATTTCTCCTGCGAAGGGAAGAGTATCATGAGAGTGATTCTTTTGATTTGCCGCGACTGCTTATCTTTCAATTTTGTACTTTTACACGGATTTTGATTATTAATGTCTTTTCTTGACACGTCTCTTTCAACCGTTTATTCTTGACCGTTCATGTCTCTTCTCGCATTAAATGACCTCGTTTTTCTCGAGGATCTTTTTCCCTATATATAGTTTTCTTTTCCTCTCCTTTTCATTCTTTAGTTTCTCTCTGCAACTTCTTTGATTTTCTCCTTCCGCAATTTGCGCTTCTGCTACTGCAAATCTTTTCTTCGTCTTTTCTAACGCTGATCCTAATCTTTAACCTCTCATCCATTCCCATACTGATAGTGGCTGCCATTAGTCGTGCATACAAAGCTTCTTTTGATGAAGTTCAACAGAAGTTGCTCGAGAAGGGTTTCACTCTATCGACCATTCCCGATCAAGAACCTTCATCTATCCTTTCTGCAAAGCTGTTTTCTGATCATCATGTGATGATCAAAGGATTATAGTCTCGCTAGGTCAGCTTCTCGCGGGACTTCCCATTCCCTTATATGATCCAGAGTTGCCTTTATTTTATGAAATTTTGGCCCATGAAAAATTCTCTCGGGCTGTTTATCAATTAAGTGGCGATTGCATTACTTTGATGCTTGAGTTCGCGAACCGTGGTGCAGTGCAAAGGATCTTTATACCCTAACTCACGAAAATCCCAAATTCGCAGATCTGAAATAGTCATGAGAAGTACACTTGGAAAACTTTTTTTGAAAATTACACAGTGATAACTATGGTGAATGTAAAATCTCATTTGGGCGTTCGCTTGAAGAAAAAGGATAATGTCCCCAAGATAAATTACTCATGCAAGACATTGATTGGCACCAGGCAATAATACTTCTCCTCGTCATTCCAAAGATGAGAAATGGTGGGTCGTACCCTTGATCTTAAACGGCCCTTACATCGCGGGCTCGCATATTCTTCCCCGCTAATCTCGCAGATATCATCCTTGGGAATTCAAATGGCCTGAGAAGAAGAAAGAGGTATGTTTCCGACTTCAAATTTTGCTTTCCAACTTCCTTTCTATAATTGTTGAGTTTGTGAAATCTTTCGGATAACTTGTTGAGAAGAAGCTACAAAAGGATCCGTCGGAGGATACTCTGACATTGCTTCGATCGCTTACGAGTGAAGTAAGAAACACTTCCTTTCTTCTTATTTAAAACAATATTGTTGCCTCTGTTTCTTATCTTTACGCGTATGCGAAGGTTGGAGTGGAAGAAACTATTGCTTTGAGGATTAAAAGTAAAGGGTAAAGCAATTAGTTAGCAAAGATAAATCTTGACTCCATTATCTAAGAAACGAAAGGCTCAGTCTTCTTCTCGCCTTAGCTCAAACTCGATTCTTCTGATGATAATGATGATGATACAAACCCAACTTTTCGAGATAAGGCTCAACCCGGCCGGTTCTCCTATGGACCAACTGTCGGCATCTTCTCGATTCTTTCCGAGGGAATGGGAGATGCTCCCCTAGCATCCCTTGTGGAGCTCTGCGAACGTGTGTAATCTTTGCTTTCTTTGGAAGGCAACAATTCATTCAATGGAGTCTCTAGAGTTGTGTCTCCTGACCTTTTGAATGCACTTGGATCTTTGGTACGTATGCAGTCACATTTCCCTTTTCAAACTTTTAAATATATGTATATTAATGATTTTTCTATCTTCTTTTATAGATTGGAAGAACTTCCTTTGTAGTTGCCTCAGATCTTGAGAGAAGACGCAACAATTTTGAGAAGAAGAATTCGCAATTGAGCAAGAAGATTCGAGAATTAGAGACTGAAGCTGCGTCATCTCGCGATAAAGATGAGAGAATTCAAAAGTTAAATACCGAACTTGACTCTCAAAGGGATAGGGTGTCCACTCTTCAGAACGCTAATCAGCAACTTTATGGTATAAGATTTTTCTTCCTTTTATTATTTATTTTATCGGTCGCATCGCTACCTAACTTATTACCTTCGCAGATGTATATAATCTCTCCGATGAGGCTATTCTTCTCCATACATTTCCTGAACCTATGGATGATGACCTTCTTCTTGCTCATCTCAATCAATCTCTAAGTAGTTCCTCAAATAGAACTAACCTCCTTTCATTAAAATATCTTCAATCCAGATATCATCTCTTAGAGATCGAACACAGATCTAGTTTGAATTTAACTAATCGCTTTAAACGAATGTACCTTGACTCCGAGAAGAATATCAAGACTTTAAGGAAGAAAATTAGTAATCTCATAGATGAGAACGATCGTATTACTAACAGAGGTGCACAAAGCGTTAGCGAATTCCACAAATCTCTTCTTAGTGTGCAAGTTGAACGAGATGAACTCCTTCATCAAAATACCATGCTTAAGCAGCGACAAGAGCAAGTTCGCTCTCTTCTTGTTATTAATAGTGATGATGAATTCGCCTGGGCTGCGAAAGTTTTAGATAATGCCAGGAATAACCTAGGTGTTGATGTTAGTCTTCACGCCGAGCATACTTCCTTGATTAAGGATATGATATCTGATAGAGAAGGTTACTTATTACACCTTACTGCTTCTTACTTCTGTAGTATTGCTTGTAAATTATTAACTTGTTGTTACTTATTTGCAGAATCTGAGAAGAGACTTCAGGTCAGAATTAGAGAGCTTGAATCTGAGAAAGAACAACTCGCCAGGAATTTTCCAACGAGAATTGAAGAACTTGAAACTGAAAAACAACAGCTCGCCAATAGTCTCTCCCTTCGTAATAACAAGTATTCCAAGTTGAAGAAACAATTTGAAACGACAGTGGCGAATTTTAGTAATGATGCAGTTCGTTTTCCCAATGGAGCCATGGAGTATGTTTGTAAAGACCACAAAATCCCTCTTCATTCATATCCCTGGCTCCTCGAAAAGGTCCCTGAGAATCTGCCTGTCTCAGATGTTTCTGATAGTGAGGCTAGCGAAGGTGAAAATTCTGGTGATGAGAATAACAAGACTGAAGGATCATATGGAGGAGAAGAATCACCAAAGAGATAACTCTTTTTGTTTTCTTTCGCTGTCTGTAATATCTGTACATTTCCGTTGTTCATAAATTCAATCTTCATTCCCCTTTTTCGGCAGTTCTTTCTTGTAACATTATTAGTTAGCATTGTTGATGTATAATTCTTTCATCGGAAGATGAATAACAATATTCCATCTTTTCCATTCCCATACTTGCCTCTGTTATTGATCTTCAGAGGAAAGATTTCAATTGTCTTCATGTATTTTGTTGGATAATGGTTTTATTGTTGTTGAAATGTATTATTGCGACGAGGTCGCAGGTATCTTCATAGATCAAGAATTTTACTTGCCTTGTCTTATCTTCATAAATGTATTTTATCTATTCTCATTGCGACAAGGTCGCAAGCCGCCTTACATTTTCAAGCAAGGGCCCATTGACCTTGCCTTATCATTTTTGTGTGGTCTTCCGAGTTAGACCTCCCTAATTAGAGGTCTTCCCCTGCCACCTTTCGTTGCGACAAAATCGCAGGACGTCTTTACACTTGCATGTAAAGACCCATTGATCTTGCCTTATCATTTTCCAAGTATTTTTGCCTCTGCAGGATGTTTTAGTTGCGACAATATGACAGGCCTAGATATCCTTGCGAACATAAAGCCCCATGACATTGCTGGGTCGTGCGGCTTCTGAAATCGCAGGACGTCCGTACACTTTCGTGTAAAGACCCATTGATCTCGCCTTACCCTCGCGTTAGTATTATTGCCTCTGCAGGATCATTGCACAAATATGACGAGCCTAAGTTCTCTTGCGAAAACATAGCCTTATGACATTTGCGTCTGTTTTGACACTCCCCCTATTGGAGAGCGTCGCCCTTATCATCTCCCTAGGTTGCCCCTTCAAGGAGGCGAAACATCGGCCATACAAGACTAGCTCCTCCCATCCGGTCTTAACAACAACCAGTTGTTTTCGCAGCCTCTTATCCCTTATACCTATAGGGTTTATGGTTACGAGGCTGCACCCTAAGTGGAGTTTTCTTCGGGCGAGTGCAACATATGCCAAGACTTGCCAAGAATGGCCAGGGGTAGGTTCATCCATCCCGGCACTGCTCAACCGTGTACCTCGGCGCCTTGAGCATACATTGACTCCTAAGAAGAGACCCTCGGTCGCCCAACCAGGGTATAACCTACATATATAGTTGGGAAGCCAAGGTACCTCCTCCGGATAGGCTTTCATGGGCCCCAAATTTTCATGACTCAGGCTTCAGGAGCGGTGTAACCTTCCCCCGAGCCATGTCGAGAGATACCCCTTATATGACGCACTTTAGGTCTTACATTTGCCTCTTACGAAATGTTATTCGCGAACTAGGGTGTACGCCATAAAGGTTCGTCCCATTCATTTACTCATTCATATTTGTTAAATCATTCAATCATTCATGTTTCATCATTTGCTGATAGTTGTTTGCGAAGTATTCGCACAATTCTGTATTTTCATTTTTCTTTTTTAACTGAATTCCCATATACTCTTGGCTGCGAGATTTTTGCACAATATTACAAAAACTGCTACTTTTCCTCCTGCTTTTGTTGATTATTCATTTCTTATGCCTTTTGTTCCTCATATCCTTTGCTTCTTTATCATAACATTCGCCTATTTCTAGGCATTCATCTCGCGAGGTATGTTCAGTCCTTACTTCTATAGCATCTACCATTAGTTTTTCCTTTCTCTGCTCATCTCTCACGTGTTGCTTCCAACCCTTTCTTTTGGCATTTCTTTCTTCGCAGGTTTCTACATCAACCTCATGACATTGCTGTGACTCCTTCCAATCTCCCTGTATAATACCAATGACATCAATTCAAATTTTTAGCCTTTGTTCCGACTTCTATCACAAATGTTTCCTTTCCTTTCATCACCCCAACCACCACTTACGTGCGTCTCATCGGTGGTGGTGGTAATGTCCGGACTTTTTCTTCTCCCTTTAGAAAGTGATCCAGCCGATCAATCATCCCGAGAATAATTCTCTTTATGTTTCTGTTCCGACTCATTCGTTTGATGTCCATGGAAGCGATGGTAAGAACAAAACTCATGACTTCGTCACGCTTTGGGTGGTTCCATTCCTGCGTTCCAAGGTGCTTGGTACATCTTCCATCATAAGTATAGCTTCCCAGATCTTTTCCACACTAGCATTCAAAGGAGGCATCTTAATCTGCTCCCATACTATTCGCGACTTCTCTGCCCTCCGTGGTTATATTGCCTTTGTCCACCGTAAGTTTCTTGCGCATGATCTAGCCTCTCGAATCTTATTATTGTCACATTACGGTTGTAGTAGTTCCTTTCTTGTTCAAGCTCTTCTTGGTCGTGGCTTCCCATGGCTACTATCTTTCGCTGTCCCTCATCGACCTTCCCCGTTGCTGTCCTTGCGAAGTACTCGCCCCTTTGTATTTATGAATTGAGGCAACAAACTTGCGTTCGCAGCATTCGAGCTTGTGTTCGCGATGGATAAGAATTCATTTCATTCTCGTCTTTCTTCTAAGGCAATGTATTCTTCCTGTAACTCTCAGCTTCTGCCATTGTGATTGTATTTTTAATTCTAAAATTTGAATGTACAACAAGTTAGTCGCGAAGAGAGCATTCACAAATGAGAGGATGAGATATCTTTCCTCAACCCGTCCTGCCATTTCGCTACACATGGTTCTCCATCTTATTGTCAACTGCCTTAAGCTCTCGCCAACCCTTTGTTTCAATCCGAATACATCTTCAATACCTGGTCGCGAAGAGTCATTTATGTAAGCTCCCGGAATGTGGCTTGTAAGTGGTTGAATGATGTGATTGTGTTCCTTGGCAGACCTTCAAACCATTTTAGTGCTTCTCCTATTAGGCTTGATGCAAAATATTTGCATAATATAGCGTCATGATTCTCCCATTGTAACATACATCTCATATAAGCCTTGATATGTTGTACCGCACAAGTTGTTCCATCAAAGATGTTGGTTAACGCAGTAGATTGCACTTAGGAGGTATTCCTCCCATCGTACTTCTAGCGTGAAGGGGTTCTTCGCGGCTTCTCGCGATGGCTTCGTCTAATTGTCTCCTTCCTCCTTCCCTTCTATCATTCAAGAATCCTCTCATTTCAGCCAATTCTCTTAAGATTTGTTCATTTGCCTCGTAGTTTGATTCTACCGGGTCTTTTTAATTTCGCTTCTCTCCTTCTTCGCTCGTTCCTATTTTGACCTTCCCGCTCGTTATTTTCTCCTCTTCTTTCCTCGCGACGCTCTTCTTCGTTTCTTTCACAATTCGCACGCCATTATATCGGTTGTTCTCTCTTCTTGGTTGTCTCTCAGCTCTCATCTGCACCCTCTCATATTCTTCATTAATATTTCTATTGGTACGATTTTGTTCCCTTCTCCTTTCGCGGTTGTCATGGTTATTCTGTCGGATCGCTTCTTCCATCTCTTGATTTTCCATTTCTTCTCTTATCCTTTCTCTCGCGAGCTAGCCGCGCTTGTTCAATGTAGTGTCTCTCAATGTCATCCTCAATCTCTCGGTTTCTTCTCAGTTCTTCTCTCCGTGCAAGATTATTCTCCCTTGGCACAGTGGGTCATTCGGTTCTTGGAGTTGCATGTTTCCTTGATTTTCCCTATTCCGCTCATTTTGAAGATTTTCGGCCGAGGAATGTAACGATCTTCTATTTCCCCTCTTCTCTCGCCATGTTCGTACTCGGATTTTGTGTTTCTTCCTCGGTACTTTCTGTTGGTAAAACTCTCCTTCTTTCTTCCCTATTCGATCTTGAGCTTGATCTCACGCTACTTCTAGATCTTCATTTTGCAACCTCATATTTTCCATCCTCAATTCATGATTCTGTCTTGTTAAGTTTGCTCGTTCTTCTGCCTCTAACCGTCTCTCTTCGTGTACTGTTTGTCTCAATCTCTCTAATGCTGCGATTTCTTCATTTTCTCCATTCATTCCTTGCTCCCCTTGTCCATTGTTCACCAGCTGCTGCTCCTCTTCCCTCTCATCTTCAGAATCAGACCTCCAAGTGTGCACACTTACTCTATCATAATCAACAGTAGCGTTTGCTACTGGGGAAACCGGAGGTTGATTTTGATCTTCTCCATCATTTCTCATATTCATCCTTGACGATTCTCCAGCTTCATTCCTTCTTTCTCCAGCAAGTCTCCCACTTCTTCTTACAGTCGTTTGTTGCTCTTGTACATTTCTTCTTCTAGCCATTTTTCGTTTTCAATGAATTCTTGAGTATCTTTTCCAAATCTTTTCTCTGTTAATCCAAATTCTTTCCAATTTCTACGTCAATCTTTGCTCGATCCCTGTTTCTAGCGCATATGTAGTAGCAGGATTTCCCACACTACACCCCTTACTCGATTTTGCTTAATCAGCCCATTGAAAGATGTAAGATCAAGAATATTTATTGATTGAATCTATGAATTGTTTACACAAGAATATAGAATTACACTTAGAAATTAAAACACTCTTAAACTTTCTCTCTCCTAATGACTTGCCCAACAATTCCCCAAAAGATCTCTCCCTCCACAGACTCGTTTAGCCCTTTATATAGGGTAATACATAGTGGATGACAGCTAAGCTATCCTTTATTTTCGGGAATGTCCCGCGAAGTGTCGCAAGTGCACAAACATTCGTTCTCGCGACACTCCTTAACCCTCGCCATGTTTTACGTCTCCTTTATGTTTTGCTTGTCGTTATTCATTGCGTCGTTTATTTTAGCTCTCTGCGACTGCCTCGCGACATCGTTGTTTATTAACCCCGCGAGCCCTGTACGTTGCGATATTATGATCCTACATAACTGATCAATATGAGGTGGCACTTTCGATTGTCTTATTTAGGATAGGAAGCCTTTCATTTCCTAAATAAAAAGGTACTATGTTTTTTTGGTCAAACGAAAAAACATAGTACTTGATAGAAAGTTTCACTTTTCTTTTGAGGTTTTTTTTTATGACTTTGAAGTTTTTTTTTTTAATGACTATGGATACAATAGATTTTTTCATTTTGTTCGAACCCATGAAATCATCAAAAAAGAATCAATAAAGAAATGGGTTCTTTATTTCTATACCTGAATTGAGAGCAGAACTCTCTAGTTCCGACTAATCCGTTTTGGGAGAACGGAAACCTCTCGAAAAGTTAATCGTTAAGACGAAAATCATCCTATAAGAGATTATTGAACGTTCAAATAGAAATGAGAGGGGGCCTTTAATTTGATTTGCATTTTTCCTAAAAAATATTACATTGAATTGACTCCTTACAATCTCGACGTTTGAGTGCGGATGGGCTATTATTCTTTCGAGCATGCCGTTATGGTGAAATCGGTAGACACGCTGCTCTTAGGAAGCAGTGCTAGAGCATCTCGGTTCGAGTCCGAGTGGCGGCATCTTCTAAAAGAGATACAATAAATCCTATAATGAAAATGAAATGGATTACGCATTTCCATTCCAGTGTTAAAGGACTCCCTTTTTATTTTAGGATTTTTTATGATATTTTCGACTTTAGAACATATATTAACTCACATCTCTTTTTCAATTGTTTCAATTGTAATTACGATTTCTTTGATGACCTTATTAGTCGACGAAACCATAGGACTACATGATTCGTCAGAAAAGGGCATGATATATAGCTACCTTTTTTTGTATAACAGGATTTTAGTTACTCGTTGGATTTATTCGGAACATTTCCCCTTAAGTGATTTATATGAATCATTAATATTCCTTTCATGGGGCTTTTCCATTATTCATATGGTTCCTAAAATATGGAATCATAAAAATGATTTAAGCGCAATAACTGCACCAAGTACTATTTTTACCCAAGGATTTGCTACTTCAGGTCTTTTGACTGAAATGCATCAATCCATAATATTAGTACTTGCCCTCCAATCTCAGTGGTTAATGATGCACGTAAGTATGATGATATTGAGCTATGCAGCTCTTTTATGTGGATCATTATTATCAGTATCTCTTCTAGTCATTACATTTCGAAAAAGCCTAGGGGTCTTTGGTAAAAACAATCATTCATTAATTGGGCTGTTTTCATTTGATTTTGATGAGATTCAATATGTAAATGAAAGAAGCAATGCTATACTAAACAATTCTTTACTTTCATTTAGAAATTATCACAGGTATCAATTGATTCAGCAATTGGATCGTTGGAGTTATCGTGTTATTAGTCTAGGATTTATCTTTTTAACGGTTGGTATTCTTTCAGGAGCAGTGTGGGCTAATGAGGCGTGGGGGTCATATTGTAATTGGGACCCCAAAGAAACTTGGGCATTTATTACTTGGACTATATTTGCTATTTATTTACATATTAGAACCAACCAAAATTTTCAAGGCACAAATTCCGCAATTGTAGCTTCTATGGGATTTCTTATAATTTGGGTATGCTATTTTGGGGTCAATCTATTATGAATAGCCTACATAGTTATGGTTCATTCACATTAGCATCTTAATCGAAGACGTGACCTAATACATAGAAATAGCATATGTAATGAAAGTTTGTGTGAGTTTTAGAGAACCGGTTCAATTACTACTTGATTGAACCGGTTCTCTAAAACTCCAAACGTATCTGATTACAATTCACTTCTTTTTTTACTTAAGATTAAGATAAGAAAAATAAGACTTCTTTTTCTTTTATGTCTTATTCATGCAAACTATCGAGAAAAGTAATTAGATAAAATAGCTTCTACCTTGTCAACTGATAGTGAGAGAACGAAATCTGGATAAATACCAATGCCTATTACTGGCAGAAAGATACAAATTGAAACAAAAAGTTCTCGTGGTCCAAAATCAAAAAAATCAGAATTTTTGGCATTAATTTGCTTGTATCCATAAAACATTTGGCGTGACATAAATAATGAATAAATAGGAGTTAATATCATTCCAATTGCCATTACAAAAGTAATGAGTATTTTTGGCATTAAAAGATATTTGGGGCTGGTAATTATGCCAAAAAAGATTACCAATTAAACCAACAAAACCACTGCTTCCGCAATGCAAGAGAAGCCATCGAGAAACTACTGAACATTGTAAATATTTTTGGCATTGGGATAGCGATTCCTCCCATTTTGTTGAGATAAACGAGACGTATTCTATCATAACTCGTTCCTACCTACTATTTAGACCTCGCGACCGGACTCAAATTTTTTTTTAAGGGGCATAATTATCAACCAAAGAATTTTTAGTCATTACATCTATTCATTGAACAAGTGATGATCCACAGGTTCTTACTCAGAGAACCTTTGGACTTAGCTTGGGAGCTTTATTGAATCATCGTGGTTCTAGTATGAATCTGAGGTTTCAATAAATCCATAGGGTCTCAACAAGATAATTTCTATCAACAAAAAAATCTACATTACACACAGCAAAAAAATAAAGAAAATAGGGAAAGAGAAGATTCAAGAGGCCTACAACGATCAACATAAAGACTAATGAGCCAACTTGATTTTTTAGCATTATCATCACAAAGAAGAGCTAAAGAAGAACTTCTGGCTTTTTGGTCCTTCGTATCTTTAGAGAGACGATGGAATCCGGGATAAAGAGGAGTTTTATAAATTTCTATTACAATACAATATCCCTTTCCCTTGCAGCTAGTATTTGTGTGTTTGGGCTTGAGCTGTACGAGATGAAATTCTCATATACGGTTCTATGAGGGGGAGTGGTAGGCTTGGAAAAGATGATGCCTACAGATGTAACTGCAAGTGCACAGTGTCGACTAGCAACACAGGGCAAGTACAGGTCGAACCCACAGAGATTTGGGGTGTGTAAAATTGATTCCAAAGTTTCACTAACTGATTTCTAAGAGGAGTGACACAATAGTGGTTTGTTTTGGATGTCGATACGACGAGAATGTTTGTGAATGTAAAGTAAAATGTATAACAGATTGTAAACAAGGTTGGAGAGCACTAGGGTGATCGAATTCACCTTCTAATCCTATGCTAAGGCAATGTAACTCAAGTTATGTTCTTGTACCTTCCCTTGAAGGTCTCAGGTGGATGTTAATTAACTACCTTTCACTAACTCCCCCCTAGTATGAGTTGTCTTCTTACAGTACAACTCATCACAGGTTCATAAGCTCAAACAGTTAACTACTAATCCTAACACAATGTAACACAGCAAGAACAATAACCAAATATTGATTATCTTAACAACAAATTAGGGGTTTCATCTACACCCTAGCAGAGTGAATTAGAACATCTTAAAAGTAATTAAACAGAATTGAATTTTAAACTAAAAATAAACCCTAAAATTTTCCAGAGAGAGTTCTCAGATGAGGAACAATTCAAATTTATACCTCCCAATCCTCTCTAACACTCGAAATTGCCATTAATTGCAAACCCAATCCTGTTCCCTCTTCCAATTCGGCTCTGGTAGCCATTAATGCTCTGTAGATGAAACCCTAGCTCCATCTATCTCCAACCTAGCTTCTAGGGATGGGAGAATCTATGAAAGAGATAGCTAGACCTAGAAAAGTGGTGAAGGCGGCTGCTGGTGCTGGTGTTGTCGGGAGAGAAGAAATGGTGGTGGTGGTGTCGGCTCGCATCCGGGTCAGGGAAGAAGAGAAAGAGGGCTCTGGTTCTGTCGGGGGAGAAGAGAGAAAGTGAAGGTGAGGGGAGTGTTTGGTCGATGGGTGAATGGGTAGGTGGCTAAGGTGTTGGGCGGATACAACGAGCGATGATGCGCGCAATGAAGCGACCGTTGGATGCGGATGGATCAAATCTCACGGCTCAAGATGGATCGGGCTTGGATTAGGGTTATGGGTCGGGCCTTGGATTGCTCAAGCCCATATCTTTGTAAATGGGTTGCTTCTTGTCGGGTTGCAACGATGCGCGCACGGGTGTGGCTTTCGCTCCATAGACGCTCGTCTCCAATTTTCTCGCTCTTTTGGCTCCTTACTTTCTAAGCTTTATTTACTACCTAAAAACACAAAATTAATTAGTACAAGTATTTATTCTTGAGAACAGAGAAAATATAGAATTTGGGATAATATATGATTTTAAAGCACAAAAGATGAGTTAAATGCCAATAAAAAGGTGTAGAAATATGCAATATTTGGCACTCATCAGGGAGTCCCCTTGGTTTACCTATCTCAATAAAGTATATGATTGGTTCGAAGAGCGTCTCGAGATTCAAGCGATTGCAGATGATATAACTGGTAAATATGTTCCTCCTCATGTCAACATATTTTATTGTCTAGGGGGATTACGCTTACTTGTTTTTTAGTACAAGTAGCGACGGGGTTTGCTATGACTTTTTACTATCGTCTGACGCCTCGGTTCAATACATAATGACTGAATCTAACTTTGGTTGGTTAATCCGATCAGTTCATCGATGGTCAGCAAGTATGATTGTCTTAATGATGATTCTCCATGTATTTCGTGTGTATCTCACCGGTGGATTTAAAACAACCCGCGAATTGACTTGGGTTACGGGTGTGGTTATGGGTGTATTGACCGCATCTTTTGGTGTAACTGGTTATTCCTTACCTCGGGACCAAATTGGTTATTGAGCAGTAAAAATCGTGACAGGCGTACCTGATGCTATTCCTGTAATAGGATCACCCTTGGTCGAGTTATTACGAGGAAGTGCTAGTGTGGGCCAATCTACTTTAACGCGTTTTTATAGTTTACACACTTTTGTATTACCTCTGCTTACTGCCGTACTTATGTTAATGCATTTCCCAATGATACGTAAGCAAGGCATTTCTGGTCCTTTATAGAGAAGACAGATCCTAGATATTTGTAATCAATTATATATCTGTTTGGGGAGGAGGAGGAGTATTTCATTGCTAGAAATATGGATTATTGAAAAATAAGATATTTTTTTGGATATTTACCTTCAACTCTACAATATTGTATTATTTATTTGATATGAATAGTTGAAGTGTATTCTACGAAGAGAAAATGGATTATGGGAGTGTGTGACTTGAACTATTGATTGTCCCGTGCAGATATATGATTTTATCCGCCACATTGGAATTGACAACCAAATGTGTCTCTGTTCCAACCACTGCGTACGCCCCCATACAGAAGATAGATGGTTCGCTTGAGGAGAATTTTTTCTATGATCGAGACGAATCATGTTGTGCATCACCAAGCTCAGTAAGATCCAAAGAGAATAAGTGATGTGGTATGATCAAGCTTATGTTGTATCAATTGAACTTACTTAATAGTATGGAAATGCATTCATTTCCTTTGCATCGATTTCGATCTATAATACTATCGGAGTAAAACAAGGGATCTAAAGAAGAACAGACATCTTATATATATATATATTATCTCCAGTGTAACAAACCAATGGAAACCATCACACACATCACTCCGACATCTTACTACATCAAGTAGATGAGCACTAAGATACTTTCTTAACATCCCCGAAGTTAATATACTTGAGATACTTGGCTCTCGTTAAATGATGCCACAAACATTTTTTATTCTCTAGAAATTTCCGCATTAGATTAGTAATTATAGCTTTGTTTTAAGTGTTGTAAAGATCTAATACCCAAGCCTCCCATGTATCTA
Organism: Papaver armeniacum; assembly: GCA_023531295.1. Classification (NCBI taxonomy): domain Eukaryota; kingdom Viridiplantae; phylum Streptophyta; class Magnoliopsida; order Ranunculales; family Papaveraceae; genus Papaver; species Papaver armeniacum. Next base: position 599,243 of record JAJJWW010019225.1, on the reverse strand, counting down.
GGTTTCTCAAATTTATTCAATTTAATAAAGTGAGTTTTTTTTACCTCTCTTGAATGGCCCCACCAAAAGTTGTGCATAGTCATAGTAAGTCTCTCCAAAATCATCTTAGGAATGATATAGGTCGCCATATAATACTAGGGAGTGAGACCCAGTACATGTTTTATTAAGATGATTCTGCCAACACACGATATATGAGTTCTCTTCCATCCAGCTAATTTAGCATCGAACTTATCTTCTAAAACTTCAAAAGTAACATTTCTATGAGCAGATTTGAGAAGCTGGTGACCAAGATACTTATATTACTGATCCGTATGTGTTGTAGTTCATTCTTATGTTAGGACTAATACCTTTACTAAAGTAAATTGCATATTTAAGCATATTTGCAATTTGACCTGACCAGAAATCATAGGTGCTGAGAATCTTATGAAGCGTGTTCACTGTCTTCTTGTCAAGGTTCCCAAATAGAATCAAATCATCTTCGAACATAAGGTGAGAAACTGAATGAGCATTTCGATAAATCTTATAACCATTATAGAGCATTATTCTCCATAGTTCTCATTAACCAAGTCATACATTGTGTGTAAAGAATAAATAAATAAATAGGGTGAGAGGAGACAGCCTTGACGAAGCCATTTACCACCATTTAAAAACCCTTTAGTTTAGCCATTAATTACAAGGGAGGAGGAAGTTGTCGACACAAAGTTCATATTAAGTGGATGAGATTTTCCTACAGTGACGGTAAATCTAAGGCAATGACTTAAAAATCTTCAACTGACCTTGTCGTACGCCTTACTGATATCAATTTTAAGAGAAAAGGCACTTATTACAGAATAGGTGGTAAACATATAATGGATTATCTCGTTAGGTGCAACAATGTTATCTATGAGTAGCCTACCTAGGACAAATGAAGATTAGGCAGAATCCACTAGGTTGTTCAAGTGAATTTTTTGTCTTTGAGTCAATAATTTTGGTGATCACTTTATACATGATATTTATTAGCGCAAAATGTCTAAAATCAGAAGGTAGGGTAGCTAATATTAGTATGATTCAAACCTGGTGGAAGAAAGCCGGTAGAAGATAAATAGAGCAATTCTTGATTGTAAGAGCAACATTATTTCCAATATGCTCCCAACATCTTTTGAAGAAAACTCAAGGCATACCATCAGGGCCAGGTGATTTTAGATTCTTCATTTTCTTTATTACCGACCAAATATCTTAAGTAGAAGGAACCATATAATAAGACTTTCACTATTAGCATCATCAATTTTGATTGGAGCTTGAAACAGAATTGTATGCTTATCTTCATTCGAGTCTCTTCTAAATAAAGTAGAAAAGTGATCCACTAAATAGGCAACTACACTATTAGGTTAATAACCCAGCTGCCATCCGATCGCCTTAGAGCAGATATTTGATTCTTTCTCTTTCTTTGAGTAACTGCAAAATGAAAAATGTGGGTATTTGAGACCATATTAGGAACCCCGTTAACTTTTCTTCTTTACTCATAGTACTTATATTGTAGTTCATTTAGAGAATCGATTTTATTACATGAGAGTATCTTTTGAGCTCTCATATCTTTATTATGAACCTCCATTTAAAATTTAAGATGCTCAGCCTCAGCATATTCCCACAACTTGAGAAATATTCCCAAATGAATTCTTACTCCATTTGTTTATATCTTTCCCAACAACTTCAATTTTACGCATGGTATCAGATTGCAATGAAGACCAAGAGTTAATCACAATAATAGTAATTTGTTTATATCTTTGTACTCGGGATGATCCACCCAATAATATTCAAACTTGTTCGAGTGTTTTCTCTTTCTTGTATTAATTCTCTGGGTATTAATAAGGATTGGAGCATGATCACTACTAATTCTAGGTAAATGAAGACCCCGTTATCTTTGAACGTAAGAAGCCATTTAGAGGTACATATGACCCTATCCAATCTCTCACATAGTATTATGTATATCTCATTTTAGTCCATTATTGTTATTTGTTTTCAACAATGAGACTGTAATATCTATCAACCGATTACAATGCTTTAAGCTTTACAAGTAATGAGCATGTGTGTTGCACGTCAGCAACGTTATTTATACTTCTACTATGTCTAACTTTTTAAGGAGAAAACATACAAAAATTTAGAGAAAAAAAATTTGATATTGTTATTTATGCTCATTGCTTAGATAATTTAAAGAGCTCTTCAAATATATAAAATTCACAAAAATCTTACTATATTTTTAAGGATATGAAGTTTTAAAAATTTACCTTCATTTTTTTTTAAATGGTTTATTCAATTTACACTTTAAGTTTTTGTAAATATTCTTTATACCATTCCTTTAAAATCTGACGGCTGATAAAAAAAATTGAAATCTAGTGATCCGATGGATGAGAACATTAGTGTGTGATGGGAATCTTTTTTGTGGCAGGAATCATTTAAGGAGAAATGATTTGGAATATTCCTAGATCTTTTTTGTTTTTTTGATGATTTGGAAAAATGGACTTGGACTACATATTTAACTCTGTAAGGAGTTATTTCTGAAAATTACGAGGTTCGAACCCTTACCTCCGCGGTGGGAGGGAGCATGCCAACCACCGGACCACTTGATGGTTGGCAATATTCCTAGATCTGATGGCGAAAAGTTAGTTAGGGAGATTTGACGGTTACGAAGGGTAAAGCTTTGATACTATCTTGCTCACATTGATGGTTACGAAGGGTAAAGCTTTGATACTATCTTGTAGAGCTTGAATTTTGTATTTCTCTCACAATTCCATATTTAAATGGATACTCCAAGCATCATATCTTCCGATGAAAAAGATGTTAATATGATTGTTAAGCCATCAATTATGAAGGAAAAATATAAATCTCTTTCCTCTACAATTTGAAGAGAAAAAGGATGAATATGAAGAAACCAAGGGCTATCCCCTCAAATCTTCAGAAGTTTTCTGGTGTTCTTGAAGATTTGAAGGAAACAAGGAAGGAGATTCAGCAAATAAAGGCTATTGTTTTAAGAACTCTGAAATTCAGAAGGCCCTGGTTCGGCATCAGTCAAGAAGGTTTGTTGGAATTGACTCCTTTCTTCACGAACCTTAAGTTCCAATGTGTGTTGACGACAAGGAGTTCGGGGACGATAAATAATTTTTCAAGAATCTTAATGTCTAGGAAACTTCTTATGAGAATTTATTCTTGTATTTTAAGAAGGATAACTAGGGTTTGGAATAGCAAATATTGTGATTACACATAGCTATTGCCAACGATTTTCATCTTGCAATGTTTTAGATTTATTTGTTTAAATTCTAAGTTATTTGGAAGATGATTTTGCAGTATTAATCTTTATTGGTTCCATATATTGCAAATAATGTTATGGGATATGTATGTTTACGTCCGCGAAATGTAATTGTCCCATATATGTCAAAAGTTAAGTCTATTATGTCATTATGCAAATATTGATAAAACATAGAATGAACTTTTGAATATTCCGCAGTATTGATCTTTCCCTGGTCAACCTCTATGTGAAAGTATTGTATGGCTCCGTAAGTTTTCTTATGTTGAGCATTTCCGATTAAATTAATCATTAAGGTTCCTTTGTGGTTAATTTAATTGAGTTTTCTGGATACAAATTCATGTTTCATGTGATTTGTTAATGTCCAAAGAAATCCATATTTTCTTGTAAAAGCAAGCTCGCTCTTGTTGTTCTTTCGGGAATGACATTTTGTGGGGGAGAGTTATTAATTGAACTTGTGCTTAATTGCCAAATCTTTGTGGGGAGTGCGGCTGTAGAATATTGTAGGAGTTATCTTGTATCTTTATAAACTCCTTGATGAATACACTAAGTTTCAACTATGTGAAATCATCGAAACAAAGTTGATATGGTCTCTTTTAGTCATGAATAATCTCTTTGAGAATTTCATCATGATCCCACTAGTTTTCGTACATTTGCCTAGTCAACAAAACACCGGGGCATTGCTTAAGGGGCCACGACTAACTTGACACGGCCATGAAACACTATGGTCGCATGCTACATCTAACTTATAGGCTCAACCACGATATTTTATCCTAATCGCGACTAATTTTAATTTATGTTGCCTAATTTGACCCGGCCGAAAAAAAAATCGATGCCTGTAGCCCCGACCAATCTATAGGCTCAATTCCCTGGTCGTAAGCCCCGACTAACTCATACTCTCAACCTCTAAATTTCAACCAAATGACAACCATAATATGGATACATGGTTGGATACTAGATTTACTAATCCTCCGCTAATTTGACCTGACTAATAAACATCTGGCCTCAAGCCCCAACTAAACACTGGGTCGTAGGTCCCGATTACTATAACCTGGCTATATAAAGACGATATTACAACATGTCTATTTAAATACCGATTATGTAAGCCCGACAAACTTGTATGCTAAATAAAATATTGTGGGAGGATACTGAAAGGCCGACCGAACAACATAAAAAAAAAAAAGTCGATAGAAGTTGAGCCCCGACCGTAGGCCAGGGTGATACCTAGTGTTCTTAGAGCATCTCCAATGCTATAGGTGAAGGTCTTAAAAAGACATGACACCTAGGATTTAACACTTTTTTAACCAAAAATTAATCTCCAATGCTAGGGTCAAGGTTAATGAAAAATCATGACAAGGATGACATCTCATAAGAAGGGGTAAAGGAGAAAGTCATATCTTCACCTTCTCCCTGACCCTGGGTCTATTGACACATTTATTCCAAATTTGATTTCTCCTAATTAAAAATATTGTTATCAGGTGATAATTTCAAATATATTTTTTCCTCATAATTATGACCTTTTATAAAGCTTATTCCAAAATTGATTTTAGGGTAGGAAAATTTTAGTATTGGATATGAAACTTGAGGTAAAATGTCCAACTTTTATTTGTTTTAACCACATAGGAAGGACCCCCAACAAAAAAGTATTGATAAGATCCCTACATAGGATGACCTTCACCCTTAGCATTGGAGATGCTATTATAAGTGAAGTTTAGTTTGTACAAATTATCGGATCAAAAAATTCTATTAGCTCATGGAAGTTGTCGGAAATTCGAGCATTAATGATAAAAAATAATTATACTGCTGCATCTACGTTTCGGCAGAGCCAGGGGCGGAACTACATGGTGACTTGGGCTGGCTTAAGCCAGCCCAAAGTCCAGAAAAAGCTTAATTTTGCAATGAGTTTTAAATCTGGTTAAAAAGAAAAGCCTAAAAAATAGGCTTAAGCCGGCCCTAAATATATTTTTTTCATGCCAATTAGGTTTCAAACCAGTCCCAAATTCGTTTTCTGGTTCCGCCACTGGGCAGAGCATTTTGCTACCAGATTTACTGGGGACTAGTTTGTGATGACACTTCTCAATGAAGTCCGAGAAGGCGGTTAGTGTAGCATTATCTTCTCTGGAGGCATCAAAAACGCTGACAGTTGACATTAGACGCAGACAAATAAGTGACAGGGGCCTAGATTTTGTATAGTAAATATCTTTGAAAGTAGACAGGAAAGGAGACAAATAAAGAAAAGCGCACAAGAGCAAATATAATGGCAGCATCCTTGCCATCATTTGTGACAAATGAATTTGAAGTATCTAATAAACATAGGCAACAGTAAGAAACCTCATTGCATGCAGGGCCGGCCTTGACATTGAAATGCCCAAAGTAAATACAGAATATCTTGCCCACTCACCACTTGACCAGGTCAACAAACATTGACCACGAGTGAAGAAATGTTAATATATATGTTACGAGGAGTGCAATGGTAGTGGAATGGAGGTGTAATACAAAGTAATTGGGAAAGTTCGTTTTCACCTTTAAATTTGCAAAAAAATGGTCACATATCAAAACACCGTGTTTGCCTACCAAGCTGATTGATATTTATTTAATCTCCCAATCTTTGAAGAGCTTAGACTTCAGTAAGAAACATTTTTTTTTGATGCCCCCTTTGAAATGCTGCCCAAAGCAGTACTTCGGGTGCTTTGCCCCAAGGCCGGGCTTGATTGCATGGACCCAACAAAGAAATCTATGCTTATGATACGTGCCCACGGTTTAGAGGTGATGAATCTACTACACAGTATAAGCTCAGCGACAGCACATAACGCTTTCCTCTACTGACGGGCCGGGGAAATATCATACACCGCCTTCGGGGGCAATTCGTTGATAGGGAAGCATGTGGGGTCGCTGCCCACTACATTATTTGAGTGGTAGAACACGTGTCCAATCCAATTTTATTAGCGATGAAAAGTCTATTCCATCCGACTTTTGTTCGATTAAGTTAATCTAACTTTTGTCCTCTATTATCATTTTAGTTTTTTCTGGAAAACACTTACCGTGGGACAAAGCACTTGAGAAAAAAAATCAGCCAAATGTGGGACTGAGATAAACGGCGAAATATCTTATTATGAGGAAAAAATTATGAGGAGCCCATTCGTCGCTCTCCACAAAAGCATCCCATGTTAATTTATGGTCCCAGAGGAGCCATCTCCTTTTCCATATTTGGAAAAAGCCTTTTGTGTCGCTTCTAGTCGCTCTCGTTTTTTATTCCCGAATCTGCATGTCTGACTGAAATTACTTCACTCGTTACTCAGCGAAAAAGGAGCTGAAGCAAAAGCATCATTGAAGGCAATCAGGTGGGCTAGAAAAAAAGGAGTACGAAAGCTGAAACTGGAAGGCGATTTTCTCAATGTTGTCAATGCTATCTGGAGCAATGCTAAATATATTAGTTGGACAAATAATAATTTAATTATTAAAGGATTTTGAGGAGGAAATGTTCACACATTCACAGGGAGGGAAATAATGTAGCTGGATTCTCCGTTTAATTATTTCTACATTGATAATTTTTAAAGTTTTTAACATGTGCATCAAGCCTAATTTTTTGACGAGTTATAGTCTTATTAAAAAACAAACCTATACTAAAACTTCTAAAGCCATCAATCTTCCTCCGAAGACGTACACCCTCCATCATCTCAAAATATACTCCGTTTGTTTTTTCACATGCTACAAAAACAAAAACACAAACTTACAAACAACATGGATCACGTTAAAAACCACAAAAATACTGTGTAAGCTTTTATTAAAGGATTTTGAGGAGCGAAAATGTTCACACATTCACAGGGAGGGAAATAATGTAGCTGATTCTCTGGCAAAAAGGGAAAATATAATATACATCCTATGTTATGGGATGAATGTCTTCCTATATTGTTAAGCAGTCTTGTCAGAAAGAACATATATGCTAGTAATTTTTAAAGTTTTCATATTAATTTTTTTCTTATTAAAAAAAAAAACTCAGCGTGTTTGTTTTTTACTCAGATTGACTTAACTGATTCAAAAATATGTGAATGAGTAGGTTGGTCTCATGAATTAGGGATGTGTCTACTCCCGAATCAAATGGGAGATCTGACTCAGGCTACGAGTCAAATCTGACTCAAACTAAAAAAACAAACGGTCTGATATTTGACTCGTGCCAAGTCCAGACGCCGAGTCAGCAGGAAACAGAATTTTAGTAAGATTCATCTTTGTTACGGATAGAACGAATATAATACATCTTTACAACAAAGACACACACATATATATATATATAAAGCCAAGGCCTTGAGAAAGGCAACCGCACCACCTCAACAACTGGCGCAAGCCAAATTAGAGGTCGCGACCAATACACATAAGTAGAGTATACTTTATCCCGGTGAGTCAAAGCATGTGCAACATTATTACAGATCCGCATCTTCAAAACAAATTTACAAGCCAATAAAATAGAACTTAAATATGAAATGTCGTTAAATAAAGTACTCTTTTGTTGATCGCCTATTACAGCACGGCTCGGTCGAACTCGCAAGCGTTGCTATCTCAAGCTTGGTTGACAAGTTTAGTTGTCAAAACTATAAGTCTTGATTTCTAGTCTACTCATAGCTATGTCTCGGATTAGGATAGAATGTGTAGTTGAGCTTTACACTTCACATCGTTCATCGATTGAAGACGAAGATTTACTAAGGGGAGCTTGGAGGAATTTCATCAACAAAAGGTATGTGGAGACTTGAAATCATCTATCACTTAGAAGTCTATTTTATTCTATCTCCTGTTGAGACTAAGTCGTATAGCTATATAGACTTTACATTATACACATTTAATATTTCGAGCTGAGCTTAACTCGCTTATATCTTTCTCAAAATATGTGTTAGAAAGCTTTTTACTTTAACTACGTTCATCATTATTCTTGACGAAAGTCAAAAGATGATCATGTGAAAATCGCCTTGTAATATCATACATGATTTGTGTGAGACAGTCATTTGATGTAGACTCGGATGTTTCGTATTGATCATTCGATCACTTGAAAATTGCTTATAAGCTAATGGTTTGTGTGAGACATCTATTGTTGTCTTCTAAGAATGTTTCAATGATTGAAATGGGAGTTTAGAACAATTAACTATTGTTTGGATATAACACAGTATGCATACCCGTATGAAAACTGTTGTAAGAATAATTCAGGTCCAGGAACCAAGTATGCATACCCGTATGCGAACGGTTTTAACTATCAAAGTCCGGGAACTAAGTTTGCGTACCCATTTGCAAATTGTTTCACCTGAATGCGGTCCGGAACGACAGTATGCATACACGTTTGCAAACTATCGGAAAAGATCAAGTACGGAACTTAAGTGTGCGTACCCGTTTGCAAACTTATGTGGTTAAGTATGATTTCATACTCATGAACAAATACATTTATATATTAAGGAATGCAATCTTTGCAAACCGTGGATAAAATGTTCATGAACTGATTCTTTTGAATCAATCCGATTTTACTTCAATCGTGTCTTGTATACTTCTATGAGAATATAAACAATTGAAAATGAGTAACAAAATTAGATTCATTCGATTATCATTTGATCTAGAAGTGTTAAAATGAACATGGTTAACACAAAAGTGTTCATATGGCTAACTTCGGTTAACTTTTATTGAGTCAACTCAATATACACGTTTAGGTACGGTTACATATATCTAAATGAAGGTATATTTCATTTGTGTGTAACAAGCTAAGACGGTATAACGGTGGAGAGATATTGCTTTGGTTTTGAGAAAACTTAGCTTAAATCAGGTTTTCATCCAACGGTGAATATTTATTGCTTTGTTACAAAGTTATCAAACCCTTATTTGAAGACTATATAAGGGAGAACTCTAGCAACTGGGAAACCTAATCCCAACACCTCATGTGTGATACTAGTTGCGACTATAGTCGATTCTCCTTTTACCTAGGTTTTTCCTAAAACCATTATAGGTTAACGACTTAATGACTTCATTAGGATTCTGAAGCCAGACCCAACTATTTTCTCTGTAGTTGTGTGTTCTGATCTTACTTGTTCTATCGTATTGAGTACTATCTTGTCTAAGATTTGCTCGAGATTTATCTCCGATAGGTAAGATATAAAAAGTAATCACAAAGCTCTTCGTCTCATTCTTTGTGATTCCACAATAACTTGTTCTACTACCATATAGTTAAGTTATTGGGAGGTGATTGATATTTATAGGTTGTTCTTCGGGAATATAAGACCGGATCATCAATTGGTTCCTGTTCACTTTGATTTATCAAAAGACAGAACAAAAACTTCGTAGGTATTTCTATGGGAGACAGATTTATCTATCAGAATAGACTTTTCTGTGGGAGACAAATTTGTTTATCAAGTCTTCGAATTTGGGTCGTAGCAACTCTTATTTGTGGGTGAGATCAGCTAAGGAGATCAAGTGCGTAGAGTCCTGCTGGGATTCAGAGATATAAGGAACGCGACTGTACCTTAATTAGTGTGAGATTGGTTAGGGTTCAACTACATTCCATTCCGAAGTTAACTTGTAGTAGGCTAGAATCTGTAGCGTCTTAATACAGAGTGGTGTTCAAATATGGACTAGGTCCCGGGGTTTTTCTGCATTTGCGGTTTCCTCGTTAACAAAACTTCTGGTGTCTATGTTATTTCTTTTCCGCATTATATTTGTTTATATAATTGAAATATCACAGGTTGTGCGTAGTTCAATCAATTGGTATATCCAACCTTTGGTTGTTGATTAAAATTGATTGACACTTGAACATTGGTCTTTGGTACCGTTCAAGTTTGTTTCTTATAATAATCAGGCTCACGGATTCTATCTGTTTGATTTGTTGATTACATTGAGAAACAGAGATATAACTCTTGGATATATTTCCTTGATTAAGTCTGACTGTCTAGTTGATTCTTTTGGAATTATATTGGAGTTAGTCCATACAGATTGCATAACAAAATATTGGGGTTGGTTGTTAAACCCACACTTTTTCAATTGGTATCAAAGCAGGAAAACACATTAAAGACCTCATAAGTCTGTCTTTGTAGCAATCTGACTCTATGGACAGAAGCGCTATCTCTATAAACTTTCTTCCAGTCTTCGATGGCTCTAATTACTTATGGTGGAAAATTGTTATGCGTGCCTTTTTCCAAGCACGTGTTTTTCAATCATGGGTTTATATTGTTAATGGCTATAATCCTCCATTGATTACAGTAGACGGTGCAACAATTTAGTGTAGTACGTGTAAGAGAAGAAGGCAATACGGAAATTGCAGGTGATGAGAAGGGAAGAAAAGGATGAGAAAATGGAAGAACAATAAGGTTTAGAGATGAGAATGATAGAAAGCTCTGAAAAGAGTTGTTTTGAATAATCTTGATAATAATAATGTGTCTTACAAGAACGTAATAAGCCTGTTTATATAGGCATGATTAGAACCTAAAAATAGTAAAACTCTAAAAGAAGAAATAAAGAAACTCTAAAAGAAGAAGTTTTAGACTTGATAAACAAGTAAACCAAAGTAGATGCTATGAATCAACTGTGATAGTTGACACAGCGTAAAGGGATCAACTGTCATTGTTGATACAAATCAATTGGTTCAACTGGAACAGTTGATACATTGAAAACAGGTAGATGTCCTACATCAGTCCCCCCTTCTTGAGAAAAACTCGTCCCTGAGTTGCTTGAAACAAATAAAAGGTCATTATCACCATGAAAGGTGAAAATCTCTTGAACATTGAACACATTAGAAATGTTCCATTCCTTGGGTAGATCAATGACATATGCATTGTCACTGATTTTCTTCATGATTTTGAAAGGGCCGTACTTCTTCATCTTAGTTTTGTTATAGGTACCAACTGGAAATCTTTCCTTGTGTAGATGAATCATTACTAGCTCTCCCTCTTGAAAAGTTTTGAATCTTTTATGCTTATCCGCAGCATCCTTGTATTTAGAATTAGACTCCTCAAGTTTTGTTTTGACTTTATAATGTATTTGAGAAGCTTGTTCCAACAGATTATCAACTTTGACATTGGATTTATGTAACTTAGGAAGTACAACCAAGTATAATACATGATTAGGCACCTTTGAATAAACAATTTTGTAGTAGCAGGTTTTCCCACACTACACCCCTTATTCGATTTTGCTTAATTAGTCCATTGAAAGATGTAAGATCAAGAATATTTATTGATTGAATCCATGAATTGTTTACACAAGAAAATAGAATTACACTTAGAAATTAAAACACTCTTAAACTTTCTCTCTCCTAATGACTTGCCCAACAATTCCCAAAAGATCTCCCCTTTTACAGACTCATTTAGCCCTTTATATAGGGTAATACATAGTGGATGACAGCTAAGCTACCCTTTATTTTCGGGAATGTCTCGCGAAGTGTCGCAGATGCACAAACATTCACTCTCGCGACACTTCTTAATCCTCGCCAGGTCTCACGTCTTCTTTATGTTTTGCCGGTCGTTATTCATTGCGTCGTTTATTTTAGCTCATGCGACTGCCTCGCGACAAATCGTTATTAATCCCGCGAGCCTTGTACGTTGCGATATTATGATCCTACATCTTGCCTCTTTTTCCTTGAATATGGCTTGACAAGCGATCTTTAAGGAAAAATCTATTGTGGTAGCGATCTTTGACTTTTGTTGATGGAGGAACGAGCAAAAGAATACTTTTCTTGAAAAGTACGTACTTGCCTCTATTCTTTGGCGAAGTTCAAGCTTCTTTGAGATGTATATTTAGTATCGTCTCCTCGCGAAGGGAAGAGTATCATGAGAGTGATCCTTTTGATTTGCCGCGACTGCTTATCTTTATCTTTTTCTGTTTCGTACTTTTACACGGATTTTGATTATTAATGTCTTTTCTTGACACGTCTCTTTCAACCGTTTATTCTTGACCGTTCATGTCTCTTCTCGCATTAAATGACCTCGTTTTTCTCGAGGATCCTTTTCCCTATATATAGTTTTCTTTTCCTCTCCTTTTCATTCTTTAGTTTCTCTCTCGCAACTTTTCTTTGACTCTCTCCTTCCGCAATTTGCGCTCCCACCTACCGCAAATCTTTTCTTCATCTCTTCCATCGCCGATCCTAATCTTTAACCTCCCATCCATTCACATACCGATAATGGCTTACATCAGTCGTGCATATAAAGCTTCTTTTAATGAAGTTCAACAGAAGTTACTCGAGAAGGGTTTCACTCTATCAACCATCCCCGATCAAGAACCTTCATCTATTCTTTCTCCAAAGTTATTTTCTGATCATCAATGTGATGATCAAAAGATTATAGTCTCTCTAGGTCAGCTTCTCGCGGGACTTCCCATTCCCTTATACGATCCTGAGATGCCTTTATTTTATGAAATCTTGGCCCATGAAAAATTCTCTCGGGCTGTTTATCAGTTGAGTGGCGATTGCATTCGCCTAATGCTTGAGTTCGCGAATCGTGGTGCAGGCAAAGGATCTTTATACCCTAGTACTGTTAGACACCCCGATTTCGCAGATTTGGAAATAGCTGCTGAGAAGTACACTGTCGAGAACTTTTTTGAAAATTATTCAGTAATAAAGATGAGGAATGCGAAATCTCGCTGGGGCATTCGCCTGAAGAAGAAGGATGATGTCCCTGAGGATAAATTGCTTATGCAAGATATTGACTGGCACTCGGGCAATAATACTACTCCTCGCCACTCCAAAGATGAGAAGTGGTGGGTGGTACCTTTGATTTTAAATGGCCCTTATATCGCGGCTCGCACGTTCTTCCCGCGAACCTCGCAGGTATCATCCTTGGGAATTCAAATGGCCCGATAAGGCAAAAGAGGTATGTTTTCCATTTTAAATCTTGCCTTTGCAACTTTCTTTTTATATTTGCTGAGTTTGTAAAATTTTTCGAGACGCCGATTGAGAAGAAAGTACAAGGATAATCCGTTGGAGAGTACGCGACAATACTTCGATCGCTTACGGGTGAAGTAAGAAACATTTCCTTTATCATTTGAAACAATATTGTTGCCTCTGTTTCTTATTTTTAACCATATGCGAAGGTTGGAGTTGAAGATGTCAGAGCCGCGAAGATCAAAAGTAAGGGCAAAACCGTCTGCTCGCAAGAATAAATCTTCTGCTCCATTAACTAAGAAGCGAAAGATTCAATCTTCTTCTCGCCCTAACTCAAGCTCAATCTTCATGAAGATGACCATGATTCGAATCTTTCTCTCGCTAAAGAGATTCCATTGGCCGGTTCTCCTATGGATCGGTGGTTATCTAGCATCTTCTCGGACTCTTTCCAAGGAATGGGAGATGCTCCCTAGCTTCCCTTTGCGGGACTCTCGCAAATGTGTGTAATGCTTTGCTTTACTAGAAGGCAATGATTCTTTCAATGGAGCTTCTAGAGTCGTGTCTCCCGACTTGTTGAATGCACTTGGATCTTTGGTACGTATGCAGTCACATTTCCCTTTTTAATTTTTAAATATATGTATATTAATGATTTTTCTATCTTCTTTTATAGGTTGGAAGAACTTCCTTTGTAGTTGCCTCAGATCTCGAGAGAAGACGCAATAATCTTGAGAAGAAGAATTCGCAATTGAGCAAGAAGATTCGAGAATTAGAGACTCGAAGTCACGTCATCTCGCGATAAAGATGAGAGAATTCAAAAGTTAAATACCGAACTTGACTCTCAAAGGGATAGGGTGTCCACTCTTCGAACGCTAATCAAAGAACTTTATGGTATAAGATTTTTCCTTCTCTTTTATTATTTCTATCTTATCGGTCGCATATTGCTACCTAACTTATTACCTTCGCAGATGTATATAATCTCTCCGATGAGGCTATTCTTCTCCATACATTTCCTGAACCTATGGATAATGACCTTCTTCTCGCTCACCTTAATCAATCTCTAAGTAGTTCCTCCAATAAAACTAACCTCCTTTCATTAAAGGATCTTCAATCCAAATATCATCTCTTAGATATCGAACACAGATCTAGTTTGAATTTAACCAATCGCTTTAAACGAATGTACCTTGATTCCGAGAAGAAAATCAAGATTTTAAGGAAGAAAATTAGTGATCTCATAGATGAGAACGATCGCATTACTAACAGAGGTGCACAGGCGTTAGCAGAATTCCACAAATCTCTTCTCGGTGTGCAAGTCGAACGAGATGAACTCCTTCATCAGAATACCATGCTTAAGCAACGAGAAGAGCAAGTTCGTTCTCTTCTTGTTATTAATAGTGATGATGAATTCGCCTGGGCCGCAAAAGTTTTAGATAATGCCAGAAATAACCTAGGTGTTGATGTTAGTCTTCACGCCTTGTTAGCATACTTCCTTGATTAAAGATATGATATCTCGATAGAGAAGGTTACTTATTATACCTTATCGCTTCTTACTACGTAGTATTGCTTGTAAATTATTAACTTGTTGTTACTTATTTGCGAGAATCCGAGAAGAGGCTTCAAAGTTAGAATTAGAGAGCTTGAATCGAGAAAGAACAACTCGCCAGAATTTTCCAAATGAGAATTGAAGAACTCGAAACCGAAAAACAACAGCTCGCCAAGAGTCTCTCCCTTCGTAATAACAAGTATTCCAAGTTGAAGAAACAATTTGAAACGACAGTGGCGAATTTTAGTAATGATGCGATTCGTTTTTCGCAATGGAGCCATGGAGTATGTTTGTAAAGACCACAAAATCCCTCTTCATTCATATCCCTGGCTCCTCGAAAAAGTTCCTGAGAATCTGCCTGTCTCAGATGTTTCTGATAGTGAGGCTAGCGAAGGGGAAAATTCTGGCGATGAAAATAATAGAACTAAAGAATCAAATGAAGGAGAAGAATCACCAAAGAGATAACTCTTTTTGTTTCTTTCGCTGCCTGTAATATCTGTATATTTCTGTATCTTTATTATAGTGTACTTCTTGGATTTTTCCCCCCTGAATTCAGTCTTCACCCCCTTTTTTGGTAGTCCTTCCTTGTAATATAATTGGCTAACCTTATTGATGTATAACTCTTGCATCAGAAGATGAATAACAATATTCCATCTTTTCCATTCCCATACTTGCCTCTGTTATTTATCTTCAGATGGAAGATTTTAATTGTCATCATGTATGTGGTTGAATAATAATTTTATTGTTATTGAAATGTATTGTTGCGACGAGGTCGCAGGTATCTTCATAAATCAAGAATTCTACTTGCCTTGCCTTATCTTCATAAATGTATGTTATCTATTCTCATTGCGACAAGGTCGTAAGCAAGGGCCCATTGACCCTGCCTTATCATTTTGTGTGGTCTTCCGAGTTAGACCTCCCTAATTAGAGGTCTTCCCCTGCCACCTTTTATTGCGACAAAATCGCAGGACGTCTTTACACTTGCATGTAAAGACCCATTGATCTTGCCTTATCATTTTCCAAGTATTTTTGCCTCTGCAGGATGTTTTAGTTGCGACAATATGACAGGCCTATATATCCTTGCGAACACATAGCCCCATGACATTGCCGTCGTGCGACGAAATCGCAGGACGTCCGTACACTTTCGTAAAGACCCATTGATCTCGCCTTACCCTCGCGTTAGTATTATTGCCTCTCGCAGGATCATTGCACAAATATGACGAGCCTAAATTCTCTTGCGAAAACATAGCCTTATGACATTTGCGTCTGTTTTGACACTCCCCTATTGGAGAGCGTCGCCCTTTATCATCTCCCGGTTGCCCCTTCAAGGAGGCGAAACATCGGCCATACAAGACTAGCTCCTCCCATCCTGGTCTTAACAACAACCAGTTGTTTTCGCAGCCTCTTATCCCTTATACCTATATGGTTTATGGTTACGAGACTGCACCCTAAGTGGAGTTTTCTTCGGGCGAGTGCAACGTATGCCAAGACTTGCCAAGAATGGCCAGGTAGGTTCATCCATCCCGGCACTCGCTCAACCGTGTACCTCGGCGCCTTGAGCATACACTCGACTCCTTGGAAGAGACCCTCGGTCGCCCAACCAGGGTATAACCTTATATAGTTGGGAATCCAAGGTATCTCTCCTGGATAGGCTTTCATGGGCCCCAAATTTTCATGACTCGAAGCTTCAGGAGCGGTGTAACCTTCCCCCTGAGCCATGTTGAGAGATACCCCTTATATGAAGCACTTTAGGTCTTACATTTGCCTCTTACGAAATGTTATTCGCGAACTAGGTGTACGCCATAAAGGTTCGTCCCGTTTCTTTTACTCATTCATATTTGTTAAATCATTCAATCATTCATGTTTCATTATTTTTGATATTTGTTTGCGAGATACTCGCAAAATTTCCTTTCATTTGTTGTGCTTTCATTTAGTCAATTCTCATATATTCTTGATCATGAGATTCTCGCACATCATTACTTCAATTGCTGATCTTTCTATTGATTATTCACTTCTTATGCCTTTTGCTCTTCATACCCTTCGCCCGTTATCATCCCGATATTCGCCCTGTCTCTAGGCATTCTCCTCGCGAGATATGTTCACCCTTACTTCTATAGCATCCACCATCAATTTTTCTTTTCTCTCGCTCATCTCTCACATGTTGCTTCCAACCTTTTCTTTTGGTATTTCTTTCTTCGCAGCTTTCTACATCGACCTCATGACATTGTTGCGACTCCTTCCAATCTCCCCGTATAATACCAATGCCATTTGGATGTGGAAATTTTATACATTGATGATATGTTGATGCAACTCCCAAGATTTCATGAAGCCATGGCCTCCCAATCAGCGCATTATATGGAGATTCCACGTCAACCACACATGTAATAAAATATCGCTTGATAATCCTTGTAGAGGTATTCTCATGTGAACTTCTCCCTTTGGTTTGTTTGCAGTGCCATTAAAGCCATATATCTTGTATGTCGAGGGATCAAATCCTCATCTTTTCCTCCCATCGTCTTGTAAGTATGGTAGAAGAGAATATTCACCGAACTTCCGTGTCGATTAGAATTCGGTTGATCGCCCAAAGAAGCTTCGCCTCATCATCTTCTCCGTCGACTGGTTTCGGGTTAATCTCTAGTTTCACAACCAACGGGCTATCGTGTGTTTCTCTTCCTTTTGGCACTTCATCTCCGCAGAGAAAGAAATAGTCTTCACTGCCACTTTTCTAATCACGTTCTCGCGCTGACTCATTATTTCTTTATCATTAGCATCTCTCGCAAAGACTCTACCGAGCACGTTGTCATGAAAATCTTCGATTGTGCGATAGGGTGGACGATAGAGTTGCAGTTCAAATTTCTAGCTTTTGTTCCAACTTCTATAACAAATGTTTCCTTTCCTTTTGCTGACACTGTTCTGTGCATCTCGGTGGTGGTGGTAATGTCTGGCCTGTTTCTTCTCCCTTTAGAAAGTGATTTAGCTTCCCCTGATCAATCATCCTGAGAATAATTCTCTTTATATTTCTACAATCATTTGTTTGATGCCCATGGAAGCGATGGTAAGAACAAAACTCATGACTTCTATCGCCTGGCGGTGGTTCCATTCCCACGTTCCAAGGTGTTTGGTACATTTTCCATCACAAGTATAGCTTCCCATCATCTTTTCCACACTAGCATTCAAAGGGAGGCATCTTAATCTCTTCCCATACTATTCTCGCGACTTCTCTGCCCCCCCACGGTTATTTTGCCTTCGTCCACCGTATGTTTCTTGCACATGATCTAGCCTCTGAATCTTATTATTGCCGTTACGGTTGTAATAGTTCCTTTCTCGTTCAAATTCCTCTTGATCGTGGCTTCCCATGGCTACCATCTTCTGCTGTCCCTCATCAGCTTTCCTTACTTGCTGTCCTTGCGAAGTACTCGCCACTGTATTGATGAATTGAGGCAACAAACTTGCGTTCGCAGATTCGAGCTTGTGTTCGCGATTGGATAAGAATTCATTTCATTCTCGTCTTTCTTCTAAGGCAATATATTCTTCCCCGTAACTCCTCGTAGTTCTCGCCATCGTGATTGTATTTTTGATTCTAAAAATTTGAATGTACAACAAGTTAGTCGCAAAGAGAGCATTCACAAATGAGAGGATGAGATATCTTTCCTCAACCCGTCCCCGCCATTTCGCTACACATGGTTCTCCATCTTATTGTCAACTCGCCTTAAGCTCTCGCCAACCCTTTGTTTCAACCCAAATACATCTTCAATACTTTGTCGCGAAGAGTCATTACTTATGTATGCTCCCGGAATGTGGCTTGTAAATGGTTAAATGATGTGATTGTGTTTCTTGGCAGACCTTCGAACCATTTTAGTGCTTCTCCTATTAGACTTGACGCGAAATATTTGCATAGTATAGCATCATGGTTCTCCCACTGTAACATACATCTCATATAAGCCTTGATATGTTGTACCGTCACATGTGTTGTTCCATCAAAGATGTTGGTTAACGCAGTAGATTGCACTTAGGAGGTATTCCTCCCATCTCAGCACTTCTAGCGTGAAGGGATTCTTCGCGGCGCCTGCGATGGCTTCGTCTAACCGTCTCCTTCCTCCTTCCCTTCTACTATTCAAGTAATCCTCTCATTTCAGCCAGTTCTCTTAAGATTTGTTCATTTGCCTCAGAGTTTGATTCTACTGGTCTTTTTAACTCGCTTCTCTCCTTCTTCGCTCGTGTCTATTTTGACCTTCCCGCTCGTTATTTTCTCCTCTTCTTTCCTCGCGACGTTCTTCTTCGTTTCTTTCGTCAATTCGCACACCATTATATCGGTTGTTCTCTCTTCTTGGCTGTCTCTCGCCTCTCATCTCGCACCCTCTCATACTCTTCATTAATATTTCTATTGGTACGATTTTGTTCCCTTCTTCTTTCGCGGTTGTCATGGTTATTCTCACGGATTGCCTCTTCCATCTCTTGGTTTTCCATTTCTCGCTCTTACCCTTTCTCTCTCGCGAGCTAGCCGCGCTTGTTCAATGTAGTGTCTCTCAATGTCATCCTCGATCTCTCGGTTTCTTCTCAATTCTTCTCTCCCGTGCAAGATTATTCTCCCTTCAAAGCAATTGGGTCATTCGGTTCTTGAGTTGCATGTTTCCTTGATTTTCCCTATTCCGCTCATTTTGAAGATTTTCTGGCCGAGGAATATAACGATCTTCTATTTCCTCTTCTCTCGCCATGCTCGTACTGGATTTTGTGTTTCTTCCTCGGTACTTTCTGTTGGTAAAACTCTCCTTCTTTCTTCTCTCGTTCGATCTTGAACTTGATCTCACGCTACTTCTAGATCTCCTACTTTGCAATCTCATATTTTCCATCCTCAATTCATGATTTTGTCTTGTCAAGTTTGCTCGCTCCTCTCGCCTCTAATCGTCTCTCTTCGTGTATTGTTTGTCTCAATCTTTCTAACGCCGCCATTTCTTCGTTTCCCGGATTCATTTCTCCATTCATCCCTTGCTCGCCTCCTCCTTGTCCATTGTTCACCACCTTCGCTCCTCCTCCCTCTCGTCTTCGAATCGACCTCCAAGTATGTACACTTACTCTATCATAATCCACAGCCGCGTTTGCTACCGGGAGATCGGTGGCTGATTTTGATCTTCTCCATCATTTCTCATATTCATCCTTTACGATTCTTCTGTTTCATTCCTCCTTTCTCCAGCAAGTCTCCCACTTCTTCTTACAATCGTTGGTTGCTCTTGTACATTTCTTCTTCTAGCCATCTTTCTTTTTCAATGAATTCTTGAGTATCTTTTCCAAATCTTTTCTCTATTAATCCAAATTCTTTCCAATTTCTACATCAATCTCTGCTCGATCCCTGTTTCTAGCGCATATGTAGTAGCAGGTTTTCCCACACTACACCCCTTACTCGATTTTGCTTAATTAGTCCATTGAAAGATGTAAGATCAAGAATATTTATTGATTGAATCCATGAATTGTTTACACAAGAAAATAGAATTACACTTAGAAATTAAAACACTCTTAAACTTTCTCTCTCCTAATGACTTGCCCAACAATTCCCAAAAGATCTCCCCTTTTCAACAGACTCATTTAGCCCTTTATATAGGGTAATACATAGTGGATGACAAATAAGCTACCCTTTATTTTTTCTGGAATGTCTCGCGAAGTGTCGCAGATGCACAAACATTCACTCGCGACACTTCTTAACCCTCGCCAGTCTCACGTCTTCTTTATGTTTTGCCGGTCGTTATTCATTGCGTCGTTTATTTTAGCTCCTGCGACTGCCTCGCGACAGCGTCGTTTATTAATCCCGCGAGCCTTGTACGTTGCGATATTATGATCCTACAAATTTCAAATGGAGTTTTACCTGTAGATCTGTTTACTGAAGTGTTGAATGCAAACTCCATATGAGGCAGCAAAATATCCCATTGTTTGATGTTATCAATGCTTTTGGCTCGAATCAAATTTCCCAAAGAACGATTGACAACTTCAGTATGTCCATCTGTTTGAGGATGTGAAGTAGTGCTGAACTGCAAACTAGTTCCCAAACGTATCCATAATGTTTTCTAGAAATAACTCAGAAATTTTGTATCTCTATCAGAAGTAATAGACTTAGGAATGCCATGCAATCGAACTATCTCTCTGAAAAATAAAGATGCAACATTTGAAGCATCTGTAGACTTTTTGCAGGCTATAAAATGAGCCATCTTGGAGTATCTATCCACAACAACCATCACTGAATCATTACCTCTAGTTGTTCTAGGTAAACCTAGAATGAAATCCATGCTAATATCCACCCATGGAGCTTCTGGTATAGGTAAAGGCGTATAAAGACCGGTGTTTTGAACAGTATCCTTAGCTTGTTGGCAAACCATGCATTTCATAACGTATTTTTGTACATCACGCTTAAGTGAAGGCCAATAATAGCGTTCCTCTACAAGTGCAATAGTTTTATCTCTGCCAAAATGGCCACCAAGTCCACTTCCATGCAGTTCACGTATTAAATGAAGACGTAAAGAGCCATTAGAAATGCAAAGACGATTACCTTTAAATAAGAAGCCATCTTGAATGAGAAAGTCATCAACTCCATGCAGCAAAGAACTGCATTGTTCCCAAAGTGACTTAAAGTCATCATCCTCAGCATAAATCTCTTTGATATAATCAAAAGCAAAACTCTCATTTCGAATGGTTTCCAAAAGATGTCGTCGTCTACTCAGAGCATCTGCAACTTGATTAAGCTTTCCACTTTTATGTTTGATAGAAAAAGTGTACTTATTAATTGTGGATAACCACCTATCATGCATACGGTTAAATTTAGATGAAGTCTGGAGATATTTCAAGGCATGATTATCAGTATTAGTCACAAATTCTTGTTGAACCAAATAAGTATGCCACTGTTTGAGTGCTTGTACAGATGCAAGAAATTCCAATTCATATGTAGACCACTTTCTCTGAGTATCAGAATTATTTTCACTATGATAAGCAACTGGATGTCCTTCCTGATACAAACCTGCTCCAATTTCAACAAGAGAAGCATCACATTCAACTTGAAAAGGTTTGGAAAAGTCAGGCAGTGCAAGTATAGGAGCTGAATATAGTTTTTCTTTAAGAGCATTAAAACTTTTATCAGCCTCTTCAGTCCATATGAACTTTTCCTTATTCAAACAATCAGTAAGAGGTGCAGCAATGGTGCTGAAATTTCTTACAAAACGCCTATAAAAAGAAGCTAATCCATGAAAACTTCTCACCTCTTTGATAGAATTAGGAACATGCCAATCCATAATAGCTTGAACTTTAGAAGGATCCACATGAATACCCTTGGAAGAGATAACATATCCTAAGAAAGTAACTTTAGATAACATAAATGTGCATTTCTTCAAATTCACAAACAAAGAATTGTCGTATAAAACTTTGAACACCTGAGACAGATGATTGATATGCTCTTTTGCACTTCTGCTGAAAATTAATATGTCATCAAAGTACACAATGACAAACTTACTCAGAAAGGGTTGTAATATCTGATTCACGAGTCTCATAAAGGTGCTAGGAGCATTAGACAAACCAAAAGGCATAACAAGCCATTCATATAATCATTCTCTCATTTTGAAGGCAGTTATCCATTCATCTCCAACTATGATTCTAATTTGATGATAACCACTGCGAAGATCAAGTTTAGTGAAAATGATAGACCCTGCTAAAAGATCAATCATATCTTCAATACGGGGAATAGGAAACCTATAAGGAATGGTGATACGGTTCAGAGCTCTGCAATCTATACACATTCTCCATCCATTATCCTTCTTAGGTACCAAAAATGCAGGACAAGCACAAGGACTATTACTAGGTCTAATTAAGCCTTTAGTCAATAAATCATTAACTTGACCCTGTAATATTTCATGTTCAGTTGGACTCAACCGATAATGATCTTGATTAGGTAAAGAAGCTCCAGGTATAAGATCAATGCAATGTTGAACGTCTCGAAAAGGTGGTAAACTCACAGGTAATTCTTCAAGAAATAATGCTTTATATTTGGATAATAAAAGTTGTACCTGAGTAAGAATTGTTGTCATAGGTTTGGTGTCTTCATGAGAACTCAAAGTATGAGATGAGTTTAAAGAGCAAGAAATAGTAACCACCAATGCAGTAGTCTTGCAATCACTACGTTCTTGAATCACTGAAGAAGACTTGGAAGGAAATAGAGTCACTCTTTTACCATCTTTGTAACAGGTATAAGTATTCTCAAAACAGTTATAAACTGCTCTAACGTCATACTGCCAAGGTCGTCCAAGTAGAAGATGTGTTGCAGTCATATCGATAACATCACATAGCACAGATTCTTCATATCCAACAAAATAAAACTTAATAACACACTGATGAGTAATTCTCTGTGTAGAGGAACTATTCACCCAACCTACAGAATAAGGAGTAGGATGTGGTGTAGTTGGTAATCCCGTTTTCTCTACAACAACAGATGTAATGTAATTGTCGACACTGCCACTGTCAATGATCATATCACAGACTTTGCCACCAATAAAGCACTTGGTTTTGAAAATATTATGTCTTTGAGAATAACATGGTTCAGTAAGCATGAGTGGTCGAATCATTCCAACAAAGTGTTCACCATAATTCTCATGTAATTCAATATTTTCATCTTCTTCACCTTCATCATCATCAAAAACTTTAACATCCTTTGATTCAGTATGTACTTGATTATCTCCAATGAAACCATTGAATCGACGACAGTCAGAGGAAGAATGACCAGGTTGATTGTATTTATTGCATTTATCTCCACGAAATTTCGAATAAATATTAGTTGGCTTATTTGGAGGAGGAAAATGATTCTGCATCCTATTACAAAATCTAACACTTGTTGGTTTAGGTTGATGTTGCTGAAGATTGATGCTCAATAGGAGATGGTAAGATAGGTGAAGCATTGGAAGTAGAAGTTGGTTGAGCAAAAGAAAAGCTCACTGGTTGTTGTGAACCAGAACTGAATTCTTGTGGATCAACAACCATTGTTGATCACCTTTCACCTTGGTTACCATAATAAGAATTTGAAGGTCTGGCAGCTTTATAAAAATGTTGATAACGAGCTTGTCGTGGAGTTGTTTGTCTGGAAGAATTTAGTACACACATTTCAATCTTAATAGCTTGTTGAATAGCTTCAACCATTGTAAATACGGATTGTGTCATTACCTGTTGAATTAGATTGTTCAATCCATTTATAGAACGTGCAACCAACTATTCTTCAAATTCATTCAATCTGTTGTGAGCAATTAATACATAGAACTCGGCTATATATTCTTCTACTAGTCTAGATCCTTGGTGACAGTTTTGAAGTTTGAGAAACAGCTGTTGTTTATAATCTTGTGGTAAAAACTTAACTCTTAATAAGTCTCGCATTCTCTTCCAAGTTCGTATAGGAGGTTTGTGATACTTACGTCGATCATCACAGACCAAGCTGCAGCTCCACCTTTAAGTTTATATGCTACCAGTTTCACCTTAGAAGAATCAGGAACTTCCATAAAAGTGAAAAACGATTCTACTTCATATAACCAATCCAGAAAATCCTTAATATGTGACCCACCATTAAATATAGGTATATCAGCCTTCAATTTATATTCTGAAAGATTTCCATAAGGATTCATAGGAGATTTTAATCTTTTTTCTTCTATCCATTGTTGTTCTTGGATGTCTTCGCTTTTGTCTTCATCATCACTGTTGATAGTTACAGTTGCAAATTTTTTTGTGAATACAACCTTCGAATGGTTCAATGTGTTGAATGACATGTGAAACATTCCCAGGAATAGACGTATTTTGAGCAATGGAAGGTTTAACTTTCTTTGTTTCATCATCTTCGTTTTCTCCTGTCTTCTTTTCTCCTTCTTCCTCATCATCAGTTAACTTAGGCATGTCTTTGTCATCCATACCTGCATGTTTCCATAACTTGTCTAGACACTCTCCTTGGGATACCAATCTTCGTTCGATAGTTCCCAACTGTTTCGTAAAACCATCGGTAATAGTTTTATTAGTATCAAACTTGTTTTACATAGAGGTTTGAAGGTTTTTCAAAAGTTCTGCTATTTCAGCTAGGGTAGGAGTTTTATCTGCCATTGAAAAGCAAATTAGGGTTTTGAGTATGTTTTGCGGAAGCTGTGAAGGATCTGTTTCTAGATAGAAATCTAAAAACTCTGTAACTGATACCAACTAGTGTAGTACGTTTAAGAGAAGAAGGCAATACGGAGATTGCAGGTGATGAGAAGGGAAGAAAATTATGAAAAAATAGAAGAACAATAAGGTTTAGAGATGAGAATGATAGAAAGCTCTTAAAAGAGTTATTTTGAATAATATTGATAATAATAATGTGTTTTACAAGAACGTAATAAGCCTGTTTATATAGGCATGATTAGAACCTAAAAATAGTAAAACTCTAAAAGAAGAAATAAAGAAACTCTAAAAGAAGAAGTTTTAGACTTGATAAACAAGTAAACCAAAGTAGATGATATTAATCAACTGTGATAGTTGATACAGCGTAAAGGGATCAACTGTCATTTTTGATACAAATCAATTGGATCAACTGGAATAGTTGATACATTGAAAATAGGTAGATGTCCTACATCACAGTTGCAAAGGACATTGGGTAAGACTATTCCTGAAAAGGAAATTGTGATGAAAATTCTACGATCATTGCCAGCTAGATAAGATTCTAAGAAACATGTCATCGTTGAAGAAAATAACCTTCATACACTTTCCAGAAACACTCTTGTTGGGAAGTTAAAGATCTTTGATCATGAGCATACATCCAAATATGGAAAAGATATTGCTTTCAAAGCACAAAAGAACACTAAATTGCTTGACAAAAGTTAAAGTGTTGGCAACTCTGTAGTTGATCCTATTGAGACTGATTCATCAGATGAAGATCTTGACAACTTAGTCTCACTGATCACAAGACAGTTTAGAGTGAGAAGTAAACGGTTCATCAGAGATAAACGTACGTTATAAGTCAAAACCTCATGAATGTGTCCCTCCTAAAAATAGGGACACCGTCGATATTGATGATGAGGATATGTCACAGTGCTTCAAGTGTAAAGGTTCTGGTCATTTTGCTAATGAGTGTCCAAATCGTAGAAAATACACTGGAACAAAGGTCTTACTGCAACTCTTGATGAAATGTCTGATCACTATGATTCAAATGAAGATGAAAAATCAAGTGTTGCACTCCTTGGTGAAAATATTGATTTTGAGAACTGTAGCAATATGTACATCAATCTTGATATTCTTCCTGGAGAAACCTCTTCAACGATTCTATCTCACATATTTCCCCGACATCTGTACCTCAATTTCTTTTAATCAAAGATGCTCACTATGGTGTCTCGAACCGTCCTCCACATTGACATGTTCTTATTGTACTTTTAAGGGTCATGAACTCTCTAAGTGTTTCAAGTACAAACATAAAATAAGATATGTTAACAAACTTCAACGGAGATCAAATCGATTAGCAAACAAGCTCAAACTTGTTCAGAAGTCGAATTCATCTGAGGTATGTAAACTCAACACTTCTCCAAAGAAGTTAATTTCTAAAGGAAAAGATAGACCTCTGCAGAAAAGAACAAGGTCTAAACAATCTGCGAAAAAGGGTATTAAGAAATTCCGTACAAGAATTGTATGCTGGACAGATTATTGTTCACCCTAATACAATTTAATTGTGTTGAAAGTGCATCTTTTCTCATATGCCTGGTCAAAAAGACAAGAGTTGAGCACATCAGCTTTAGGAAAAGAAAATTTTTGTTTTATTTTCTCTTTTTGTTTTCTGGAATTTTGTTGATCTTTTCATATCATAAATTGGTATTGAAAAGGTTTTCTGTTAATTTTTTTCATTGAAAGAAGGTTAAAGTCGTTAATTCTACCTTCTTTAGGCTTATGAGTTGGTCATACGTGAATCCTACTCTGTATATAGGTTTTGTAACCCTACATTCCTTTTTCCTTCCCTGAAAAATCTTTTTATCACAAGATTGCTTGTAGAGCTTGAATTGTGTATTTCTCTCACAAATTCATATTTAAATGGAGACTCCAAGCATCATATCTTTCGATGGAAAAGATGTTAATATGATTGTTAAGCCATCAATTATGAAGGTAAAAGATAAATCTCTTTCCTCTACAACTTTAAAGAGAAAAAAGGAAGAATATGAAGAAACCAAGGGCTATCCCCTCAAATCTTCAGAAGTTTTCTGGTGTTCTTGAAGAGTTGAAGGATACAAGGAAGGAGATTCAGCAAATGAAAGTTATTGTTTTAAGAACTCTGAAATTCAGAAGGCCCTGGTTCGGCATCAGTCAAGAAGGTTTGTTGGAATTGACTCATTTCCTCACAAACCTTAAGTTCCAATGTCTGTTGACGACAAGGAGTTCGGGGACGATAAAGAATTTTTCAAGAATCTTAATGTCTAGGAAAATTCTTATGAGAATTTATTCTTATATTTTAAGAAGGATAACTAGGGTTTGGAATAGCAAATTACACATAGCTATTGCCAACGATTTTCATCTTGCAATGTTTTAGATTTATTTGTTTAAATCTTTATTGGTTTCATATATTGAAATTAATGTTATGGGATATGTGTGTTTACGTCCGCGAAATGTGATTGTCCCATATATGTCAAAAGTTAAGTATATTATGTCATTATGCAAATATTGATAAAACATAGAATGAACTTTTGAATATTCCGCAGTATTGATCTTTCCCTAGTCCACTTCTATGTGAAAGTACTGTATGGCTCCGTAAGTTTTCTTATGTTGAGCATTTCCGAATAAATTAATTATTAAGGTTCCTTTGTGGTTAATTTAATTTAGTTTTCTTGATACAAATTCATGTTTCATGTGATTTGTTAATGTCCAAAGAAATCCATATTTTCTTGTAAAAGCAAGGTCGCTCTTGTTGTTCTTTCGGGAATGACATTTTATGGGGGAGAGTTCTTAATTGAACTTGTGCTTATTTGCCAAATCTTTGTGGGGAGTGTGGCTGTGGAATATTGTAGGAGTTATCTTGTATCTTTATAAACTCCTTGATGAATACACTAAGTTTCAACTATGTGAAATCATAGAAACAAAGTTGATATGTTCTCTTTTAGTCATGAATAATCTCTTTTAGAATTTCATTATGATCCCACTAGTTTTCGTACCTTTGCCTATTTAAATTGACAAAAAGGGGGAGAATTATTATGTAGTTCACACTACATACATATGGTTTACGGATCATTATGTAAGGGTGAGTGGTTTTTATTGTGAGATGAAGTATTCACTAAGAGGGAGTGATATATATCATCATAGTATTATTGTCAAAGTTGTGATACAATTGAACTTTGATGTTGTGTAATAATACTATGACACTGTATAAAAATAATTGAGAACATCTGTTTTCTTATTGTTATGGCTACGGATCTTCAACAACTATGATGCTGAGTTGAACACGTTCACAATCACTGGAGTACTTGGAGTGACGAAGAATTCAAGGAATGTTGAAGAAACCAAGGAAATCAAGAATTTGGATGAGAAGCTACAAAGTTTATTTATATTGTAATCCATATGTATTGATAGTTTTGTCACTAAAATTGACAAAAGGCGGGGATTGTAAGAGCACTGCTCGGTCGAAGTCGCAAGCGTTGTTATCTCAAGCTTGTTTGTCAAGTTTAGTTGTCAAAAATATAAGTCTTGATTTCTAATCTACTTATGGTTATGTGCCGGATTAGGATAGAATGTGTAGTTGATCTTTATACTTCACGGCGTTCATCGATTGAAGACGAAGATCTACTAAGCGGAGCTTGGAGGAACTTCATCAACAAAAGGTCACTCAAAAGTCTATTATATTTTATCTCCTATTGAGACTAAGTCCTATAACTATATAGACTTTATATTATACACATTTTATATTTCGAGCTGAGTTTAACTCGCTTATATCTTTCTCGAAAAATATGTTGGAAAGCTTTTGCTTTAACTACGTTCATCATTATTCTTGACGAAAGTTAAAAGATGATCATGTGAAAATCGCCTTGTAACATCTTACATGATTTTTATGAGACAGTCATTTGATGTAGACTCAGAATGTTTCGTATTGAGCATTCGATCACTTCAAAATTGCTTATAAGCAAATAGTTTGTGTGAGACAGCTATTGCCGTCTTCTAAGAATGTTTCAATGATTGAAATGGGAGTTTAGAACAATTAACTATTGTTAGAGCATTGCTCGGTCGAACTCGCATGCATTGCTATGTCAAGCATGTTTGTCAATGTTAGTGATCAAAACTATAAGTCTTGATTTCTACCCTATGTAGCTAAAGGTCTCGGACTAGGATAGAAAGTGTAGTTGAGCTCAAGAACTCCATGGAACTCATCATACAAGACGAAGGACTAAACGAGGAACCAGTGGAACTTCATCGACTAAAAGGTATGTGGAAACTTGAACTTATCTGTCACTCAAAAGTCTATTTACTCTATCTCCTACTCTTGAGACAAAAGTCATTTAGATGTATAGACTTTCATTATACAAATTTGTTATTTAGAGCCGAGTTTAACTCGCCTATCTATTTCTCGAAATATGTGTTGGTAAGCATTCTCTTTAACCGAATTCATCTTTACCTAGTGACGAAAGTCATGATATGTTTCAATCACTTTGGAAATTGCTCTGACGAAAATGGTTTGTGAATAACGGCTATATAACGTTCTTTGAGAATGTTTCAATGATTGAAATGAGAGTTTAGATTACATAACCATTGGTAGGATATAAGCATTGTTGTGGAAACACATATATGTATAAGTCCTTATTCCTTGAACCAAAGTTTGCAAACTTTGTTGATCAAGAGAAATGGAAGTGGCGCAACCCAAGTCCGCGAACTGGCAGAAGTTCTTACCCGAGAATTTCTGTTGGAGTTTGTGTACTCCTTCCATGAGCATAAGTCCGCGAACCCAGTCCACGAACTTGAGTAGGTTATATCTAAAACCGGTTGTTCATGAACTAATGTTTATATAAACTAAGGAATGCTTTTGCAAACCGTGGCTATAAAGTTCATGAACCGATTCGAGTGAATCAAACCGTTTTTGCTTCGATTGTGTCTTGTGTAGTTACATAATATCTAAGCAATTGAACAACTCTCTAACTAGTTCATTTGAGTCATTTGAACTAGTTATGGTGAAGAAGAATATGGTTGATATGAGAGTGATCATATGGCTAACCATTTGGTTGACTATTGTTGAACCAACAAATGTTAATGTTTGGGTACGGTTCATAAACCAAAAAATTGAACATTTCATTTGTGTGTAACAATCTAAGTTTTCGATCCAACGGTTGAGAAATATTAGCTTGAATCTAATCAGGTTTTCATCTAACGGTGAATATTGAATGCTTTGTTACTAAGCTAACATTGATTGCAAACCCTGATTTGAAAGACTATATAATAGGGTTTTTAATTTGTTGTTGTAGTAAATAGGTTGTCGTTCACTCGGACGTTGTTGAGATTAAATTAAAAGGTTTAACGAAAATAATAAAAGAGAGAGTTAATGGGTCTAGGATTTCACCGCATTCATATCAATAGGTTCAATTATTTATTCTTCAGCAATTATCGCTCAATAAATAAAACAACATGGACTCTTCTTTTTGCCAAGGTAGATTCTCCAAATATTAGTTATAAATCGTGAGCATGGGACATCAAACATCTAAGCAAGCATGACCCATCTAATAAAATGATAACTAATTTTTTCAAATCATAAAACAATTTAAAATAAATATAAAAAGAATAAAATAAATTCACCCATGTATGAAGTTCGGCTTCTTCCGTCGACCCAGTGTCAGGGCTTAGCTTCTCATGATGAAAACACACTCAAAAAGATAATTCATAGCTCAAATGGTGTTTTTATTGAAGAAAACTAATAATACAATGAATCTGCAACGCTGTAGTGGCATTACATAAGTCACTGTTACAATAATTATTGTAAACTGAAGCTATTTGTTACAAGTGAACTGTTACAAAGGTCTGAAAATTTAAGACGCTAGGATATTGGAAAAATAAGACACTAGAAATCACGACTGCAGTTTGCAGTGTTATGTTCTTCGTGGCTTCTTCTTCCTGCAGGTGATGATTCACTCTGCAACTTCCTAATTCACGCTCAGTCACTGCCCAAAACTCTCGATATCCTTTCCTCTGGACCTCAAAACTTTATTTATACTCAACAGGGCTGAGAGATCACGCGTCATAACTCTGTTTGATCTTCTTTCGTTTTTTGCTGCTGCATGGGAATAATTTTATTTTTTTATCTCTTTACGTGTTATTCTTTGACGGAAACTCTCCAACACGCGCAAAACAAGTTCCAGAAGAAGTCAAACTCATTGCAATCACCAGCCAACACCAGAAATATCTCAATCAATCCCGTGAAAAACTCCACCTCCTCTGTATTCTCCAATCCACGTAACCATCCCACTTTTCTCGATTCCAACTCATATATCAGCCCTGTTTTAGTCAAACAGGATATCCTAGACTGATTTCATCGATTTAATCTCCTTTGTAAATTTCCAAATCCAAAACATCACCTCTCGGGTCTTCAAACTCCCTGATTTGCTTCAAATCTAAATATCCAGCCCATTCTAATCGAAACCATCGACAATACCATCTCTTTTATGCTTAAACAGAACTTCCCAAACAATTTCAGCCATTGAATTTCACTGGAACACCTTGAAAATCCGAACCCTAATTCTGGTTCGTGAAGAACAACTTTCCCGCCAAAACTGTGTTGCTTCAAATCCATGATTATAGCCAATTTTGATCCAATCAAGCGATCATACCATGCCTGTTTAGGCTTAAGGAAGATGCATATTCAATTTCAGCGCTTTAGTCTCACTCGAACACCTCCAAAAGCCAAACTCAAATTCTGCCACCATTTTTCCCGCCAAAATTGAAAATTCAAACGAAGAAGAATGTCTCCCCTTATCCTGAGTACTGGAGTGTGAATAGCAATAGGTGCCCCTTATCAAATAAGGTTCCCCTTAGTAATTGAGGTGCCCCCAACATTGAGAGTCCGAATAACATGTGTCCTCCGGGGTACAAAAACCACTTTTCGAGCAACTTTCTCCATAAGATCTTATTTCACAAAAACACCTACAAACAAGTTTATTAGTGATAAAATGAGTCCCAACTAATGTATTTATGGGTGAGAATGTGTCGCACTTTCGTGCTTATCAAATTCCCCCACACTTACATTTTGCTAGTCCTCGAGCAAAACAGAAGATTGACCCGCTACACAGCTGGTCATGACAAATGCCATATATAAGAAGCGACACAATATTTTTTGTTTTTTTTGTTTTTTTGTTTTTTTTTTTGTTTTTTGTTTTTTTTTTATCCGTTCAACAGCTGGTTCCTGAAAAAAGTAAAGTAAAAAGTTAACCACTCCCCCACACTTAAACATTACATTGTCCTCAATGTAATTGAGTCATCCAACGCAAAACTTAAGATGGGAAATTCATAAGATGCAAAAACTAAACGAAAAAAAAAAATACACCTACTAGAATATACAAAAAGGATCCCCATAAACTAATAACCTGAAAACTTGGTGATCGACCCAAAATACAATATTTACAAACGACAGTTTCACACTTATGTCATGAAAACGCGGGGACGCTGATACTATCAAAAACCAAGATTTACCCCTAAACCAAGTTTTTACTGCACAAAGAAGTGCGTAAAGAACAAATATGGGGATTCTATTGAGACTGGGGAAATATCAATTGATTCATGCACGATATCAGGAATAGGCAAGTCCTCTGGGTACTTAGATGCAAAGTAATCCAACAATACTTTAGAAGCACTCAATTCTAACCCTAAATTAGGCAACTTCTGGAAGTCTAGGGGTCTAGAAACAACCTCTAAGTCGGGTGAATGATCTTGTGAGGTAGATTCATCTATGGAATTAGGCGAATTATCCACACAATCATCCACAGGGTCATCAAGATGTTCTGTTTGGAACAGAGAGTCACTACCAGATTCATTATCATCAGCAAATAATCTTTGACATTCAAGAACTCTCAATCTTTGTTCCAGACTAGGCGGTGTTTGTTTGTAATACTTCTCATATATATTTTGATGTGATTCTTCACTTACCTCTTGTGGAGCAGAAACTCCATACCATTGCCTACGCATATATTCAGCAAGCGTCATCTCAGATGAGGTTTCCTGATAATTTGACTTTCTACGCTTATATTCCGCCAGCGTCATCGTAGGTGACGTCTCCTCAGAAGAAGTCATCATCCTCAAAAAGTCCCTGAAAAGAAATACAAAAAGAAACGCATAAAAAGGAAAAAAAAAAAAAAAAATTGTACAAAATAAAGATAAAAATAAACCTAAAAATTAATCTAAAAACAAATCCGCGTCGGCGGCGCCAAAATTAATAGGGTTTTTAATTTGTTGTTGTAGTAAATAGGTTGTCGTTCACTCGGACGTTGTTGAGATTAAATTAAAAGGTTTAACGAAAATAATAAAAGAGAGAGTTACTGGGTCTAGGATTTCACCGCATTCATATCAATAGGTTCAATTATTTATTCTTCAGCAATTATCGCTCAATAAATAAAACAACATGGACTCTTCTTTTTGCCAAGGTAGATTCTCCAAATATTAGTTATAAATCGTAAGCATGGGACATCAAACATCTAAGCAAGCATGACCCATCTAATAAAATGATAACTAATTTTTTCAAATCATAAAACAATTTAAAATAAATACAAAAGTCATAAAAAGAATAAAATAAATTCACCCATGTATGAAGTTCGGCTTCTTCCGTCGACCCAGTGTCAGGGCTTAGCTTCTCATGATGAAAACACACTCAAAAAGATAATTCATAGCTCAAATGGTATTTTTATTGAAGAAAACTAATAATACAATGAATCTGCAACGCTGTAGTGGCGTTACAGAAGTCACTATTACAATAATTGTTGTAAACTGAAGCTATTTGTTACAAGTGAACTGTTACAAAGGTCTGAAAATTTAAGACGCTAGGATATTGGAAAAATAAGACACTAGAAATCACGACTGCAGTTTGCAGTGTTATGTTCTTCGTGGCTTCTTCTTCCTGCAGGTGATGATTTACTCTGCAACTTCCTAATTCACGCTCAGTCACCGCCCAAAACTCTCGATATCATTTCCTATGGACCTCAAAACTTTATTTATACTCAACAAGGCTGAGAGATCACGCGTCATAACTCTGTTTGATCTTCTTTCATGGGAATAATTTTCTTTTTTTATCTCTTTACGTGTTATTCTTTGACTGAAACTCTCCAACACGCGCAAAACAAGTCCAGAAGAAGTCAAACTCATTGCAATCACCAGCCAACACCAGAAATATCTCAATCAATCCCGTGAAAAACTCCACCTCCTCTGTATTCTCCAATCCACGTAACCATACCACTTCTCTCGATTCCAACTCATATACCAGCCCTGTTTTAGTCAAACAGGATATCCTAGACTGATTTCATCGATTTAATCTCCTTTGTAAATTTCCAAATCCAAAATAAAGACCTCTCTGTCTTCAAACTCCCTGATTTGCTTCAAATCTGAATATCCAGCCCATTCTAATCGAAACCATCGAAAATACCATCTCTGTTATGCTTAAACAGAACTTCCCAAACAATTTCAGCCATTGAATCTCACTGGAACACCTTGAAAATCCGAACCCTAATTCTGGTTCGTGAAGAACAACTTTCCCGCCAAAACTGTGTTGCTTCAAATCCATAATTATAGCCAATTTTGATCCAATCAAGCGATCATACCAGGCCTGTTTAGGCTTAAGGAAGATGCATATTCAATTTCAGCGCTTTAGTCTCACTTGAACACCTCCAAAAGCCAAACTCTAATTCTGCCACCATTTTTCCCGCCAAAATTGAAAATTCAAACGAAGAAGAAGGTCTCCCCTTATCCTGAGTAACAATAGGTGTGAATAGCAATAGGTGCTGATTAGTAAAGAAGGTGCCCCTTAGTAATTGAGGTGCCCCTTAACCAACATTGAGAGTCCGAATAACATGTGTCCTCCGGGGTAGAAAAACCACTTTTCGAGCAACTTTCTCCATAAGAGCTTATTTCACAAAAACACCTACAAACAAGTTTATTAGTGATAAAATGAGTCCCAGCTAATGTATTTATGGGTGAGAATGTGTCGCACTTTCGTGCTTATCAAGGGAGAACTCTAGCAACTAGGAAACCTAATCCCCACACTTTACGTGTGATACTAGTTTGCTAAGCTAGATTCGATTCTCCTTTAACCTTTGGTTTTCTTCTTCTAAAACCAGGTTAACGACTTAAAGACTTCATTGGGATTGTGAAGCCAGACCGATACTACTTTTCTTGCAGTTGTGTGATCTGATCTTGCTGTTTCTATCGTACGAGTACAATTATAATAATTGGCTTGAGATTTATATCTTCGATAGGTAAGATAGAAAAGAAATCACAAACACTTCGTCTCATCGTTTGTAATTCCGAAATATCTTTTTTCGCTGCGTCGATTAAAATTATTGTGAGGTGAATACTAGGCTGTTCTTCGGGAATATAAGTCTGGGTTATTGATTGGTTCCTGTTCACCTTGATTTATCAAAAGACGGGACAAAACTCATAGGTTTATTCATGGGAGACGAATTTATCTATTCTGTAGACTTTTCTGTGTGATACAAATTTGTTTATTAAAGTCTTCGACTTTGGGTCATAGCAACTCTTAGTTGTGGCTGATATCAGCTAAGGGAATCAAGTACGTAGCATCCTGCTGGGATCAGAGGCGTAGCAGCATAACTGTACCTTGGATCAGTGTGAGATTGATTGGGGTTCAACTACAGTCCAGACCCAAGTTAATTTGGAGTAGGCTAGAGTCTGTAGCGGCTTAATACAGTGTGTGTTCAATCTGGACTATGTCCCGGCGTTTTTCTACATTTACGGTTTCCTCGTTAACAAAATTCTGGTGTCTGTGTTATTTCTATTCCGCATTATATTTGTTTATATAATTGAAATATCACAGGTTGTGCGTTGTTCAATCAATTAAAATATCCGACCTTTTGGGTTGTTGGTTTAAATTGATTGACATTTGGATATTGGTCTTTGGTACCATCCGAGTTATCTCTCTTTGATAAAGACTCGCAGATTTCTATTTGCTTGAGTAAAGATCAAATCGAGAGATTGAGATATAAACACTTTGATATACTTTTTATCTAGATTGAGTCTGACTGTCTAGTTGATTCTCTAGAAAGTATATTGGAGTTTGTCCATACAGATTGCTAAGCGAATATTGGGTGTAGTTGTTAGAACCCCGCGAATTCAATTGGTATCAGAGCAGGCAAACATGTTTAAGACCTTATAAGTATGTGTTTGTAGCGATCTGACTCTATGGACAAAGGTGATATATCTATTAACGTACCACCAGTCTTCGATGGCTCTAATTACTTATGGTGGAAAATTGATATGCGAGCTTTTCTTCAAGCGCGTGATTTTCAATCATGGGTATATGTTGTTAATGGCTATGATCCTCTTGTCGTGGTAGTTTGTGATGTAAACATTCCCAAGAATATTGGTGAATACACCCCTGCTGAGGTACTTGCTGCAAAGCAAAATTCCGACGGTTTGAATGCCACCATACATGCCATTACCCAAATACATACATCAATCTTGATATTCTTTCAGAAGATAATCCAACTATTCTGGAAGATGAAGTTGATCCATTCTTTGGAAACTCTGTTTATAATGTTTCAGGTTCCACTATGTGCCTAGCTGCATGCACATCTCAAAAGCCTGATTTTTATCCTAGATTGACGTGTTCGTATTGTTCTCAAAGGGGTCATGAACTTTCAATGTGTTACAAGTACAAACACCAACTAAGGCACGTCAACAAACTTCAACGAAGAGAAAATCATTTAACAAGGAAGCTTAAACTTGCTCAGAAGACCGCTGAGGTATGTAGGATTTTATCTTCATCTAAGAAGTTAGTTTCCAAGGACAAACCAAGACCATTAGAGAAGAAAGTATGGTCGAGTCGGTTTGATAGACAGAAGTCTGAGGATTCCTCTCATGAGGAAAATGGTGGAAAAATTGTTGTTCACCGCAACGCAATTTAATTGTGTTGTTTGATGAAAATATTATCTCATGTGCCTGATCAAAGAGACAATGATTTTGTACCTCACAGGCTTTAGGAAAAGATTTTTTTTTCTCTTTTCTTTTTCTTAGTTTTGATTTTGTGTATGTCAAACAAACAAAAAAGAAAGGGTACTATCGACAATTCTACTCTTCATAGGTTTGAGAGTGGTCGTGTACGAACCTGTTAAAGGTTTCGAAACCCTACATTCCTTTTCCTTCTTTGAAACTCTTTTTTATCCCAAGACTACTTGTTGAGTCTGTGATTTCCTCTCACAAACCCATACGCATATGGATGCTCCAAGTGCTCTGTCTTCTGATAGAAAGGATGTTAATATGATTGTCAAGCCATCAATCATGAAGGAAAACGAAAAATCTCTGTTAGCTCCAACATTGAAAAGAAAAAGAAGGAATGTGAGGAAGCCAAGAGTTGTTCCTTCAAACTCTCAGAAGTTTTCTGATGTTCTTGAGGTGTTGAAAGAGATGTGAAAGGAGATTCAACAAATAAAGGCTTTTGTGTTTAAGACTCATGAGATTCAGAAGGCCCTGGTTCGACATCATCAGCCAAGAAGGTTTATTGATATAAACTCCTACCTTAATGAACCTTATGTCCCAATGGCTGTTGACGACAAGGAGTTCGGGGACGATAAAGAATTCTTCAAAGGTCTTAACATCTAGTAAATCTTCTATTTTTCTGTTTTTGTTAGAAGAATAACTAAAGTTTGTAATAGCCATTATTTTGATTACACATAGCTAAGTCCAACGTTCTCATCTTCATGTTTTTAGATTTATTGGTTTAAATTATAAACTTGTTTGGAAGATGATTTTTGCAGTATTAATCTTTATGGTTTTATATATTGCAATTGTTTATGGGATATGTGTGTTTGCGTCCGTGAACTATGATTATCCCATATCTTGTCAAAAGTAAAGTTTTTCGTAAGTCGATATTCTTATATTGATAAAGTAATGAATGGACTTTTGACAAATACAAAAGTTAAGCCTATATTGTCAATAATTGATGGAAGATACGTTAAAATCTTTTGTTTTTTCAAGGATTATGTCTATTGTATGTCATAGTGCAAATTGTGATGAAAAATAGAATGAATCCTTGTGTATTCCGCAGTAATTGATCTTCCCTGATCCATATTTTTTGTGTATTACTGTGAGGCTCCATAATGTGTCTTATGTTGAGCACTAAAACAATCAAAGTTGAAAATATTCATGGTTAGCTTTGTTGTTATTCCATAAGGTACTTTATGTCGAGCATATTGGACTAAATTAATCATCTTGTTTGGTTATTTAGTTATGACTCCATAAGTTTTCTTATGTTTGAGTACTATTGATTGGGTTGGTTATTTTCATGATTAACTTAGTCATTGCTCCATAGATTCTCTTATGTGAGTATGGCCAATTAAATCGATTACTCTTTGTGATTAGTTTTATTGTGTATTTCGATTAAATTAATCATGGGTTCTCTTGTGGTTAATTTAATTGAGTATTTTGGATTCAAATTCATACTTGTATGTGATTTGTTATGTCCAAAGAAATCCTTCTTTTCTTTCGAAATTAA
The DNA here is from genome assembly GCA_023531295.1 of Papaver armeniacum. Classification (NCBI taxonomy): domain Eukaryota; kingdom Viridiplantae; phylum Streptophyta; class Magnoliopsida; order Ranunculales; family Papaveraceae; genus Papaver; species Papaver armeniacum. Next base: position 560,896 of record JAJJWW010019225.1, on the reverse strand, counting down.
GGTCGCTCTTGTTGTTCTTTCGGGAATGACATATTATGGGGGGTAGTTCTTTTTGAACTTGCGCTTAATTGCCATATCTTTGTGGGGAGTGCAGCTGTGGAATGTTATAGGGGTTATCTTGTATCTTTAAACTCCTTGATGAATGCATTTAGCTTCGGCTTTATGATTGCATCTAAATAAGATGATGTGTGTTTCTTTCTTTTGGTCATAAAATGTCTCTTATGGAAATTTCATTAGGATCCCGTTCTTGTACCTTTGCCAATTTTATTGAAAAAAAGGGGGAGAATTAATATGTAGTTCACACTACAAATACATATGGTTTTCGGATCATTATGTAAGGGGGAGTGGTTTCCATGTAAGATGGAGTATTGACTAAGGGGTGTGATACATATCACCATAGTGTTGTTGTTGAAGTTGTGATGCAATTGAACTTTGACGCTATGTAATGATACTATGACACTGTATAACAATGATTGAGAACTCTTGTTTTCTTGTTGTTATAGATACGGATTTTCAACAACGATGATACTAAACTTACAACCTTTGGGATCATTGGACTACTTGGAAGTGACGAAGAATTCGAGTAATGTTGAAGATTAGACATGTGGAATAGGAGCTACAAAATTTAATTTATTTATTTTTTGTATTCCATATGTATTAATAGTTTTGCCACTAAAATTGACAAAGGGGGAGATTTTTAGAGCATTGCTTGGTCGAACTCGCATGTATTGCTATCTCAAGCATGTTTGTCAATGTTAGTGATCAAAACTATAAGTCTTAATTTCTAGCCTATGTAGCTAAAAGTCTCGGACTAAGATAGAAAGTGTAGTTGAGCTCAAGAACTCCATGGAAATCATCATACAAGACGAATGACTACTCGAAGAACTTGTGGAACTTCATCGACTAAAAGGTATGTGGAGACTTGAACTTATCTGTCACTCAAAAGTCTATTTACTCTATCTCCTACTCTTGAGACAAAAGTCGTTTAGACGTATAGACTTTCATTATACACATTTGCTTTTAATCGCCTATCTATTTCTCGAAATATGTGTTGGTAAGCTTTCGCTTTAACCGAATTCATCTTTACCTAGTGAAGAAAGTCATGATATGTTTCAATCACTATGGAAATTGCTCAGACGAAAAATGGTCTGTGAATAACGGCTATATAACGTTCTCTGAGAATGTTTCAATTATTGAAATGAGAGTTCAAATTACATAACAATTAGTAGGATATAAGCATTGTTGTGAAAACACATATATGTATAAGTCCTTATTCCTTGAACCAAAGTTTGCGAACTTTGTTGATCAAGAGAAATGGAAGTGGCGCAAGCCAAGTCCGCGAACTGGCGGAAGTTCTCACCCGAGAATTTCTGCTGGAGTTTGTGTACTCCTTCCATGAGGTTAAGTCCTAGAACTTGAGTAGGTTATATATAAAACCGGTTGTTCTTGAACTAATGTTTATATAACCTAAGGAATTATTTTACAAACCGTGGCTATAAAGTTCATGAACCGATTCTAGTGAATCAAACCGTTTTGCTTCGATTGTGTCTTGTGTAGTTATATAAGATCTAAGCAATTGAACAACTCTCTAACTAGTTAATTTGAGTCATTTGAACTAGTTATGGTAAAGAAGAATATGGTTGATATGAGAGTGATCATATGGCTAACCATTTGGTTGACTATTGTTGAACCAACAAATGTTAATGGTTGGGTATGGTTCATAAACCCAAAATTGAACATTTCATTTGTGTGTGACAAGCTAAGTTTTCGATCCAACGGTTGAGAAATATTAGCTTGAATCTAATCAGGTTTTCATCTAACAGTGAATATTGAATGCTTTGTTACTAAGCTAACATTGATTGCAAACCCTGATTTGAAAGACTATATAACGAAGAACTCTAGCAACTGGGAAACCTAATCCCCACACTTTACGTGTGATACTAGTTTGCTAAGCTAGAGTCGATTCTCCTTTAACCTTTGGTTTTCTTCTTCTAAAACCAGGTTAACGACTTAAAGACTTCATTAGGATTGTGAAGCCAGACCGATACTACTTTTCTTGTAGTTGTGTGATCTGATCTTGCTGTTTCTATCGTACGAGTATAATTCTAATAATTGCCTTGAGATTTATATCTCCGATAAGCAAGATAGAAAAGAAATCACAAACACTTCGTCTCATCGTTTGTGATTCCGCAATATCTTTTTTCGCTGCATCGATTAAGATTATTATGAGGTGATCAATAATACTAGGTTGTTCTTCGGGAATATAAGTCCGGGTTATTGATTGGTTCCTGTTCACCTTGATTTATCAAAAGACTGAACAAAACTCATAGGTTTATTATTGGGAGATGGATTTATCTATTCTGTAGACTTTTCTATGTGATACATATTTGTTTATTAAAGTCTTCGACTTTGGGTCGTAGCAACTCTTAGTTGTGGGTGATATTAGCTAAGGGAATCAAGTACGTAGCATCCTGCTGGGATCAGAGGCGTAGCAGCATAACTGTACCTTGAATCAATGTGAGATTGATTGGGGTTCAACTACAGTCCAGACCCAAGTTAATTTGGAGTAGGCTAGAGTCTGTAGCGGCTTAATAAAGTGTGTGTTCAATCTGGACTAGGTCCCGTGGTTTTTCTCGCATTTGCGGTTTCCTCGTTAACAAAATTCTGGTGTCTGTGTTATTTCTATTCCGCATTATATTTGTTTATATAATTGAAATATCACAGGTTGTGCGTTGTTCAATCAATTAGAATATCCGACCTTTTGGGTTGTTGATTTAAATTGATTGACACTTGGATATTGGTCTTTGGTACCATCCGAGTTATCTCTCTTTGATAAAGACTCGAAGATTTCTATTTGCTTGAGTAAAGATCAAATCGAGAGATTGAGATATAAACTCTTTGATATAATTTTTATCTAGATTGAGTCTGACTGTCTAGTTGATTCTCTAGAAAGTATATTGGAGTTTGTCCATACAGATTGCTAAGCAAAATATTGGGTGTGGTTGTTAGACCCCCGCGTTTTCAACTATTGTTTGGATATAGCACGGTATGCATACTTGTATGTAAACTGTTTGGATATAGCACGGTATGCAAACTGTTGTAAGAATAATTCAGGTCCGGGAACCAAGTATGCATACCCGTATGCGTACCGTTTTAACTGTCAAAGTCCAGGAACTAAGTTTACGTACCCTTTTGCAAATTGTTTCACCTGAATGCGGTCCGGAACGACAGTATGCGTACACGTTTGCGAACTGTCGGAAAAGATCAAGTCCGAAACTTAAGTTTGCGTACCCATTTGCAAACTTATGTGGTTAAGTTCTAAAATTGGTTTAGTATGATTTCATACTCATGAACAAATACGTTTATATATTAAGGAATGCAATCTTTGCAAATTGTGGCTAAAATGTTCATGAACTGATTCTTTTGAATCAATCCGATTTTGCTTCAATTGTGTCTTGTATACTTCTATAAGAATATAAAAAATTGAACAACTCTATGAGTAACACAATTAGATTCATTTGATTATCATTTGATCTAGAAGTGTTAAGATGAACATGGTTAACACAAAAGTGTTCATATAGCTAACTTCGATTAACTTTTATTGAGCCAACTAAATATACACGTTTAGGTACGGTTACCCATATCTAAATGAAGGTATATATCATTTGTGTGTACAAGCTAAGACCACTAACGTTGGAGAGATATTTCTTTGGTTTTGAGCAAACTTAAATCTTAAATCAGGTTTTCATCCAACGATGAATATTGATTGCTTTGTTACAAAGTTATCAAACCATGATTTGAAGATTATACAAGGAAGAACTCTAGCAACTGGAAAACCTAATCCCCACACCTCCTGTGTGATACTAATTACGACTAGAGACGATTCTCCTTTAACCTAGGTTTTTCCTAAAACCATTATAGGTTAACGACTTAAAGACTTCATTGGGATTCTGAAGCCAAACCCAACTATTTTCTCTATAGTTGCGTGTTCTGATCTTACTTGTTCTATCGTATTGAGTACTATCTTCTCTAAGATTTGCTTGAGATTTATCTCCGGTAGGAAAGATATAAAAAGTAATCACAAAGCTCTTCGTCTCATTCTTTGTGATTCCACAATAACTTGTTCTACTACCATATAGTTAAGTTATTGTGAGGTGATTGATATTTCTAGGTTGTTCTTCGGGAATATAAGACCGGATTATCAATTCGTTCTTGTTCACCTACATTTATCAAAAGACAGAACAAAAACTTCGTAGGTATTTCTGTGGGAGACAGATTTATCTATCAGAATAGACTTTTCTGTGGGAGACAGATTTGTTTATCAAGTCTTCGACTTTGGGTCGTAGCAACTCTTATTTGTGGATGAGATAAGCTAAGGGAATCAAGTCGTAGAATCCTGCTGGGATTCAGAGACGTGAGGAACGCGATTGTACCTTAATCAATGTGAGATTGGTTAGGGCTAAACTACATTCCAGACCGAAGTTAACTTGTAGTAGGATATAGAGTTTGTAGCGGCTTAATACAATGTGGTGTTCAAATCTGGACTAGGTCCCGGGGTTTTTCTGCATTTGCGGTTTCCCTGTTAACAAAACTTCTGGTGTCTGTGTTATTTCTTTTCCGAATTATATTTGTTTATATAATTGAAATATCACAGGTTGTGCGTACTTCAATCAATTGGTAAATCCAACCTTTGGTTGTTGATTGAGATTGATTGACACTTGAACATTGGTCTTTGGTACCGTTCAAGTTTGTTTCTCATAATAATCAGGCTCACGGATTCTATCTGTTTGATGTTCTAATTACATTGAAAAACAGAGATATAACTATTGGATATATTTCCTTGATTGAGTCTGACTATTGTGAATACGAATATTCCGTGGAGCACGTGTCGTAGTCTCAGTGGTCGCAAACAAGATAATTGTATATCCCTCGCTGTACAGATAGACCTGAGTAGCAGAGGATACCTTCGTAGATCTACTTTATCTTATCCTAAGAAGGGATACCTCGACGGTCAAGATGGGAAAAGTAAAGCCTAGTCTAGAGGGAGGCAGTCGGCGAAGGGACAGAAGTAGATGACATATCTAATCAGCATTAAATGCACAAATCTCTTATCTACACGCATAATCTAAGCACGTGGAGGGAGATGATGTGGCAGAACCTGAATGGCAAAGGATAGTGGTGAACGAAGGTACAATCTGTACTAAGGCTGGGAAGTTCCCGAAGGAACGTGGGTCAGCTGAGGTGGCAGAGTCCTACTGGAGAAAGCACGCAGTGAACGAAGGTACCATTTGTACGGAAGGTATATCAGAGAGCGATGGGTCCAAAGACAGCAAAGATATACCTGGAGCAGAAGGGGATATAAATACCAAGCCTCACCAACAAACTAAAGGCATTAAATATCTAGGAGATAAGATCTAGTCTTAAGCTTATACCTCTTTAATGTTTAGAACTTAAGTATTTACTTCAACATGAGTTCTCTTTATTACTGTAGGAAGCATTTAAGATCTTTGTAACCACCATAACTTAATACAAACAATCACTCATTATCCCGTGGACGTAGACGAAAGTCGAACCACGTAATCTCTTGTGTCTCAACAGAGGCATCAATACTACTTAGTATCCGATTCTCTAAGCTGTATTCATTACGTAGACTATAGGAAAGTTAGTAGTCACAGTTTGGCGCTAGAAGGTTTTGCTCACCAGCTTGAGTTTTCATATTCCTTTATTTTTAACTTACGCATCTTCTATAACGAAGAGGTTTGTGCTCCACACCGATGAATCTCACTTTCTAGTGATTTGTTCATCCGTTATTTACGTATGTTATTTGAGTTCATAGCTTCTAAATACTTATACATCACCGATCTACAAAGTTTTTCGCAGAAACGCACTCACAAAATGTTAAATTTTTGTTTTATGCTAAAACAGCCTTTTCCGACAAGGCATTCTTTAGATCTGAATACCTTTGACTACAAAGGAATCTCAATGAGAATTTAAGGAAAAAAGATCTTCCAAAGGTTGTTCAACATTTAAGGTTGTTCTTTCCAAGGGTGTCATAAGAAATTTAATACCTGTCTTTCAAGGCGTCATTTCAGTCATTTTTCTGAAAAAGCTGCTTAGCCATCTTCTGTATCAGAGCATTAATTGTTGTTTTTAACGAAGGCATCCAAGTAGCAGATTTTTCCACTTTTTTCTGTGTCAACAGGATAGTCAAAGACCTAAACCATGCAGAAACCAAGTGATGTGCCAACAATCTCACGACCAGCAGTTACGAGAGGAAGATCTCAAAAGCCATCTCAAGCGAATCAACGAACAGAAGCAGAGGACGGGAAAAGTGAAATAGCAAGAAGAACTGTCGCTAACAAGCCACCTATTCCTGCTGAAGGGATGGGGCAAATATCGGGAGCACAACCACTTTATGGCATGCCATTACCAGAGCATCACAATGTCACGCAGCCACCTGCGGCCAACGCAGGGTTACCGAAACCTTAGTTCCTACAGGACGAGAGTTGGGAAACCTAACCCCGATCCAGATAGATCCCGACACTCCGGTCATAGAAGAAGGAGTGGATGACTCTGAGGATCCGGCTGACAGCACTCCTCAGGGTGGTGGAATCCACAATGAAGATTAAATGGCAGCACAAGTAGCAGCTTTGCTACTCCGTAATAAGGAGCATGAGGATACAATGCACGTGACGGCCCAGGAGAACCAGAACCTAAAAGATATGATGGACGTACAGATCGAAGGTTCCCAAACTCACCCTCCGTTAAAGAGGCGTGAGAAGGAAGCTATCTCAAGAAGACGAAGGGTGGATCTTAACCCACCAAAGGCTAACCCACCAAGGGGAGCCAGAAAGACACGCCATAATCCAGATGAAACGGATCCAACATACAAGCCCTCTCAGTCCTACTATGATGAGGCATTTTCCAGAGATGCTCACAATGTGAACATGGTTATGGAGCAAATTGAGAAGATGCGGAAAGAAATACAAGGACTCAAAACCAGCCACGCAGGCACAAGGCTGGAAGAAGTACTCCAAGAAGCGACAACATCTCCGTTATATTTTCGCATTTTGAGGGAACCCATCCCTGCGAAATGCACAGTACCTACGTTTCAGGCATACAACGGTACCTCTGATCCCGCAGCCCACCTACGGTACTACACTCGTGTCCTTGCCCATTGGGAAAGATATGAGGTAGTACTTTGCAGATACTTTCCTGCAAGCTTGACGGGATCAGCATTGGCATGGTATGACAATTACCAGCAAACTCATTTGACTCTTTTGAGCAATTGTCTACGGTGTTCTTAGAGACATACATGTACAACAAGTCAACAAAGGCAGGGTTATATAGGCTATTTGCTTTAGCTATCAGACCCCGGGAAATATTGATGCAATACACAGACAGGTGGCAGAAGATATGCCAAGCAATCGGGAAAGTCAATCCAAAAATTAGCATTAATTGCTATAAGTACGGACTTGATAGAACCTCAGCTATCTTCGTGGATCTTCACAACCGAGCCCTTGATTCCGAAGGAGAGCTTAGGGTTGTCCAAGATCGCTACATCAGACTTGAAGAAAATCAGAAGGATAACCCTAGGGCACAAGCAAAGCCAACAGCAGCTCCGCAACGAACCAACTCTCTAGAACCAATTCCGGAGATACATATAAGGAAAAATGAATCCGGAGGCGGAACCAGCTCTCGAGACAAAAGATCAATATAAGGAGATGGCAAAGGCAGAGGAAAATGATGAAAATAATTTGTAGATAAAATCTACACAAAGCTGAACACAACGTTCTCTCACATTCTAATCAAGGAAGGAGCAAAGCCGGGCTTTCCTTACCCTAGAGGAAAGCAACCAGATAAAACAAAAGAGGCTAAGGAGTACTGTGAGTACCACCAGTACTACGGGCATACAACTGACACATGCTATCACCTACGGAACACGATTCTGATATTCATAGACGAAAACAAGTTCATGGAGTATATATGTGCAAATCCAACCGGCTGACGCTGAGGTAGCCCCCAAGAAAAGGGTAGAACTGCCTCAGGACAGCAAATACATCAACATGATCACCTTCTCCAGCAGGAGTTACTCGAAGACATCCTCGAGTTAGCTCGAAACAGAAGAAAGTTAGAATCCCACGAGGTGTTCAAGCTAAGTGGACCACCTACTAGCACTTGGGAAGAATGGATGGCCACACCATTAACATTCTCAGCAAGAGACGTCAACCAGGAAGTCGAGATGCACAACGATCCACTTGTGATCACTCTACCAATACATGGGTGGAATGTTACGAAGGTCCTCATTGATGGGGGCAGGTCGTTAAATGTATTGTTCTACGAACCCTACCTACGTATGGGTTTGACAGCTGAGCAAATGTATTCGTACACTTGCACCATATACGGTTTCAACGGAGCAGTGTCTATACCAAAAGAAGAAATAGTTTTGCAGGTACGCGCAGGACCCTTAGTAACCAATACAAGGTTTTGTTTGGTGGAAGCACCTTCGCCATACAACGTCATCATGGGACGACTATGGGTCCATCGGTTGAGAGGAACAGCCTCGATCTATCACCAATACCTTCGATTCCATACACCCATGGGTGAAATGGAAATCAAAGGTGATCAAAAAGATGCAAGGCTATGCAATCTAGCGGAGGTCAGACTCAACGAAGAAAGAGTTGCAGCACAGCAACACGAACGAAAAAGACGAAAGGCAAATGAAAGCGAAGTAAAAGATGGAGGCTTCAAAGTACCTGAAGCCCCCTCAGTTCAAGAAGCAAGCACATCCACAACACCAACAGCGTATGTCTCCACCAAATGACAATTACAGAAAAGCACTCCTCAACGACCTCCGAAACATACCTTCTCACCGGTGGAACCAACAAAGAACATTAACATCGGAACGGAGGCGGAACCAAAGATGATCAACATCGGAACTTTAATAGAAGAGGATGAGCAGGTGCAACTACAAAGGATACTATGGGATCACGTAGATATCTTTGCGTGGTCAATGGAAGACATGACAGGAATTGACCCGAATTTGATCTCCCACCACCTTCGGCTCAAACCAGAAATGCCACCATTCAAACAAAGTATCCGCAAGGTGGCAGATATCTACCAAGAGGCAGTGGAAAAGGAGTTGCAAAAGCTCCTAGAATCAGGATTCATACGAGAAGTCAAGTATCCCACGTGGATATCCAACTTAGTCATCATACCTAAGAAGAACGGAAGCGTACACATTTGCATTGACTTTAGCAATCTCAACAAGGCGTGCCCCAAGGACAGCTACCCGCTGGTCAACACAATCGAAGGTCACCAGAGATTATCCTTCATGGATGACTACTCTGGTTACAACCAAATCGCCCTTGTAGAAGAAGACCTGGAGCATACTGCGTTCTTTACCCCACGAGGCTTATATTATTATACAAGGATGCCTTTTGGACTAAAGAACGCGGGGGCAACATACCAACGATTGGTAGACAAAATCTTTAAACATTAGATAGGAAAGATACTAGAGGTCTACGTAGACGACATGCTAGTCAAGAGCAAAGAGGCAAAAAAATCACCTGACAGACCTAAGGGAGATATTTGAAGCCATGAGAAACTTTCACATGAAAGTAAACCCGGAAAAATACACGTTTGGAGTAACCTCGGGAAATTCCTAGGGTACTGGGTAACTAAGCGAGGAATAGAATTGGACCCCGAAAGGGTCAGAGCAATAATGGAGATGCCATCTCCAAAAACACTAAAGGAAGTAAAAAAGCTAAATGGAATCTTAGCCTCCATGAGAAGATTCATAGAAAGGTTATCGGACAAATGCAAGGAATTCTTCGACACGCTGAGGAAATGAAGCAGGTTCATATGGACCACGGAGTGCGAGCAATCTTTCCAAAAAATCAAGGAATACTTGGCGTCAGTACTCATCCTACAGAAGCCGGAACCAGGTGAAATACTTACCTTATACTTAGCAGCAACAAGCTACGCTGTGAGCGCAATATTAGTACGAGACCAAGGGCAAGGAGAAAAACCCATATACTACATCAGCAAGACCCTCAGTTCAACGGAGCGTAACTACACCAAGGTGGAGCATCTTATATATGCCTTAGTAGTGGCAACACAAAAACTAAGGATATATTTTGACGCACATACCATTCGAGTCTTCACGAAGGCTCAGATAGGGAAAATCCTCGATAGCACGGAGAAATTGGAAGGGTGGAAAAATGGAATGCCATGATCAAACAGTTTCACTTAATCTTTGAAACTAGAAAGGCTGAGAAATCACAGATCTTGGAAGACCTACCTCTCAGCGACAAAGCGGAGATAGACGACATCCCAGGAATGAAGGAAGACAAGCAAGAACCAGAAGATCTGATGGAACCTCAAAATTCACGAAGATGGGAGATATTCGTAGATGGCTCATCCAACTGAGAGGGCGCAGGCATATGGATTGTAATAACAACCCCCACCGGAGACCGACTCATCTACGCATTCAGGTTAGAATTCGAGCAATACACCAATAACATCACAGAATATGAGGCGGTCATACATGGCTTACGCTTGCCACGGGAACAAGGCTTATCAGATGTTCGGTTGACTAGTGATTCACAGCTGGTCATTAGACAAATCGAACTTAAATACCAAACTTTGGACCTAGTGTTATCTTTGTACTTAAAGCTAGCTCAGGAGCATGCATCCAATATCAACAACGTAACATTCAGGCATGTATGTCGAAAAGACAACAAACACGCAGATGCCTTGGCATTTATATCCTCTATGCTAAAAGATAGAAACACCACAACCGTGGAAATTGGAAGGATCTACGAACCTTCGATAGAAGGACCCATCTCAGACGCTGGAGAGACCTTTGTTGTCCAAACTCGGTCCATGAGAGAAGCTGATAAAGAAGCGAACGAAGAAATAAAAGAATCTAATAACGAAGCTGAGGAGTCTAACAAAGATCAATCCATGTCAGATGAAGACAATGGAGAAGAAGTAAAACATGATTGGAGGATTCCAATCCACCAGTATCTGGATAAAGGTATACCTTACCAACCAATGTTAAGGAGGCTCGGAAGCTCGAATCAAAAGCAGCAATGTACAGCCTTCGTGATGGTATACTGTATAGGAGGTTGTTTCTCGGACCTCTAATGCAGTGCCTCTCACGAACGAAAGGGAGGAAAATACTCCACGATATACACAGCGGAGATGCAGGCAACCATAGCGGAAAATGATCCTTGGCAATCAAAGATAAAATGCAAGGATACTATTGGCTAAGCATGGACGAAGATTCGAAGAACGTAGCTAAGCGATGCGAAAGATGCCAACGATTTGCTGGGAAGATCAAAGCACCAGCAACGGAGCTTAACTCAGTCATCAGCCCTTGGCCATTTGTCAAATGAGGGGTTGATATTGTCGGACCCTTGATAGAGGGAACCTCGAAAGAAAATACCTTATCGTGGCTACGGATTATTTCACCAACTAGGTGGAAGCAAAGCCTTTAGCAAGAATTAGGGACACGAACGTCTTTAAATTCTTGTTTGACCAAATCATATGCAGGTTCGAAATACCATCCGCCCTAGTCTCAGACAATGGCAAGCAATTGCAGGGAAAAAATATCGACATGTTGTTTGATACTTTCAACATTTAGAAGAACAAGTCCACTCCTATATAACCTAAGAGCAATGGACAAGCGGAGGCAACCAACAAAACCATAGCGATGAACTTAAAGAAGAAGTTAGGAACATACAAGAATAGGTGGTGCGAGCAATTTCACAACGTCCTATGGGCCTATCGAACTACAAGAAGGTCATCTACGGGAGAAACACCATTCTTACTGACCTACGGAGCCGAAGCAGTCATCCCAACGAAGATAATACTTCAAACAACAAAAACGGAGGCATGGGAGAAGAATCTAACAACAGACTTGATGTTGGAAAAGCTGGATGACCTTGAAGAAAGATAGGAAGTGGCTTTGCAATAAACTACCAACGAAGGCTAGCTCGGGAATACAACAAGCGGGTCATCCCAAGGAACTTTGTGGTCGAGGAATACGTACTGCGTCAAATACCACCGTATCAAAGAAAGAATGAGTAGGGCAAGCTGGCTCCAACATGGGACGGGCCCTACATCATACACGACATTGCTGGAAAAGGGTCTTATTACCTAAGGACTCCCAAAGGTGAAGTATTACAACATCCCTGGAATGCAATGTATCTAAAAAAGTATTACCCGTAAGAGAATGGTGATCACTCAGGAGAAGAAAGGAACGGGCATTAGCCTACCATGTTCTATCCCTGATCAAAGGTAGTATAAACCTTACTAATCAATGAAAGAAAATTTTTGCTAAAGGAAAGTTAGTTTTAATTAAATAAAATTGGGTTAAAATAGACACCCTCCGTCATGATTGACGATGAGACAAGGAAAGACATAATTGCGCATATGTCAATACTCGGATCCTCGGGGCAATAGATCCCTTCATGAGGCAATAAGAAAAAGTAAGATATCCCCTATAGAGATACCTTGTCGAAGTAAAGCAGTCTTCGCGCTGGACGCGTAGGGTTACAGGAAAACTATTGCCCACGTAGGAACCCTCGCCACCACGGTACCTTCTGGACAAAGGATATAGTTAGGTAGGACGATGAATGTTCCACCAAAGGTTGAATATGCCTTAGCACCCTATGATGACTTGATTGTGCGATCAAAAATACACAATACGTATAAAACAAGATATGCATGCGATAATACAAGTGAAATAATAATTTTACCAAAATATGTCTAACATGTCTTAAAAGTTGCAGATAACGAAGGTTCCAAACCTCATAAAGCGTTGTTTCGAAAAAGAGATATCAAAGCTAAAGTGGATGCCTCAGTTGAGGACATAAAACAACAAAGAGTTTACTTAAACAGAGCTTGATACAACAAATTCAAGGGTAAGGAAGACGTGGGAAGACAACTCCGTCAGCTTGGCGTTCCTCTTCAGTGAAGGCATTGTTGATATAATCAATGGCAGACTTCTCGAATTTTGCCTGCATCTGGGAAGACGCAGCCTCCAAATCAGAGACCGATTTTTGACGAAGCTCCTTTATCTAAGCACTAAGCTGATCATTGGCCTGCTGAAGTGCCTCGGATTTAAACTTGGCAGCAGTATCGAACTGATGTGCAATCTCCAGCGAAGATACTTGGCCCTTGAGACGGTTAATTTTGGCATTCGCTCCTACAAGCTGCTCCTGGATACCTGTGAGCGGGCAAGACATGAGTAAAGAAAATCGGAAACAAGGGGCACAAAGAATACTGCGGAATAGAAGGGACCCTAAGCTACCTCCGGCATGGCTAATGGATTCTTCTAAACTATGCTGGGATTCGGCAAGATCCACCTCAGCAGCATCAAGATCCTCCACAAGGGTATCTCGTTCGGTTCGGAGATCCTTAATATCAATCCGGAGCGAAGCATTCTCGGAGAATAGAGCCTGGTAAACATTTTCTAACTCGTCCAACCTCTTAACCAAAGATGAATGGGACATGGAGGAAGGCACGGAACCAGCATCAACAAGTTTGTTCTTGAGAGAACAGACCTCAGAAGATAGTACATTACGTTTTGCGGTAACCTTAGCTAAGGAAGCGCAGGCATCTTCGAAATCCGCATGATACTTCTTACGTATAATTTCTTGGGATAAGAGGCGTTTCTCGACTAAGGTAATATCCTCATTTTGCTTTAAAATGAGACCCTCTTTCCACTTAAGGGCTTCATCACACTCTTTACGAAGAGAATCCATCTGCTTTACAAGATCTGCGTTATGAGCAGATTCAAGAGAAATTTTGGCCTCATTATGAACAGTCAGGTTCATCAACCTGTACGACTTCTTCTGATAATACCAAACATCGGAGGTTAACTTGGCTACCTGCTCCCGGAGGTATCTAATATCACTAGAGCCACTAGCATACATGCGTAGGATGTCTCAGGATTATACTACCAACCAAAATTGAAGACAAGGCTAAGGGAAAGAAGAAACGAACCTATGGATTTGGAAGACTCGGCAGCCAGGGCGGAATCAACGGCTTTGCGACCTTCCTCAGAAGCCTTTGCAGCATTATTCGCTCTCTCAAGGGCTAACAAACACGCCTCCAAGGATCTCTGAGTTTTCCTCAGGTCATCCTCTAGCAGAGATATCTTGGCAGCAGAATCAGCACCACTAGAAGAAGATTGTTGCGCTCCAGCAAAGGCATGATCTTGGCCGGTACACTCCAACAAGGCACTCAAGTGAGTACACTTAGCCCTATAGAACTTGAAAAAGGTACAGCCAACATCGATTTGTTTGCAAAGCTTTGAACAACGAAGCATAAGAACAGAAGAAGATTCAAAACAAAGCATGAGACAGTAAGGTAAGGATCACTTACTGAAAACAGCGAAAGACGGGGAAGGAAATCAGCGTAGGTGTCCATGAATGCCTCCATCTCTTGGATGCTACCCCTACGGATTTCACCAAAGCTCTGGCTAGAGCGAAGGCAAACCAAGTCAAAGAATAGATCCTTAGCCACACGGTACTGGGCAGACAGAACATCTAACTGCGAAGCTACCGCAAAGGAACCAGCCAATTGGTGACGATCAACCTCAGCAGACAAGGGACTTTTCGAATCCCGTAGAATGGCTTTAAGGATAGCATCATCAGAACTCCCAAGGCTCAAGATCTCAGGTAGCTTACCCTTCTCAGACTCACCCAAACATTGTTTTCGAAAACGGTTTGACTTGTACCGGATTTTGACATGAAAGAAGAAAAAAATTGGATCCATGGGTACTTCAAAAAGGGTGTGAGCCCAACAAATTTTATATGGCTTCTAACTAGTATTTCACGGTCTACTTATTAAAAACTATTGAATGACATACAACCAGAGATATTGGTAGCAGTATTCTTTTAGTAATTTTTTTATTTCGTCTGAAAGGTTTCTTGCAATGATGCAAGTCATGAAAAGAATAATACCAGTCCTTTTCTGGATCAGAGCCAAGAATACAAAATATTCTACAATCTTGTGTGACATATTGGTATATCGCTCCTCTTAACAGATAGTGGTTGTGTATTCTAAATCAGATTTCTCATAATAAAGAGACTCGTTATTCATATGAGTGAATAAAGTTTATGAATAGTATTTCATCAAATTCTCATGAAGATATTGACTTCTTTCTGAGTTAGTATGTTTGTAAATTTCTTTAGAACACTCTG
Source organism: Papaver armeniacum (assembly GCA_023531295.1). Taxonomy (NCBI): domain Eukaryota; kingdom Viridiplantae; phylum Streptophyta; class Magnoliopsida; order Ranunculales; family Papaveraceae; genus Papaver; species Papaver armeniacum. Next base: position 545,678 of record JAJJWW010019225.1, on the reverse strand, counting down.
GATCTTTTAGAAATATGTCGACTTTGAAAAGACGAGGGTACCCAAATACACCTCAATCTAAAACTTTTCCACCTATAAGTCCTTTCTCCAAAAGTGATTGTCTATGGACTGAGTCGAGACAATACAACTAATCGGCTCACACTTCGTGTGATCGTCTATGGATACGATATCGAGACAATACGACAACAAGATAACTTGTGTGATTGACTATGAATACAAGATCGAGACAATACAACAACGAAGTATGTTTACTTGATAAATGGTTCAGACTTAACCAAACACAATAGGATTACTATCAAGTAAATAGGAATTAACGTGTGTATTTTACTTCTAATTATAATAAAAACAATTATAATTGCGAAAATAGAAAAGTAAAATAAACAGAAAGATTTTGTTAACGAGGAAACCGAAAATGCGGAAAAACCCCGGGACCTTGTCCAGAATTGAATACTCTCAGGATTAAGCCGCTATACAAAATCAAACCAACTTCGTATAGTTGAGACCAAGCAACTAAACCTATAGTTCACCTAGTTCCGTCTGTTTTCCCACGCCCCCAACTTGTAATAAGTCACGTACTTGGAACAATTCCTTTGGTTCGTATTCCAAACAGTAAAGGAACAACAAATTTGTTTGGTAACAACTCTTTTCAACCAAGTGATATGAGTTCGACAAAAGGCTCTTCCGTTTATCCCAATATAAACTCCTTTGTCAGGTCCTTAGATCTATCTAATAACAACTACCAAAGTAATTGTCAAGATTTTGCAATCAATACTTTTAATCACAAAGAATTGTATTAATGCCGATCTACTCAACTAATCAATCCAATCTACCACAAGGATAAACCGATTATAGTTGGATCCTCTTTAACCGAAACAAGTATTGTGCACACCAAAGATTATGAACCCAAATCAGAAATCTTCAAAGTCTTCTTTGTCTTCAAATCTTCTTAGATCTTCAATAAACACTTGCACACAATCAACTTGAATCTCTTATGATCAATCACACACAGAACGGAGTCTGTTAACAATGGATTATCACAAGACGTCTTTAGATCTACAAACAGTCTAAAGATCCCTGTCGAAACTTCGATCTAGTTTGAGTGAATCTTATATCAGAAGAGAAGATTCTCAAGCATAAACAAACTAGGTGCAATCAAAGTTCAACAACCGTTAGTCAATCAAATCAATCGATAACTAATAATAAACCTTAGTTATCTAGTTTCCCACCAACGGTACTAATAGAGCTTTTCAATCCCAAAGAAGTCTTTAAACCGAGCGGTTGTAAGAGATTTCGCCTAATTAGGTTACTTTCCTCTCCGAATAGGCGGCTCCACCAGTAACAACACAACTAGGTAGTTTTGCTCGCTCTGAGGATTAGTTTGCTCGAAATGCAAACTTTGATATTTATAGACCAAGGAAGTTTGGACACCAAGGAATTTCCAAAACCGAAAATATTCTCAAGATATGCAATATATTTCCAAATTCGATTTCCATAATCCCTGGAAATGCTTTGTCCAAATAATGACCGAAAATCTCTTAGAAAATCTCCAACTAGTAAATGCACATTACTAATTTTCATTTTCCAAAAATAAAATTAAAAACCTTAATTAAAAGATTCTAAATTTATTTTCGATCCGGGATTCTCCTTTAGCTATTAAGGAATATCTTTGAACAATAAAAGATAAGTGTTACTGCACATGTTCAAAGTATGTCGACATCTTAACTTAGTAAATCATCTTTCATATTTAATATCTTGGAATTTTGCCACACTTCCAAACAAGTTTAGAATTGGTTCATCTGACTTTTAAGAACTATGTGATTGATTATCCTATCAAATCACCAAACATGGGTTTCACGGTTCTACCAAAACAAGTTTCGGTTCTACCTCCATGTGGGTACTGGAATTAGTCACACTAGCTTTCCAAAATTTGGTTGACTAGGTACTAGGATCGGTTCCCACATATATATGGTATCTAACTTGTATTTGTTGCACATGTCCATAGGATCGGTTCCCAATATCTAAAAACGTGTTGCACATGTTCATAGGATCGGTTCCTGATATCTAGAAACTTGTTGCACCTATTACAAGGATCGATTCCCCTATTGTGATCGGTTGCACCTCTTACTAGGATCTGTTTCCCTTTGCCTAGAGTTGGTCATACCAATTACAACAAATCGATCATACCATCTCAGGTGATTATTTAAGATCGGTTTCACTAATAAAAGTCATACCAATACAAAAGTAAGGCCTTGTGAATACTTTTACCAAGGACATAAACAAGTCATGAGCGGTTATACTAATCACACATATTGGTAGTTCAAAAGATATGCAATGAATAACAATACCAATAAGCCTAGAGATTTCCCTTTCGATTCACAAAACAAGTTCATGAATTTACTTCCTTTCAACGAATGTAAAACATTGTTTCCTAGGATGAAATCTTCACCTCATACCCATACATAATCACAATAGCATTCGAACGATTATGTCGATGTCTTATATATGAAGTTCAAAAGATAAGCGTTATACTTCGTATTGTATTCCTTAATACTACGTCTAATTAGAGTATAATCATTCATGCTTCGCAGTTTTGTTTTCAATATGCACGACTTGAAAGATACGTTAGGGAATGAAACAGTTCAAGTCAAATATTACTAACCCCAAGTGGAAGGATGATGTCGTCGTTGTAGCTTCTTACTTCTTCGAGTCTTCACGTAATACTTATAATGTCTCATATCTTAATACTTTCAAGCTAACCTATACGAAGTTGACTCTAGTACATAATCAAGCGACTCTTTAAATGAGTATTGGTTCACTAAAATTTGACAACCAAACTTGCCATACCAACGCTTGGTGGGTTCAACCGAGCTATGCTCTAACAATCTCCCCATCTGTCAATTTTAGTGACAAAACTCTTACATCATATGGATAAACAAATTACAAGAATTCATTACACATACCATTGATTCCCAAATTCAACAACACAAAAACCTGTATACATTCAATCCATAAATGTCGCTATTGACATTATAATAACAAAGCTAATACCCCCCCCTAAATGTAAGATAAGTAGATTTTTTCAATCTGCACGTCTTTGTTATTCCCTTATCAATATGATATGCTACTCCCCCTTAGTATATGCTTTACTCTTTACCATTGTCCTTTCCCTTAGTGATATCAATCAATATAAATCAATACCAATATCACTTGTTTACTCCATATATTTCTCCCCATTTTTGTCACAAAGTGACAAAGATACGAGCAAATAAAGGACAAACCGAAAGGATCTTACAAATCTCACAAGACTTGCAACCTATAAGAGTTAAGCACGAGGGTTCGACACACCATTTTTGATAACCAATATCAAAACCGAAACTACAACGTAATTTTGTATTGATATGTTACCAAGGAAACAATTTCCCGAAGCAGTTTTCCCTAATAGTTTAGCAAACCAAAAATCGACTAAGCACCTTAGTTCCTTTGTTAAACCGATTGCACAAATACAATCGCTTGTTCGATAAGACCAAAATAAAGATACCTCTATTCTTCTCATCAGGTTCTAATTATCCATATAACTTAGACCTTTCACTTTTAAACAAGACAAGTACTAGTTTAGTTAACTAGTATTTCTTGTTAAGGTATTCGATTAGACTTGAATAACCGAAACCTCCACTTTGATAAGTCTAACTAGGATCAGAATTAACTTAGTTTCTCTTATCCGGAATCAAATTGGACTAAACAATTTATCCCGAAATCTTTTTTCTTTTGTTACGCCATAAACAATTCATACAAACCAAATAAATCAACTTGCATAATTATTTACCTTAACCGGAAACAATTGAAACAACATAGACATTAAAGCACCGCATTGCACCGAAATTTTGTAAGCCTAAACGATTGATACCAAACAATAAAGCAAGATAACAATAATGTTTCTTAACCGGAAACAATTGAATCACACACACATCCATACACAAATAATGGAGTAAAACATCAATTGTACCGAAATTTTGTTAAGCAAAAGCAATAAATATATGCGATAAAATCAGGCTTTTCTTAAACAGGAAAACGATTAACTAACAAAGTCGTTACCTCAAATTTCGCATCCTCTTCTCTAGTATGTTTGCATCTTATTTCCAGGGAGAATTGATACCGAAATATCATTATGTTGTCATCCTCATGCAAGACAACAACCAACCTTTACCAGAGAAAGGTTCAAACCAGGTTTTAACTAATTGCAAAGCAAAAGTTGAAACCCGAAGCACAAGGTACTAATGTACCTTGACAATACCAATGGATTTCCTTAGATTTTCGAAAGTTACTTTATATAAGGGTTTAGTGAGAATATCAGCTAGCTGACGCTCAGATGGAGCATACTCTAATTTTATAACACCATTCTCATATAATTCCCTAATAAAGTGATATCTGATATCTATGTGTTTAGTACGAGAATGTTCAACTGGATTTTCAGTCAATTGAATAGCACTTGAGTTATCACAAAGTATGCTCATAGTTGAAATATTTATTCCATAATCAATGAGCATTTGTTTCATCCACAATAGTTGGGTACAACATGCACCAGCAGCAATATATTCTGCTTCAAATGTTGACAAGGACTGTGAATTCTGTTTCTTTATATGCCAAGCTACAAGATTTTGACCAACATAGAAGCAACCACCATAGGTGTTTTTTCGATCTTCTACACATCCTGCCCAATCAGCGTTTGAATAGGCAACAAGACTGTTGTTCGTATCCATAGAATATGATAAACCATAATCTAGTGTACCATTAACGTATCTAATGATTTGTTTTACAGCTTTGAGATGTGATTCTCTAGGATCGGCTTGAAATCTAGCACAACATCCCACACTAAAAGCAATGTTTGGTCTTGTTGAAGTTAGGTATAGCAAGCTCCCTATCATAGATCGGTATAATTTCTGATCAACTGATTTTTCTCTTGGATTCGATTGAAGTTTTCCAGTAGTTGGCATCGGAGTTTCCATAGGTGTTTCCCCTTTTAGTTCGAATTTTTCAACTAAATTCCTTGCATATTTTTCTTGAGAAAGAAGAATATTGTATTTTTGTTGTTGTATTTGCAAGCCAAGAAAATATGATAATTCTCCAACATTGCTCATTTCGAATTCTCCACTCATAAGATTCAGAAATTCATCGGTTAGAGATTTTGAGGTGGATCCATAGATGATGTCATCTACATATATTTGTGCTACAAGAACATTTTTGCACTCCATTTGGTGAAGAGTGTCTTATCAGCACCACCTCTAGAGAATCCTTTTTGAAGTAAGAAGGATGTCAACTTATCATACCAAGCTCTTGGAGCTTATTTTAGACAATACAAGGCCTTTTTGAGTTTAAAGACATGATCTGGGAATAATGGATCTTTGAAACCTTTGGGTTGAGCAACAAATACTTCTTCCTTCAATTTGAGAATATCCTTGAGCAACGAGCCTAGCTTTGTTTCTGAAAATTGTTCTGAATTCTTCTGATTTGTTCTTGTAGATCCACTTTGTTCCAACGATGTTAACTCATGTCGGCTTAGGATTAAGTTCCCACACTTCTTGTCTTTTGAACTGGTTAAGTTCTTCATGCATTGAGTTTACCCAAGAAGGTTCACTGAGTGCTTCCTCAATATTTTTCGGTTTTATTGAAGAAAGAAAACATGAATAGTGACATACATTCTGAAGTTCTCTTCGAGTCATAACTCTAGCATTAGCATGTCTGATGATGTCTTCAGTAGAGTGTCTTTGATGTACCCACTTAGAGGGTTTTTGGACAATATTTTCAGTATCATTGGGTTTTTCAACAATACTTTCATTATCATCTTTATCATTTGTGTCACTAATTAAAGGAACAAGTGATGGTTCTTCTTCAGTCTGTTTTTCTTTAATAACAGTTTCAGAGGGAGGAAGCTCTGCTGCAGTGTGATTATCTTGACAAAAGTCGCTAATGTCATCAATAACTGCGTTAATTTATTCCATCATGACTTTGGTTCTGAAATTGTATACCCGGAAGGCACGACTGTCAGAAGCATAGCCAAGAAAAATTCCTTCATCACTTTTGGAATCAAATTTTCCTCTATCTTCTCTGTCTTTGAGAATATAGCATTTGCTTCCGAAAACCCTTAAATATCTCATACTAGGTTTTCTTGCATACCATAATTCATTTGGGTTATTTAGAGTTTTGGATCTTAAATAAACTCTGTTAATAAGATAACAAGCTGAAAATACGACTTCCCCCCAGAAAGTTAATGGTAGGTTTTTATTGTGAAGCATTACTCTTGACATTTATTGAATATTTCTATTCTTTCTCTCAGCTACACCATTTTCCTGGGGTGTAATAGGAGCATAGAATTGATGAGTAATTCCATGATCATTGCAGTATTCATATACTTTCGTATCCTTGAATTTTGTACCACAATCGCTTCTTATCTTCTTAAGCTTGCGACCTTGTTCATTTTGAATTCTATTCAAAATAATTTTGAACTCCTCAAGAGTGTCATTCTTGTGCTTTAGAAAAGCAACCCATGTGAAATGTGTGTTGTCATCTACCATTACTAAAGCATACTTATTTCCTCCAATAGATGCTTGTTGGATTGGACGAAATAGATCCATATGAATAAGATCGAGAGGAGCACGAGTTGCTATGTCTCGAGAAAGTTTGTGTGGAATTTTTCCTTGCTTACCTTTTTCGCATGCACCACAAACACCTTCTACTTTAGTGTTCATTTTTGGAACGCCTTTGACAAGTTCACGATTAATGAGCTTTCCTAGCATTCGGTAGTTGATATGACCAAAGCGTTCATGCCACAAATAAGTTGACTCAACCTTAGTCAAGTTACAGTATAAATTGGATTGTATATAAAGGAGATAACAATTATTCATACTTCTACGTCCTCGAAAAATTACTTTTCCGGACTTATCTTCAATATCACAACCTATCATATTAAAGATAACTTTGTGACCTTTGTCACAAATTTGACTAACAGACAAAAAGTTTAGCTTTCATTCCTTTAACATAAACAACATCATGGATTTCGGGAATACCTGGAAGTTTGATAGTACCCTTTTTGCTAATAAGACAACTGCTTCCATCTCCGAAGGTTACTGATCCTCCTTTGTAGTCTTATGTTTTTGTAAACCAAGAAAGATCACTTGTCATATGCCTACTACACCCATTATCTAGAAACCATTGGAATGGTGAAGTTGTTTTAAGTGCAAATGCTCTAAGACATTGTTCACTATATTTTGGATGGTTTGTTAAGTTCTTAAAAAGTTTCTTAACACGATTAATCAGACATTTTGTAAAACAAATCTTCTGAATTAAATAATTCCATCCCTTTTGAAAACGGTTCCTGGTCTGACTCTTATTGGACTGTCCAAGATGTCTGGATAAAAGGATTGAACATCTTTTAGAATCTTCTGTGTTTTTGACCAGTTCTCTATCAATCATGATATTACTGATCTCATCAGTATGTGACTGGTTCTATTCAATCTCTTTATCTAACATTTTAACAAGAACAGAGAAATATTCTTCAGAGTCTTCTTTCAGACCATCTAAAATCTTTAAAACGTTAATTGAATTGTTCATCTGATTCAATTCTTATAGGTTGGATCACACCAAACACAGATTGTTAGATCTTTTCGTGTTTGCCTGCTTTGATACCAATTGAAAAGACGAGGGTACCCAAATATACCTCAATCTAAAACTTTTCCACCTATAAGTCCTTTCTCCAAAAGTGATTGTCTATGGACTGAGTCGAGACAATACAACTAATCGGTTCACACTTCATGTGATCGTCTATGGATACGAGATCGAGACAATACGACAAGAAGATAACTTGTGATTGACTATGGATACAAGATCGAGATAATACAACAACGAAGTATGTTTACTTGATAAATGGTTCGGACTTAACCAAACACAATAGGATTAATATCAAGTAAATAGGAATTAACGTTTGTGTATTTTACTTCTAATTATAATAAAAATAATAATAATTACAGAAATAGAAAAGTAAAAGACACAACAAGATTTTGTTAACGAGGAAACCGCAAATGCAGAAAAACCCCGGGACCTTGTTCAGAATTGAATACTCTCAGGATTAAGCCGCTATACAAAATCAAACCAACTTCGTATAGTTGAGACCGAGCAACTAAACCTATAGTTCACCTAGTTCCGTATGTATTCTCATGCCTCCAACTTGTAATAAGTCACGTACTTGGAACAATTCCTTTGGTTCGTATTCCAAACAGTTTAGGAACAACAAATCTGTTTGGTAACAACTCTTTTCAACCAAGTGATATGAGTTCGACAAGAGGCTCTTCCTTTTATCCCAATAAACTCCTTTGTCAGGTCCTTAGATCTATCTAATAACAACTACCAAAGTAATTGTCAAGATTTTGCAATCAATACTTTTAATCACAAAGAATTGTATTGATGTCGATCTACTCAACTAATCAATCTAATTTACCACAAGGATAAACCGATTATAGTTGGATCCTCTTTAACCGAAACAAGTATTGTGCACACCAAATATTATGAACCCAAATCAGAAATCTTCAAAGCCTTCTTTGTCTTCAAATATTCTTAGATCTTCAATAAACACCTGCCCACAATCAACTTGAATATCTTGTGATCAATCACACAGAACGGAGTCTGTTAACAATGGATTATCACAAGACGTCTTTAGATCTACAAACAGTCTAAAGATCCCCGTCGAAACTTCGATCTAGTTTGAGTGAATCTTATATCAGAAGAGAAGATTCTCAAGTATAAACAAACTAGGTGCAATCAAATTTCAAAAACCGTTAGTCAATCAAATCAATCGAAAACTAATAATAAACCGCAATTATCTAGTTTCCCACCAACGGTACTAATAGAGCTTCTCAATCCCAAAGAAGTCTTTAATCCGAGCGGTCGTAAGAGATTTCGCCTAATTAGGTTACTTTACTCTCCGAATAGGCGCCTCCACCATTAACAACACAACTAGGTAGTTTTGCTGGCTCAGATGATTAGTTTGCTCGAAATGAAAACTTTGATACTTATAGACCAAGGAAGTTTGGACACCAAGGAATTTCCAAAACCAAAAATATTCTCAAGATATGCAATATATTTCCAAATTCGGTTTCCATAATTCCTGGAAATGCTTTGTCCAAATAATTACCGAAAATCTCTTAGAAAATCTCCAACTAGTAAATGCACATTACTAATTTTCATTTTCCAAAAATAAAATTAAAAACCTTAATAAAAAGATTCTCAATTTATTTTCGATCCGGGATTTTCCTTTATCTTAATAGGAATATCTTTGAACAATGAAAGATAAGCGTTACTGCACATGTTCAAAGTATGTCGACATCTTAACTTAGTAAATCATCTTTCATATTTACTATCTTGGAATCGATTTGCCACACTTCCAAACAAGTTTAGAATTGGTTCATCCGACTTCCAAGAACTGTGATTGATTATCCTATCAAATCACCAAACATGGGATTCACGGTTCTACCAAAACAAGTTTCGGTTCTACCTCCATGTGGGTACTGGAATTAGTCACACTATCTTTCCAAAATTCGGTTGACTAGGTACTAGGATCGGTTCCCACATATATATGGTATCTAACTTGTATTTATTGCACATGTCCATAGTATCGGTTCCCAATATCTAAAATCGTGTTGTACATGTTCGTAGGATCGATTCCCAATATCTAGAAACTTGTTGCACCTCTTACAAGGATCGATTCCCCTCTTGTGATCGGTTGCACCTCTTACTAGGATCGGTTCCCTTTTGCCTAGAGTTGGTCATACTAATTACAACAAATCGATCATACCATCTCAGGTGATTACTTAAGATCGGTTTCACTAATAAAAGTCATACCAATATAAAAGTCAGGCCTTGTGAATAGTTTTACCAAGAACATAAACAAGTCATGAGCGGTTATACTAATCACACATATTGGTAGTTCAAAAGATATGCAATGAATAACAATACCAATAAGCCTAGCGATTTCCCTTTCGATTCACAAAACAAGTTCATGAATTTACTTCCTTTAAACGAATGTAAAACATTGTTTCCTAGGATGAAATCCTTTTTTCTTTTTTTTTGAATCACATGAATTTATTATTGATAGAAAGAAAATTACATCAAAATAAAGGATCAAAAGGCAAAAAGAGACAGAAACAAGAAAACAACCAAAAAGCCCAATCTAAAGCTAAAAGAAAAAACAGACAACATTAAACTATCCACAAGCCCAATAAAAGCCCACACTCAACTTCAACAAAACCTGAAATAGCCAACATTAGGCATTTCCACTCTAACAAGAGAGAACGGTCTTCCAATACAAATTTGCCTTTCTCCTGGGGCTAGTAAGGCGCCTTTCTTAGCAATTCCATCTGCTGAAAAGTTCACCTCCCTAAAGCAGTGCAAATACTTGATTTGAGACAATTTCCTCACAGCATTTCTCCATCTTCCTCTAACAAACCAAGGCACTTTCTGTTGAGCAAAGTCATTCACCACTGCTTTAGAATCAGAAACAATCAAAATTTTCTGCTTACCCCATTCAATAGCAAGCTCTAGAGCACAAATAACAGCATATATCTCTGCTAAGTAATTAGTTGCAATCCCAATTCCGCCTGCTAAAGTACCAAGAACTTGGCATTGATGATCTCTGACTATTACTCCAAATCCTGCAGCTCCAGGATTGCCCAAAGAAGATCCATCACAGCAAAACATAGTAGTTTTAGGGTCAGGAGGGAACCAGCGACATTCTTTAATACATTGGAACTTTGATTTTCTGACCCCCAGCTGAAATACCGCTATAATATAATCATCATAATTCTGATTCCATTTATTGCCCTTAATCCTCAAACCTCCTTCGGATATAAGTTTGATAACTCTGCACTTGAATCTGAGAATATTTGGCTTAACTTCATCAAAAAACTGCTTATTTTTCTGGAACCATAATTCCTTGAGGATAATATATGCTGCAAGGAGCCATACTTGCTAAATTAAAGGACTTTTATGTCTTGCTCTTCTCCAAACATCATTAAAATATTTAGGGACATCAAACTGAAATAAAGAGCAGATCCATTCCCAGATTGTAGAGCTAAAATCACACTCCCATAACAGATGGTTCATGCTATCTTGAGCCTTCTCACAAATACAACATCTTGAAACCATGTCATATCCCTTCTTCACCATGATGTCATCATCTACATAAACACCTTGAAACAATTTCCAAACATTACCTGCTACACTAGGATGAATGAAAGGATTCCATACATTCCTGGTCCACCATAATTTTGGTTCCTTGTGTCTTATTTTCTGAGCAGCTTCATGAACTGTTAATGATCCTTTAAGATTATTTATCCATACAATTTCATCACTTCCACCTGCAACAATTGGTAATGTTGGAATTATATGTTGCAAAGCTTCAGTAATAGACCACTTACCATCCTTCAGTAAATCTGAAACTTTTAAGAAGGGATTATCTTTAACAAAAGAAGTGAATCCCAATTGGTCAATTAGTGTCATTTCCCCTAACCAAGAATCAAACCATACTGAAATGTGTTTTCCATCTCCAATTATCCATCTTATATCTTCTTTGATAGAGTCCCATGCCCACTTAAGACCTGGCCACACTGAAGAAAGCTGCCATTGAGTGTTCCACTGGCCATACTTATTCTGATATTTAGCTTTAAAAAACTTAGCCCAATCCTCTTCTGACTTGTGAATTTTCCACATCATCTTCATGAGTAAAGCTTTATTCATACACTCCAGTCTTTGAATACCCAAACCATCTTCACTGTAAGGAGTGCAAACTTTCTTCCAAGAAAAGTTAGTATATCTTCTTGTATCTCCATCACCAGACCAAATAAAATTCCTTATAATTCTTTCACAAATTTTAATTACTGAAGCAGGCCACTTGTACACTGCCATGTTATACATTGGCAAGCTACATAGAACTGACTTTACTAGAACTAATCTTTCTTGAAAAGATAACAGTTTGCCTTTCCAAGTTGCTAATTTTTTCTGCATCATCTCAACCATTGGCCATACAGTATCAGATTTGACTCTCCCAGCTTTGAGAATCACTCCCAAATATTTATCAGGAAATCTACTCAACTCCATTTGCAAAATTTCTTTTATTAAGGTTCTTCTCAGCTCAGTTGTACCTTCAACAAATAGCTTTCTCTTACTCTTATTAATAATTTGGCCAGAGCTATGTTGGTAATCTTCTAGAAGTTGCATAAGATTTAAGAGGCTTCTTTTCTCTCCATTACAAAAGATGAAGACATCATCTGCAAAAAAACAGATGGGATGGATGAATACCATTCCTCACCACCATTGGCTTTATTTTACCATTCTTAACACTCTGAGTGAGCTTCCTACTGAGAGCTTCTTCCATCAACACAAATAGCATTGGAGAAAGGGGATCTTCTTGCCTAAGTCCCCTTCCCACAGAGAAGAAACCACAAGGCCCTCCATTCACCATGATAGAAATTTTAGCTGATTGGAATAATGTATGTAACCATTCACACCACTCTTCAGAAAAACCAAACTTCATAAGAACTTGAAATAAGAATTGCCAACTTACAGAATCATATGCCTGAGATATATCAATTTTAAGCCCAACATTTCCACATCTCCTTTTCTTGTGCATCTCATTGACCATTTCTGAAGCTAACAAAATTTGCTCTTGGATACATCTCCCCTTAACATAAGCTGCTTGTTGTGGTGAAATTAACTTATGCATAAGAGTGCTCAGTCTAGTAGCCATGATTTTTGTAAAAATCTTGAAACTAACATTACTAAGACCAATTGGTCTAAATTGATTAGGACTTCTTGCACCATCAATTTTTGGTAGTAAGACTAAGAAGGTTGAGTTTAAACCTTTTGGAATGAACTTCCTTTTCCAGCAAAATTGAATAGCTTGAACAAGGTCATTGCCAATTATGTGCCAGCATGCCCTGTAAAACCAACCTGCCACACCATCAGGTCCAGGGGAGCTATTAGGATCCATGCTAAAGATGGTTTCTTTGATTTCCTCTTCTTCTGGGATTTTATTCAGCATGAATTTTTCCTCACTGGTAATTACATTAGGAATCTCATCTAGTAAAGAATCACAACCAGCAACTGGTTGATACTTAAACTTTTCTTCAAAATGATGAACTAAAGTGTCAGCTATCCTTGCTTGATCATTTATGATATTACCATTACTATCCTCTAATTCAGTAATATTATTCCTGCCTTGATTTATTTTGAGACTTGCATGAAGAAATCCAGTGTTTGATGCCCCTTCTTTAATCCACCTTATTCTTGCTTTATGCTTGAGAAAAGTGTTGAGCTGCACTTCTTTAGAGTTAAAGTTATTCTGTGCTTGAACCAAATTATTAAGAACTGATTCATCAAAAGGATTTGCATCAGATTGCTCCATTGCTTCTTAAACAACTTTCTCAGCTTCTTTAATTTGAGTATGCACATTTCCAAATACACTCCAATTCCATTCTTTGAGAACCTTTTTTAGTCTTTTCAATTTTTGTTGAAACACAAAAGCTGGATCACCTTGTATGTCTTCAGACCAACTATTAGCAACAACCTCCAAGAAATTAGGATGTGAAAGCCACATTTGTTGAAACTTCATAGGCACATTGCAAGGTTTAGGGACTTGATTGCATCCACCCAAAAGAGGAGAATGATCAGAAGCAACCCTCAACCCAACTTTATAATTCCAAGATTCATATTTTTGCTGCCACAAATTATTAACCACAGCTCTATCCAAATTACACAAAATTCTTCTATTGCCTTGTTGACAATTAGACCAGGAAAAATCTAAACCAATTTTTGGAGCTTGTGAAAGTTCACATTCATCTAAGCAATTAGTGAAATCCAACATTGATCTTTTATTAGGGCTTTTTCCTCCCACCTTTTCATCTACAGAAGTAATAACATTGAAATCCCCAATGACTAACCAAGGCAATTGAAGTTGACTGATGTGCACCATCTCTGACCATAAGTATCTTTTCTGAACAGCACCAACATGTGCATGAACACCAGAAACAAGAACACCCCCAATCTCCACTGTGATCATTTGGCTAGATAAAGAAATCACTGAAGGAGTAGATAAATTTTGATTCCAAAATAACCATATATTACCTTTTTTGTTTGACTTTGTGGATTACCATACTTGTCATGCCTGGTAATTTAAGCTTACTACAAAATGAAGAATTACAATGAACTTTGGGTTCAGCTACCCAAACTATTGAAGGATTAAAGTGTTTGATGAGAGACCTTAACTTATCCTGAGACCTAGCTCTTCTTAGGCCTCTTAGGTTCCAATATATGACCTTCATTGCTTAGATTGGGGGCCTTTAGTGCCCCCTTTTCCTGGATTTTTCCTGAAGTTATATTTACTAGGATATTGGGTACTTGTTGAAGCCTGAATATTATCTGAAATTAGAGTATTACCATTTTTTGTTTTTGTAATTTCTTTATCCTGCACTGAAGAGCTAGAAGAACCAGTTGTAGAAGGCTTTTGAATAATTTTGGACCAAGAAGTAGATGGTATTCTTTCTTCTGAGATAGAACCATCTTTTCCATTTATATACTTGACAACAGTATTCTCCTCCAAGTTTGCTGAAACAATATTTAGAACTTCAGTAGCTTCAATATGCTTATCAGCAAACTCTTCCTCAGTATTTAGAACATCAAAAATTCCTGAAGTAATCTTGATTGAATCTTGTGACACAGAATAAGGTTGCTGATGTATATGAGTAACAGGAGTCTCACAAATATCAAATTTCTCCACACTTCTTACTTGAGAATGTTTACTTCCTTGTTCTTGAACATTATTTATTTTGCCACCAGGAGTAGCATTATGAATTTGCTGATCTTTATTCCTTTTTGAAGCTCTACATTCAAGTTGAAGATGCCCTACTATGTTACAGTGATTGCAGAACTTAGGTGGCTTCAAAATAATAATAGACTGCATAAACCCTCCAAACTTTGTTTTGATCCATAATTTATTTGGGATTTTTTTTGCAAAATCAATATTAATCAACATTTTAGCATAGTACCCATTTTCATAGTTCAGAGTAGCTTCATCAACCTTAATAGGTTCCCCCAATGCTCTACCAATAGTGAACAATGTCTTCTCATCCCAAAACTCTAAACTTAAACCAGGAAATTGAACCCAGACTGTAGCATTTGATGTTCTAAAATTTTCTGGACGGAAATTTGGAATCCATTTTCGTATCCACAACACCTAATTTGCTACTTCCCATTTTCCAGCCTTAATCATATTTTGATCACTGTGATTATCAAGTTTAATAATAAAAAATCCCTTTCCTAATGGAATCATTTTGCATTGACCCACTAATTTCCACTGGTTTTTGAGATTGACAACAGCGTCAGAAAATTTAAGATGAAGTAGATCTAAACGACCTATTAAAGAAAATTGCCAAGCAGCACATCGATCCTCAGTTTCAGAACTTAAATCAATCGATGGAGCCTCTTCATAAGGTTTTTCCAGATCAACTACAGATGAACCCATTTCTAGATTCACCATTAACTACTAAGTTAAACTTACACTAAGAAATAAAGATCCAGGCACAAAAGAAAAACGCCAATCATAAGATTCACCTGATATTCACCTGAATTAATGCAGAGAAACACTGAAAACGAAGACGAGAGAAAAAAATTTCACTGAGTTTGTCGCCGATTCTCAGAGCTCAACTCAGACCGATTCCAATCCAAGTCAGGATGAAATATTCACCTCATACCCATACATAATCACAATAGCATTCAAACGATTATGTCGATGTCTTATATACGAAGTTCAAAAGATAAGCGTTATACTTCGTATTGTATTCCTTAATACTACGTCTAAATAGAGTATAATCATTCATGCTTCGCAGTTTTGTTTTCAATATGCACGACTTGAAAGATACGTTAGGGAATCAAACAGTTCAAGTCAAATATTACTAACCTCAAGTGGAAGGATGATGTCGTCGTTGTAGCTTCTTACTTCTTCACTTTTTCAAGTCTTCACGTAATACTTGTAATGTATCATATCCTAATACTTTCAAGCTAACCTATACGAAGTTGACTCTAGTACATAATCAAGAGACTCTTTAAATGAGTTTTGGTTCACTAAAATATGACAACCAAACTTGACATACCAACGCTTGGTGGGTTCAACCGAGCTATGCTCTAACAGACTTCATTTTGAACCTTGTTACTGTCATCTAGAATCTTACGAGTTCTAGAAAGAGATTCATTTTCTTTGTTTCATAAAGCTTGATCTCATTTGATAACTCAAATAAGTAGTTTTCATAGTTCAAGTAAACTTATAAATCTTTCTTGTTGACTATAGTTGAAGGTTCCTTTATGAGTTTGAGATATGATCGGCATTCATCAACAGTTCAAAGTTTTTTGGAATGAAGAGATTCAACAATTTTTTATTATTTCTTTCTTCCATCATGATACATTATATCTTATAGGATGGATCGCACAAGTATCACAAATCTTGATGATACATTATATCTTATAGGATGGGTCTATTTCACAAGATGTAAGCAAAGATTGTTAGATCTTTTGTGTTTGACTATATCATAACACATATACTAATTGAAATGACGATGATACCAAGTACACCACAATATTTTCTATATAAACCTACACAAGCACACCTTGTATAATTTTAAATGAAAAATAAATGTCAAAAAACTATTTCAACAAGATGTACACTTGGCATAGAGTGTAAGTTCGAAACCGAACCAATCTATGGGATCGTACCAAGTGTTTGATTAACGTACAGGTATATTTAATTTGACTATAAAGACAAAAAAATATAACACATAAGTAAAGTAAATCACACATTTTGGGACACAAAAGATTTTATAAACGAGGATAAGGAGAAGGAAGAACATGGGAAAAAACATGTGGTGGTAAAGGCGATGTGTTGGTTCAAAAATAACTCCATTTCTAGTCTAGTTTTTAATACTCTTGGAATTAACATTTGCTTTGGCCGTAAATCTTTTATAAGAATTGACAACTAAAACTTCGTATAGTTGAGACCAAGTAAACTACCCATATGCCTATTTATTCTAGTATGCCTGCACCTACAATTAATCTGGTCTATGCACGTGAATCCCAAGATTGAGTCCACTATCTCAAGTTGCTTCACCTACTGTAAAGACTTCAACAACTCAACTCATTTGGATCGTAATGTGAAAAATTAAAGGACCAACATGTTTCAGTAACCTCTCTATCATTCTCAAGAAATTAATCAGAGATAATTTGAGTAAATAGGATCTTCCATTTACTCAATATAAACTACTTTGTCGGTCGTAGATCAACTAAGACAAAGACTATCGAAATAATCAATCTTAGTTTACAAACTATCAAAGCAATATCTCAAAAGAGAAATAAACAGATAACTTGTTGATTGATACAACAAGCCTGATGTCTATCAAAATAAACTTCTTGTTGGATCCCAGTCAATCAAGTGTGCAAGAAGTATCACGAAGATCAGAATACCAAAAATAAAATCTTCTAGTCTCGAGCCTTTAATATTCAAAGTACTTGTACGAACAACTTGATCCCACTAATGATCGATCACATACAACTTGATCCCACTAATGACCTTATTACATCAGAAAAGAAGGATTGCAGAATAAACAAACTAGATCTATCACGGTTCAACTCTAGCGTTAGTCAACCAAATTAATAATCGAAAACTAAAATAACAAAACGATTTAGTTTCCTACCAATGGTACTACAAAAAGATTCTTGATCCCAAAGAAGACTTTAAACGAAGGCCACGTAAGAGATTTCACCAATGGTGTCCCCATTGGCCTTATCAAATGTGATGGTTGATGAGGAGTGAAAGAGTGTGGAAGTGAAAAATCGTGACTGAACCAGTTTCGCATTAATTGCGAGGGAAACTTGGTTGATTTTCCACCCACTACTTCAGCCACTCCTTTAACTGCCAACATGACTTACTCACATTTCTTAACGTGGATGTACTGCTACATCGCACTTGATGCAAGCCGCCAATCTCTTGGATACCCTTACTGAACAAGATACCAAAGTAATCAAAGTTAATCTCTTTTCTAAAAGCATAATTGTTTTTTATTAAATTTAGTCTTTCATATATTCAAAATCCTCAATAGTAACCATGAAAAAAAAAATCATCAGCAAAAAGTAAATGAGTAACAACATGAGCATTTCTAGAGACTTTGATACCTTGAAAAAGGATTTTTCTAGTAAGTTATTCTATGTAGGCATTCAAGGCCCACAGCATTGAGTATGTAAATAAGGTAAATGATCTATTTTTCTTGGACCTCACTCAAGCCTGATAAGGCCAATAGGGACACCATTCAATAAAATTGAAAAATCTAGAAGAAATACAATAAATTGTCATACTAACCCATCGATTACTAAGGCCTAGTTTTTCAAAACTTTCCCAAGAAAGTTTCATTCAAGTTTATCATATGAATCATATGATGTAGACGTTTCTAACTTAATTACTATAGGACCATCCTTACCCTTAAAATGATTAACATCATAGACTACTCATTGGCTAACATAATATTGTCATTGATATTCCTTTTAGTAGCAAAAACCCTCTAATTTTGAGAAATACGGCTATCCACATAAAAGGTTTAAGTCTATTAGATAAAGTTTTAGACATGATTTTATAAGCAAATTATCAAAGACCAATATGATTAAATTGAGAGATCAAGTATGCCATATGCACTTTTGGAATGAAGAAAATATTAGAGTGGTTCAAAAACTTTGCCATGTTACATTCCTACAGCAGGTTTGAGTCATCTCAATTACAGAGTCCGTATAATGTCTCAATGCTTTAGATAGAAGATTTTTGGTAAAACCATCATGCCTTAGAGATTTTTGCCTCCATTTTTAGCACAACGTTCTTAATCTCCACATCAGAAAGAATATTAAGGAGGTCATTTTCCTCAGAGGAAAAATTGTTAGGAAGATCCTCAAGAATCTTATCATGGAATTGTTGGGGATCTAGAAGATTATAAGAGAAAGGAAGTTGCAATGCTATCTTTATCAGTTAGAATAACACCAGTATGTTGAAATTAGTCTCACATTGTATGGGTTATCTATGATCCTGCGATTTGTAAGCCTTGAGCAACCCTAATCTTGCAAGACGGTTTTCGAGGTTAGTTAGGCTCATGAACTTCAATACAGTATTATGAGAAAAAATATCTCAAGCATTGGATTGGTCCTCTTCAAGCAATTTGGTACCCTTATTAGTAATGTTGAGATAGGTGTCTTAATATAGCTCGCGAAATTGGGGTGTGATGGAGTTTATTGTGGACTCTGTTAATTTGATGGGGAATTAGGTTAGCTTAATAAGGAGTGTCCTCAGGGATGTAGATAGAACTTTTCTTATGTTCAGATTATAATCCTACCCTTCTCCCTCGTATTAAACTAAGAATCGGTTATTGATTCATTCATATTTCATTTCTTTTTCCCACAAATTTATTATTTTCAGTTACAAATTACAATACAACGGCAAACGTCAATTACAACTACCCTGCCGATTTTATTTGGTATTCTTTGTTGATAAATAACATCGACTATAATCAACAACAATTTAAATAAAAACGTTGCTAATATCTATCAATATTAATCTTTCATTTTAATCAACCGAATTCTACTTTTGACGATATCATGCAAAAGTACTAGTAATAGATCAGGCACAAATGTTGCATGCAAATATCTCTAAAAAGAAAATTGCATGTATGTTTTGTCCCTCGGTGATATAGAATTGAGCGAATTTGACTTCATTTTATTTTTACTTTTCCGTTATATGCAGGAACACTATAATAAAAAGATCCCAAGAAAAGCATGTTGCTTAATAATAATAGAGACTTTCACTCTATTAATTTCGTTGCACAAGTTTGTCTCATACCAAAATGATTTTTTTTAAGCATAAAATAAAAAAGGATGAGAAAAAATAAAAAATGACGGCAGAAATTTCATACGAAAATGACGGCGGTGCTACTTATTTTGGAAAAGACAATATCATTCAGAAGGAAATGATGAAAAATTTCGGAAGTATTACAACTAGGTCATGATAGAGATTTCAGGTCACGTGTAAGATGTATTTTTTTTTATTTAGATGTTATCGCAAATTCTAGGTCCGGGCGGTAAACTTAAGATGATGGTAGGGACAGATTTTGAGTCACATAGTGAATTTTTAAACACAAATTCAGATTTTAGATCTAACAATTTTGGGTAACAAAGCATTATGTTGGCACTTTATAAGCTTTTAGATTTTTTAGGCATGATCAAACTTTTTGTAAAAATATTTAGATTCGTGACTCTAAGCAAATTAGAGTCATGAGACAGATGTTGGATCACTTAATAATCTTGGATTTAAGTGAATTTGTTTTTTACAACGATAGATACTAGATGAGGATGTAGAACTTGGTCACTGAACAAATAATGGTGGTGGGGAAGATTTTGGATAAATGACAATATTGTTATATAAATTTTAGGTCGTTGACAAAATTTTAGGTCGTAGGATTTTGGGTTACTAAATAAGCTGTGACCACTGGCATAATCTACAAAATTATTTGAGTTACACTGCGCATTTAGAATATGCATATTATTGACTACTTTTCATCTCATTAACGACTCTTTGAATGAATGCCTTTTGTTTATATAAGTACACAGAAGGTATACCGTCTGTTGTTTTCTTTGTTCACAGCTTGTATGTTGACGGATACCTTATTTCCTAAATCTTCCCTTAAATTTTTTAAAGATATCTTAAACTACTTTTGATGATCTGTGTTAGACAGCTTAATCCTTGTTTCTCTTTATAGTAAAATGTACAGTTTACTCCAATATCTCACAGTTTCCAATTTCCAACACCAAGTAATATGTTTGTCAGCGTCTCAAATTAGCAAAACATCATTCCTTTAACCAAATGATGTTCCTTACTCTTGGTTCTGTAATTAGGAAATTTCGTCCAGAAGTTCAACCTTTTATATCAGCTATCTGATACAGATGTTCACCTATTTTTCATGTTGTATTTGCAATCGACTCATTTTCCATGAATCATTTAGTACGCATGAACCCTGAATAAAGTGAAGGCACATTTCTTACCTTGAGGTTCTGTAAACAATTTACTTGATTAATTGTGATACTGCTATACCAAAAATAGAACTTCTTGACGGTTTGTCAAGAATTATTCAAAAAATTTGTCATTTGGCCAGTTGAATGTATCCAACAAGACCACTCGTCACCAGATCAACCGTTATCTGCTGCTCATCACATGACACCTCCTGTCATCCCTTACTTCCTACCGTCAACGCCTTCCAAAGGTCAACGAACAATGCCATTGACCATTTCCGTGCACACCCCTTTTCTTAAATCCCACAAGAATCCTCTGTTTTACAATTCGATCACAGAGAAGAAATTATGAGTACTTCATCTCCAACCAATGCAATCCCAGGAGATTCTTCTTCTCCCTCTTCCGTAGATGTTGAAACAACCATAAGAAAAAATCGAGTTATTTCCAGTAAACTCTATTTTGACATTTCAGACACTATGGTACCTTTAATCTACTCACCTTCTTATGATATCGCCTTCTTCGGTCTCGAAAAATTGTAAGTGTTCACTCTCATTTATCATTAGTTCAGGGGAAACTGGGATTGACAAATATCTCATCATTTGGGCTGAATTTTTTTGTTTGTATTGTATAGGCATCCATTTGATTCTTCAAAATGGGGTAGAATATGTCAGTTTCTTATAAAAGATGGTATATTGCAACAAAGTCAGATTGTTGAGCCTTTAGAAGCTTCAAATGATGATCTCTTAGTGGTAATTTCTACTCAACTCGCTGTTATAATTTGTCTTTGTTTTTCCTTTTGCCGGGGTTTCTAGTACTATTAACTTATATTGGATATTTTTTACACAAAATTGGTTAAAAAGACCAAAATTAAAATTTCCTGGGTGAAAAGGACAGTTAGATTTTGATACTGTTTAAATGGACAAAAATTTAAAAATAGGCAGGATGTAACCAGTTTCATCCTGCCCATTTTCAAATATTTTTTCTTATTTTTAATTTTCACATGATGCATCCAGTTTCATCCTCGCTATTTTTTAAGTTTATGCCAGGATGAATCCAGTTTCATCCTTGCTATTTTTATTGTGTCCATTTCACCCATAAAATTTTTTACTCGTCCATTTGAACCGTGTTTAAATTTTTTTTGGACAAATGACCCATTTTCCGTATTTTTTAACAGGTGCATACGGAATCATATTTGAGCAGTTTGAATAGCAGCTCTAACGTTTCTAAAATAATCGAGGTACGTGAAACTGCATATTATCTGAAGCTGTCCTGTTAGATGTTTTGTTCTGGCAAAATGATGTTTCCTGACTTAAAACATATGGCGGTTTGTAATGGAGCTAGTTATATCCATATGTCAGTTTTTTTGAATGGCTAGATTAATCGCTTTCGTGTTTCATTAGGTTCCACCTATTGCACTGCTACCCCATTGGCTTGTGCGGCAAAAGGTTCTCTACCCATTTCGCAAGCAGGTAGGGGGAACTATCTTGGCAGCAAAGCTTGCAAAAGAGCGGGGATGGGCAATCAATGTTGGTGGAGGATTTCATCATTGCTGTGCGGATAAAGGAGGTGGATTCTGTATCTATGCGGATATTTCTCTTTGCATAATCTTTGCATTTATGCGGTTAGATATTTCGAGGTACTTATCATCTTTGCATTTTTTACAAAGTTCACATAGAGGCAGGCCATGCTATCTTATAAAATATTGTTGTCAGAGTCAATATCTACCAGTGGCTTCATCAAATTCTATTATTTGTCGGCAAATTTGTGCAGGGTGATGATTATTGATCTTGATGCGCATCAGGGGAATGGACATGAAATGGACTTTGGAAAAGATAGTATGGTTTCTTTTAACTTTACATTTATAAGACGTTAATGGCTTTGTTCATGAATTTTGCTGATGATCTGATACCTGCAGGAAGAGTTTATACTCTGGACATGTACAATCCCGATATCTATCCCTTTGTAAGATATTCCTCATTGAATCATTATTGCATAAACTAGATTGAGTATTCTTCCTTTCATAAGTAAAACCAACTCAATTCTCTGTATGTGCGCTATACCTTCTGATACTTCAGGACTTCAAGGCAAGAGCTTACATTGATCAGAGTGTCAAAGTAAAGGTATATTGCTGCTACTTCCAGTTACACCGACTTTTTTTAACACGCATTTATCCTACTCCATTCGTGACAAAATGTCGCTCTTTGATGCTCACAGAGTGGAATCTCAACTAATGTGTATTTGAAAAAATTAGATAAAGCACTTGAGGTATGGATGTCCTGGGTATCAGCAGTATCACTAAAATTCTTGTAAATTCAGCGAAAGCAAAATAAAGTACATACTTTTCAAATATGGGCTTGAGGTTGAGAACGTAATATGTCAATTCCAGGTTGCTGGGATATGTTTCAAACCTGAATTGATTGTGTACAATGCTGGCACTGACATCCTCGATGGTGACCCTCTGGGAGAGTTGAAGGTAATTGTGTTTGCCAGTGTCCACTTCTAAAATACTTATCTTGCTAAGTGCAGTTACCAGTGGTTCTCTTTTCTTACAACCAAAATTTTCAGATGCCCGGTATGAAAACTTGTTACCCTCTTCCTTAAATTAGCAAATAGTACAAAACAAGATTGAAGGTGAAATATTTGCTAGATCTTGTGCCTAATTCATTACTGTGATCACTTTCAGGTGAGCCCCGACGGAGTAGCAAGTAGAGATGAGAAGGTGTTCAGATTTGCCAAAGAAAAGAACATTCCTCTTGTTATGCTTACATCAGGTATCCTTCACATTGGTTTTCTGCCAAAGACTGAGTGCATTCTGTTTTTCATTTGTTGTTTGGTGTCACTTCCTCTTTTCGTCAAACTAAATTATGTGTTTGTTTACAGGTGGCTATATGAAATCAAGTGCTAAAGTTATCGCAGATTCATTGACGAACCTGTCAAATAAAGGGTTGATTGATTTGGCGACTCCTCCTTTGGGTACCTAAAACCTTATGTCCATATTCTTGAATTTTTTTGTGTGTACATTTGTGAGACTGCAAAGGAAAATTATGCTTTTACTGTATTTTGGTTTGCTCTGATGTATAAATACAGCTCTAAGAACTGCCGGATGATTCAATAACAAAATATTTGTATACGACAATAGTACTCAAAAAATGCTAAACATGCCAAAAAAATGATAGCGTAGATTGAGACATAAAAACAATCTTTGATTTTCAAGAGAGCCAGCTTCTTTGCTTGTGACCAGAAAAAATGACACAAGCAAGAGGATACTTTCATTTACCAAAACAAAGTTTATACGGGAATAGAAGTGGCAATGACGAGGCATGAACCATGTGGTTTGCAAAAAAAAAAAAGTATCCGACGAGGCATGAACCATGTGGTTTGCAAAAAAAAAAAAGTATCCGACCTACCGGATTCGAACCAGTGACCTAAGGATTATCTGCTACAACTACAGTCCTCCGCTCTACCAACTGAGCTAAGGTCGGTTGTGCTCTTTTCCCAAGAATAAAACATTAAGTATTGATTGATAAACGCGTTTTTACGACCCAACCACACCATATCTTTTTTCATTTTTTGTGAAGGAAATTGGGAGAATATTTTATCAAGTGGTGTTGAACCAAATCTCTTAGGCTTTCAAGGTAAAATTATGTTTCCATCAAACCGTACCACTTAACAACCATGGACAAAATACATTTATTCAGTTGCTCAAATTACTTAATCTGGTTCAATACATGTGTAAACTCTGGCTCACCCACATTTTCTATATCAATGCTGAAAATGCATCATATGCAAGCTATTTCTCAACTTGGAAAAATTTCAGTTTCAACAAAATGTACTTGAGCAGAAACAGAAAAACTTCCGTGCACGGTAGACTATAATATAACTGGACTCAAACAACAACCTGGCATAGTACACTCAACGAATAAACATAACAAATCCAACAGAAACATGCCAGAAGAGATTTAGTGCTAATCTTTTGGATGAAACCAGTGGCTACAAATTTAATTGTAATTTAGAAATTGCTCGCTTGAACGATGTGAGCAGAATCACTAACAGGGCTGCAGCAAAGCTGGCTGCAATGGTAACAGAACGAAGAGTCCTCAAAACATGGAGAGGCTGCAATCACAGTAATCCAGTAAGACAGCTCACAGTAAGAGAGGACTAAAATCTACATATCCAGCTATCCTCTCTGGATAAAGAATTGCTCGACCACAAAACTTTGGCAATCAACAAGACAAAATGTATCTACGATTTCCAAAAGCAAAAACAAAACCCAGTACGGCTGCTGCAAGCTTGGCTGCAGTTTGTAATAGATCGAAGAGTCCTCGAACATGGTTGCAATCATAGTAATCTGGTAAGACAGCTCACAGTAGGAGACAACTAAAATCTAAATCCTACTGTAAACATTCGGCACAATCCTGCTATCCTCTCTGGATACAGAATTGCTTGACCACAAATCTTTGCAAATCAACAAGACAAATGTATCTACGATTTCCAAAAGCAAAAACAAATCCTATCTAACAAACCAATTTAACAAACTTAGGAGGCTTACTTACAGTAGGTCGACATAAACTTTGTGGCAAACTGACACTCAAGCATACACAATTACCCATGAAAGATATTCTTCACATTGTCCATATATGAGAGGTGACAGAATTGTGAAACAAAGGGTTGATTGATTTGGCGACTCCTTTGGGAACCTAAAAACCATTTTCATGAACTTTTTTGCATGTACATATGTGAGACTGCAGAGGAAAATCATACTTTTACTGTGTTAGTACTTTGGTTTGCACTAATGAATAAATACAGTTCTAGACCAGCCAGATGATTCGATAACAAAATCGTTGTATAGGACAGTAGTACTCAAATTACTGAATGGAGTCATTTGATATGTATGGTTCACATTGAAGTACAGTGAGGGAGAAATAAATGACTTCGAGGTTAACATTAAACCTAAACAGCATTTGACTACAAGTCAAATCCTTCACAAAATTTCATCCAAACTTAATTCTCAGAAGATCTATCTCTGTAACAGTCATACTATTATTGTCTGAAGTTTATCACCCTAGATATGGAGCAAGTAAACTTCTCCATATAAACAGCATACTCAATACTTGCACTGGATAAGAATGTTGTCAAAATTCGTAACAAAAATTACATGTTTTCAAGAAGACAAGTTGCATCAACAAATCACTGGAGCATATAGGTTCTAGTTTGTCGAGTTTTCTCATTAAGCGAAAAGATCATGCATTGATTTCAACTAAACAAGAATAAACAAAACACAGTCATGTTTTGCCAAACAATCGAGAACAGCATCGGCTTAACAGTTTTGGTGTGCAGAAGTGACAGCTTGGAAAAAAAGTGGTTAACCATTTAGCATTTACTGTTGCAGAGTAAATAGACATGCTAATCACACATAAACAACCAATAAACAACTCAACCAAGCAACATATAGAAACAAAGGAAGTAGTTGACAGCATGCACATTCAGACTATAACTGGCTACACCTAAGTGATAACGCCTTAATTGTTCTTCCAATTAACATCGGAAAGGTGAGGGCACTGAGGGGGAGTATCCCACTCCCTATACCAAGGGTTATAAGGCATACATACGTATATAACTAACAACAACGGTCAGGTAAGTCAAGATTGAGTTATCGTATATGAGTAACAACACATAAAACGGAAGTAAACAAGACAACATTCATAAAGATTCTCAACCATAACATCAAAAACTAATGATCCCTGTTAAAACAGCAAGTCAGTAACTAATTAACGGAAATAAACAGTAGTAATTCTGATCCATCTACTCTACAATGTCTCCCTATACATCATTGTTACTTACCTTTGCATCTTCTGAATATTACATAAGAGTCGGTACATCCTCCAGAGATCACCGGGTTAAATCATTATCACTAAGCGTCACATTGCACCTCCTTTTCAAGAACTTGTTGGGAGCTTTCAGGCAACACCTGACCTTGAACTTGTTTCAACAACTTCTCCCCGGTACTCAAATGCAAATAGTGAGAAACTCTATCCTTCTCCCTTTGAAAACATTCTGCAGCCATGATCTCTTTCCGAGTATAATAATCGACCATGTCAGTTAAAAACGCAGTTTCAAAATCATTGACATAATAATCCAACTTATCTTTACCATTCTCATTCCCAATTTCAACAAAAACCTCTAAGACATCCTTGACCAGAGTCCTATCAATTTCATTTCCGCCGCGTTCTTGATTAATCAATCCAATAACAGCATCCCTAACTTTCACTTTCATCTTCCCATACACAATTTTACGAAAGCAACCAAACCCAATATCTTTCAAAGAAGGGAGTTTCATTCGAGGAACATAATAGCGATCAAGATAATTGAAATAGCGAGAAAGCTTAGTTACCATACCCTTATGATTAGCCCACCTCTTCAAAAATTCTTGCAACATAGATACATCATCATTCTTCTTCTCTTGAATAGCTGGTAAAACTTTTGATTTCAGGTATTTCTCATAAACACCTTCATATCGATTGTATAGCTCTTTGCATTCATCATGAGGAGGGTTCTGTTTGCCCAAAGTGTAAACTGTTGAGTAAATTGAACCGTAGTTTGGTGAATCAGGAACACCTTCGAGGGTATTAATCAGCTTTGTAATCTCGTTCTGAATGATCGGCCATCCTTCCTCTAGTCGAAGGTTGGTTCCCATTTGTGCCCTAACTTTCTCTAAAAGTGAGACCGAAGACCAGAAAGAAAATGAGTCAAATGAAGTTTTTTTTTCGTATAGGGAGAGCCGCGGAGGAGGAGGAGGAGGAGTGTAAAGCCCGGGCCAAAACCTTCGCTAGGCAAACCGAGGACCGAGTTTGAGTCAACTCTTTGGACAAAAAAAACTATTTTGAGGCGTACCTTGGTGTCAAAATAAGGTCACTAGGTAAAAAAACTCATCATCCCTTATCTACCCATTTTTGATAATGGCATAACTACCTTTATATGATTAATGTTAATGATTATGATTAGATTTAATGATAATACTTAATTATCTTATCTTATCTTATACTAATATATATACTAATATAAAGAAAAGAGGGATTTATAGACCGTGGCCACCCTCTTTTACTAAAGGGAAAAATATCGTTTGGTCCTTTTTTAGATGGGCCCATGTCAGTTTGGTCCTTTTAGAATTCACCTTTTCCATTTGGTCCATAATTAAAAAAAAATACCAAACAGACAATAATACCCTTACCTAATCAAGTACGCCTTCAACCCACGATCTCCTAAAAACGCGTCAACTGTCTCTCTCCTTCTTTTTTTCATTTTCAGTTTCATTTTCAGAGAACCACAACTTCTTCGTCTTCTTCTCTCCAAAACCCAGAGAACGAACATCATCAAACCAAGAATCCACCAAAAATCAGTCGAAATCATTTCAAACTTCGCAAATATTGAAATCAAAACAGTCTTCAAAATCAGAAAACCAAACCCAGAAAATCGAAAAACCCTAGAAAAATTGAAGAAATCAAAACCCTAAATGGGTAAATCGAAGAGGAAAGTAGTAGTAGATTCATCTTCAGACGAAGAAGTTGAAGAAAGAGACAGCCAATTAGTTGTTTTTGAAGGAGATAATCAAGAAGAAGAAGAACCAAAGACAAAGAAATCAACAAAGAAAGAAACCACCAAAAGTTACAAAAAACACTAATTCGAAGTTGATTTTTGATCTTCTGAAGTTGAATTTTGATCTGTTTGTCGTTGATTCAAATTGTATTCCCATTTTTCTCGATGTCTGCATGAAGTTGTATAAGTAGGGTATATCTTGTCGGAGTTCATTTTGTAGAATGAAGTTAGTAGATCTATATGATGAAGTACTAGAATGAAGTTATAGTTCATTCTTATGAATGAAGGTGTATTTCTGTTTTGATGTTTGATGAATAATACCATGTTTGCTTGACTTCATTTCTAGAATGAAGTCTAGAAAAATTGTACTGAGTTTGATGAACAATACCATGATGTTTGATGTTTGAGTTCATTCTTTTGAATGAAGTTGTATACCATGTTTTATGAGTTCCTTCTTTAGAATGAAGGTTTATACCATGTTTCTCCTTTGATGTTTGCTAGACTTCATTTCTAGAATGAAGTCTAGAAAAAGTTGTAAAGAGTTCATTTCTACAGTGAACCATGTTTATTCTTTGATGCTTGTTGTACTTCATTTTGTAGAATGAAGTTAGATCTATTTATGAGTTCATTCTTTAGAGTGAAGGTGTATACCATGTTTCTTCTTTGATGTTTGCTGGACTTCATTTCTAGAATGACGTCTAGCAAAATTCTACTGACTTCATTTCTACAGTGAACCAAGTAACAGAATAATTGTACTGACTTCATTACTTATTTGCTGGTTTAGAATTTCCATCACTACAGATTAATCGTGATGAATAATACCATGTTTTATGAGTCTGCTGGACTTCATTTCTAGAATGAAGTCTAGAAAAATTGTTGATTTAGATTTTACAGTTCATTATATAGAATGGAATTCATTTTGGAGAATGAAGTCCATTATCTAGATTCATTCTTGTGATGGTTCTTCTTTCAAAGCCTCATTTTATTGAATGAACTTCGAAATGCTTGAGAGTTCACCAAGTAGAATGAACTGAAGTATTGGTCCTTCTCGAGCCATACTTTATCTTCTTTTATAAACTACTATTTATAACCATTAATCTCCTTTTCTTTTATCTTTTAAAATAATTGTAGATAAGAAGATAAAGTGTAGCTTTGCTGGAGCCATTGCTCTTGCTACTAAGATTAAAGCTCTTCCATAAGAGGAGGCTTTGAATGAAGAACAAAGAAATGCTTTGTATGGGAGTCCGTTGGGGAGTGTAGCCAAAGTATTTCTGGAAGAGGAGATTGTTTCTACTAAATGGAATAAGTCATTACCTGCTGTCCAAGTTGTCTGCAATGCACACCAGTTCATTCCTGAAACAAATGATCATACGTTCGTTTTCAAAGTAGGGGAAGAAACATATGTGCTAAGATCATCACCTGAAAAGTTGTCGTTAGTGTTTGGAATACCATGTATTTCTGGAGGTGGAATAGAAGAATCTTTTTTGGACTCTAGAAACGTAGCTAACTACACTACTGGAAGGTTCTATCAAACCTACAAATTTGTTCCACCAAAAAAGAAACTTTCTGATATAAAGAACACGGAATTGAAAGAAAAAAATCTTTGAGTTGATTAAGAATAGAGGATCTTTTGAAGATCTTGTAACCATGTTTGAGCTCTTTCTATTGTCTACTATTTTTCTTACTACTGGTGATGGAGGTTCCATCCACACCAAGTACCTAGCTTGCCTAGAGTCAATTGATAGAGTATCTCTGCCACATCTCATACACAATCATTTGATGGAAAGCTTGAGAAGAGGTTCTTCTGAAGGGTGTTACCTTTACTTGTTGGTGAGATGAAAGGTTGTTCATAATTATGTTTCTTCATTTTGTCATTTTGAGGTTTGATGTTGAAATGAATTGTTGTTGATAACTGACCAGTATAATTCTTCTTTTTACAGCCTTGGTTTGTTGAGCATTCAAAGAAATTAGAACCCAAGTGGCAGGTGAAGGAAATAGTAGACTACCGTCCAAGATTTGCAAGGTGGAAAATCGATACCATTTGCAAACACTTAACGTCCAAGATGAATGTTGATGATTTTGGAGAGGTAAAAGTCTAGTTTAACATGGTACCATTATATTGTATTCAATTTCACATAATGAACTATGCTACTTTAAGATAAAACTGGTAATTCATTCCACAAAATGAACTCTGACTGTTAATGTCGATTCCTCTGACGTTCTGGTTCATTCTCCTTGTAATGGATACCTACAAGGATTGTTTAATGAGTATGCAGTTGTGTGTTCATTGTGTGAAATGAACTCAATTTATTTTTATTTTTGTGTGCAGCTGTCAAATAAATTCTTGGAAGAATATTCTGATGCTGAAAACAAGCTTTTGCAAAAGCAAAAAGCCAAGACAAAAGCTGAGTTGCTTGAGGAATAATTCAATCAAATGAATGCCCAGATAGAAAATATGAAAGCTACACATGTTCAAGAAATAGAGGACCAGAGAGGTAAACATGCTCAAGAGATACAACAGTTGACAAAGAAGCATACTGAGGAGATGTGGGATCTTTTGTTAGGGCAGGAAGACCTTGACAAATCACTTGCAGAAGCCACTACTAATAAGATACTCTTTGATGTAAAGATGGAATGCCTTGAAATATAATTGGCTTCAAAGCAACCTGAAGTTGATACATTGCTAGCTCAAGGAGGGAATGTGGCGAAATTCATGGCAGACCAAGCATCAGAGTACATGCGTACTAAACTTTTCACTGATGAGCATAAGAGTGCATTGTTGAGCGATCAAATAAACATTGTATTGAATGAACTAGTGGAAGCTGGTGTTCGAAATGAAGATGTTGGAATGCACAGTGTTGCTAAAGATATGAAATCAGTACCAGATGCTGGTGTGGATGAAGACTTGGAAGCTGGTGTTGGAAATGTGAATGATGATGTTGGAATTCCAAACCCAGATGCTGATGTGGATGATGGAATGCAAGCAGTACCAGATATTGTAAATGAAGCTGCTGGAGGTTCTGATCATCTCTTTCATGTCTTATCTGTTGGAGATCCTTCTGTAGAAGTTGATGCAAGTGATATTCAGCAATAGCTCCTTGATGAGATGACTGAAGTAGAGCTTCCTTCAATTCCAACAAACAACACCACAGCTCCTTTGAGTATTGATCAATGTGTGAACCTGGGTAAGAATTCTAAGAATTCTGAGATGAACTCTTACTTTTCAAGCAGAGGTTGGAGTTCATTCTCATGGATGAACTCTGGCTACAGTATAGAAGTTGGAGTTCACTCAAATGAACTCGACTTTTCAAGCGTGTTGGAGTTCATTCTCATGGATGAACTCGGCTACAAATATAGAAGTTGGAGTTCATTCGTCTGAATAAAGGTGTATATCTGTTTGATGTTTGATGAATAATACCATGTTTACTTGACTTCATTTCTAGAATGAAGTCTAGAAAAATTGTACTGAGTTTGATGAATAATACCATGATGTTAGATGTTTGAGTTCATTCTTCTGAATGAAGGTATATACCATGTTTTATGAGTTCCTTCTTTAGGGTGAAGGTGTAAACCAAGTTACCTCTTTGATGTTTGCTGGACTTCATTTCTAGAATGAAGTCTAGAAAAATTGTAAAGAGCTCATTTCTACAGTGAACTATGTTTCTCCTTTGATGTTTGCTGGACTTCATTTTGTAGAATGAAGTTAGTAAATCTATATGATGAAGTTGTAGAATGAAGTTAGATATATTTATGAGTTCATTCTTTAGAATGAAGGTGTATATCTGTTTCATTTATGCTTCTTGTCTTTATTTTTAACAGCAAGTAACAAAGATGATATATTCATGAGAGAAGAGCATGTGAGTCTACAACTTATTGATGACAAGAATGAGAAGAATGAAGATTTGAATAATGAAGAAGCTGACACCGTCAATGAAGCTACAGTAAAGGCGATCAAAAACGACTATAGTCCTCCTAGTTTCTTGATTGGGATGACACGGTACCAGCCCACACATGTGTCACAAGAAGCAACTGGAGTGGTTACTAGGTCAAAGAAAGCAAAGACAACTGCCGCAGATGTGGAGACAGCTTCGCAAATAGTTGCAGAACTGAATGAAACGGGCCTTAGTTCATCGATGGAGCAGACTCAGCAGACACATGTGAAAAAAGAACCGGAAGAAAGTAGTAGAATGGATACTAGATCAAACAAACCAGTGAAAGCAATAGGGGATGAATTCATATCAGGATCATATTACAGTTTAAAGAAAACAAGAATCAGACTGACGTTGAACAAAGAAAGGAAGGAGAATGTACAGAACCCTATTGGTAAGAGGAAAAGAGGATCCGAGCCTGCAAATGTTCAGGGAGCAACACCACAGGCGCAGCAAGAAGATCGGATTCAAGAAGCAGCAGCACGGGCTCCTTGAAGAATAAGACAAGAAATCAAGCCAAATCTACCATAACTGAGAGGATCTCCTTTGCACCACAGATTTGATAATGTCACTCAAGCGGTATTTGGTGATTTCTTCGGCAAAGCTATGACTACGTATGTTTCTCTTACTAACTCTTTATATGTTTCTCTTCAACAATTCTTTTTTAGTATAAACTTTTTACAGTTCATTTTTTCTTTGTATTTTTGCAGTCAAGCAGCTTGGAAAGCAGAGAATCACAAGCAAATTCCAATTTCAGTTCAAGGGAGTGAAATCTTTTTTCTGTTGTTCAATGATTACTTGGACACCACCTTGTTGGACTACTATATATACAGAATGTATAAAGCTGCAAACAACGATAGAATGCTCAATGATAGCGAGGACAGTGAGACTCGAATAAAGTATATCAACTTCGAGATTATGAATTCAACATTCGTAAGTGTGTTTCTTCCTATTCATTGATAAAAGTGAACTGTTTGCTTGCAGTTTGTCTGATTTAGAGAAAAATGCATGCCTATGAAGGTTATTTGATTTTTATCTATATGATGAAGTTGTAGAATTAAATGAACTGTATAATACAGCATGCATAGAATGAACTGCTTATCTAATTCATTTCTCATTTTGTTTTTCATACATTTTTTACGCAGCACAATGAACTGAAGAGAACTGAAGAAGTTGATCAGTTTATAAGAGGCATGCCTGAAAAAACCCAAAAGCTGCTCATTCCTATGAATACTGACCCACACAGTGGTAATGCGAAATCAAAAAGGTCTCTAGGTGAATATTGGTATCTGCTGGTTTTTGACGTTGGAAACTACACATGGGAGCATTACAACTCCATCAAAAGGGGAGAGATTGGTAAGCAATGCAAAGCTGACGCAAACAGAATGGATATCTACTGCATGAAACATATCAACTTGTGGCTACAAGCTCATGGTAGGGTGAGATGCACCAACGTCGACTTTGAAAATCTGCCAGGAGTGCCAGATCAAGGAGCATTTCCAGATTGCCTGATGTACACCTGTTATTGGATCAAGAGAAGTGTCAAGCCAACCACAAACAAGTCGCAGAGTTTGATGAAGAAAGCTGACATGATAGAGAAGATGCAAGCAAGAAGAGTTGGGATGGCCTACAAACTTCTTACTGCATCAGGAGATGAAGAGAGTCTGGGTGAATATTCCAACTCGAGAATCCCTTAGCAATTGCTTACTTGGAACAGTTAAAACAGGACAAAAACTTTTTAACTATAGTATATTGCACAAGAGATTAATTCTTACCGCAATGTAAAACTCTTATGTCTAATATCACCCGAATTAGCTTCTAATGTAATTGATACTCTAGTATGTTTTATGTTTTCATCTATCATATTTTGGATAGTAGATAATATCAATGTTCTATCTTATGCCTTGTCTTACTGTCTAATGGATACATGTTCATTCCAGAAATGAAGTGGGTTCATTCCAGTACTTCAGTGTTTTTTCTTGTTGTCTTATGTATACCAGTTCATTTACCAAATGAACTCCATGGAATACAAGTTCATTCCAGTAAATAACCTGATTCAAAAAAATCAGTACATATCCCATTGAATAACATTATCATTCCAGTAACAGTTCTAGGAAAAGTTGTGTTCATTCCGGAAAATGAAGTTCATTTCAGTAAATGAACTGATAGAGTGGCAGTTCATCCCAAATAATGAAATACATATCCCAAAGAAAATCACATTTAAAAAGGTACAAAAAATACCATAACTTGCTACAAAATATCAGTACAAACATACATTTCAGTAGCATATTCATTCCCAAAGAAATAAAATAGAAATAACAGTTCTACAGAACAAAAAAAAGGGAGTTCATTACAGAAAATGAAGTTCATTCCAGACAATGAAGTGTGTATCAAAAGTTTAAAAAAAAAAAAAAAAAAAAAAAAAAAAAAAAACTACAACCAGTACTTAATCAAAAGTAATAGAAGTTCATAAAACACAAAAAAAAAACATAAACTAGAAACAAAAGTCCAGGCATACTACTGCAGCATTAATACACGACAAGTAGCTTTATTGTGGTTCCCAATCTTCTTGCAATTTGAGCACTTCATAGGCCTCCTCTTCTTCTCATAGGCACTGCGAATACGCTTCTTTGGTGGTCTTCCTGGAGGTGGCCTTGGAATACCAAGAAGGACTCTCTCTTCAGGTTCATACGCTTCTGGCCTGTCATAGTTGGGAATGGGTAGAATTGCAGGAGCATAAGTATTGCGAAAGTGGTTTGAACCAAAGTAAGGTTGAATAAACTTCAAAATCTCAGTACCATTCATAGTAATAGAAGCAGTGGCGTGAGTACATGGGAAACCAAACACTTTACGTCTCTGGCAAGTGCACGTCATCTGCATCAGATCAACATCATGAGAGCTGGGAGAGTGAACCTCATATATACCATTACCGGACTCGGTAACATCCCATGGACGACCTATATCGACATGTGACTTGAGTAAAGCTTTATAGATGGGAGTCAAACTATCTTGATAAGTTCTACCAAGCTCACGCCTTTCTGAACTCATCCTCATAATCTTTATCCTGAGCTCATCAACAAGAGCAGCTGGAGGTATATCCCTTTCACGATGAATCTAGTTATTGAAAGACTCTGCAATACTTGATGAGTGTGTGCCATACCTACATCCTACGAAGAAAGCATTTTCCTAGTGTTTGGGATCGATATTTATGATGTATTTGGCAACCCAGCCACATCCTATGGTGCACATCTCATTCAAAGCAGACTCATATTTGGCAACGTTGTAGCAGTATGCAGCTTTATGGAAAAAAATCCTGAACTTGTTTATACTTCTCATGTCCTTTATTAATAAGAAGGTTATTCTTCAAATGATAAAAACAGTAACTATGATAAGAGTTGGGAAAATACTTAGGAATACTTTGCTTCAGCCCTTCATGACGATCAGTGATAAAGGTGATAGGACGGGAGTCGACACAATGCTGCAAGTTTTCCATGAACCACTCCCAACCTTCAATGTCTTCAGAAGGAACTAAAGCAGACGCAAAAGGAAAGAAACCTACAGAAATGAAAGAAAACAATAGAACTAAAAAGCGTCAGTTCATCAAGAAAATCAATGCATACAAAAACTTAACAAAAAAATGAAGGGTTCATTCTTAAAATGAAATACTTTCTTCTTAACAAAATAACAAACTAACATATAATCAAGCAGCAGGAATACTTCATTTTATACAATGAACTGTAGAATCAATATCTATAACTTTTCTAGGCTTCATTCCAAAAATGAAGTCCATCCTATAACATGAACTGTCGAATCAATATCTATAACTTTTATAGGCTTCATTCCAAAAATGAAGTCCATTCTATAACATGAACTATAGAATCAATATCTATAACTTTTCTAAGCTTCATTCCAAAAATGAAGTCCATTCTGTAACATGAACTGTAGAATCAATATCTATAACTTTTCTAGACTTCATTCCAAAAATGAAGTCCATTCTGTATAATGGATTGTAGAAAACTAATCAAAGTAGAAACTAATCAAAAAGAAAACAGTTAGTTATCCAGAAAAGTACCTTGGTTCCCATTCACACCAGTGGCAGCCATCAATGTTCCCTTGAATCTCCCAGTGAGAAATGTTGCATCACAGTAAAGCATAGGGCGAATAAACCTGTATCCTTCGATACATGCAACAAAACATATGAAAAGCCTCTCAAACCGTTTAGTCTCATTATCATACGCAAACTTAATATAGCTTCCAAGATTGGTAGCCTTTATTGCTTCAACATACCAAACAAGATATATATAACTTTTTACATCATCGCCATATATCTCTACCTTAGATGCTTCCTTCCCTTTATAAGCATGATGGTATTTTATGTTAATAACTTAACAACTCTTCACCTGAGCAACCATATCCTTAGGCTTTATCGACGGATTTAACTGTATTTGATCC
The DNA here is from genome assembly GCA_023531295.1 of Papaver armeniacum. NCBI lineage: Eukaryota > Viridiplantae > Streptophyta > Magnoliopsida > Ranunculales > Papaveraceae > Papaver > Papaver armeniacum. Next base: position 508,577 of record JAJJWW010019225.1, on the reverse strand, counting down.
TTGAATAGATGTTTTATCAATTTCTTCTTCACAGGGGAATCCTTCATCTTATAAGCACCACCACATTTATGCTCCCCATTGAATTCCTTGATAGCAAAGACACTTTTCTTAGTATCAATTGGAATAGCATGCATATACCAAGAACAATCTGCATCCCTACCACACTTGGTTGTGTACCTAAGTCTATCATTCTTAACCTTTGCAACTGTATAACCAGACTTGCTGCAATATTTGCTGACAGCTAAGCGAACCTCATCAACACCACCATGAAAAACTTGACCAACACCTTTAAAAATGTCCTCCCAACCTTCAGATAAAAGAGGTTTTAATTGCTCATGACCTTCCGTCAGGTATTTAATATTTGAAGTCTTAGTGAACCCACTATATGATTCATTGTCACTGAGCGACTGTGTGGAAATACCAGATGAACATGTATAAGCACCACCATTAGAAGCCTCCTCGACGAACAAATTAAAATGTGACAATTGCTTTGAACAAGTAATAGAAATTAGTCCTTGAAGAGAATAATCACAATTGATGACAGCTTTATCACAACTTTCGCCATCCCTAAATCTTATGCTCCGAGGAGTCAAGTTTCTCCAATAATCACAAACATGTATTTTGAGGTCACGCATCGTCGTATCTAAAGAAACTTCCAATGGAATACTATCCCCTTTGTAGTACACAACTGCATAACAACTTGAGAGCGCCATACTGAACCTGAAAAATGAACACACACAAACAAAATAGTTCATTATTGGAATGAAGCTGAAACAAAATAGCTTCATTCAATAACATTATAACAGATAAAAAAGCAGCAACACTACTTATTCCTGAAGAGTTCATTCTAACAAATAAAGCTTAAACAGCATAGCACTAATAGCTTCTTCCTTAAAAAAATAAAGAGTTCATTCTAACAAATGAAGCCTTAACAGAATGACTTCATTCGTTAACATCCTAACAGATAAACAAAGCAGCAACAGTACTTCTTCCTTGACAAAAGAAAGAGTTCATTCTTGGAATGAAGTCGTAACATAATAGCACTAATAGCTTCTTCCTTAACAAAATAAAGAGTTCATTCTACCAAATGAATCCTTAACACAATGACTTCATTCATTAACATCCTAACAAAAAGAAGCAACAGTACTCCTTCCTTGACAAAGAAATAGTTCATTCTTGGAATGAAGCCGTAACAACAGAATGACTTCATTCGTTAAAATCCTAACACATAAACAAGCAGCAACACTACTTCTTCCTTAACAAAATAAAGAGTTCATTCTAAAAAATGAAGCCTTAACAGAACGAATTCATTCATTGCTCTTAAAATTCAAAAAACAAATTAATCAAAGAAAAACTTAGCTGATCTAGAATTACTTCAAATCAAGGAAAGGATTAGTGTGAAAACTCACCAGTAACAAGAAGAATTCAGATCAAACTCCAAAAAAACATCAATCTCTGAATCTGTGATTCCAAAAAATCAACTCCAACCGAATCAATCTTCAAAAAGCCTCGAATCAATCTTCAAAAAGCCTCGAATCAAATCTCCAAAAAGCCTCGAATCTATCTTCAAAAAGCCTCGAATCTTCAAAAGATTTGTAATTCCAAATCAACCTCTGTAATCAAATTAACTCCGAAATCAAATCAATCTTCATAACCAATTTAATTTGATGTAAATCAAATCGATCTTGGTATCAAGAACTAAATCGAGGAAGATTTCGTAAACCCTAGAAGAAAAAAATTCTGCAGCGAGAGAAGAAACTCGACAGGAGAGAGAAAATAAAAACTGAAACTGAGAGAAATAAAGTTGTTTCATGTTTATATATGTCGGTAAAAGGACCAAATAATAAAATTTAGGACCAAACGATAAATTGAGCACGTGCAGGGGTGTTTTGGTAACAGAAAAAGAATATTCTGTGTGGGTATACAAAACCCTAGGACCAAACTATAATTTACTAGTGTTCTGCACGTGCATTCGCACGTGCAAGGTGGGTCCAACGAAATTACTAATATGCCCTTCTTCTTATTTTTGCAAATCATAAATATTAGGTTGGCTTAGGGGCAAAAATATAATTTGACGTTAACTTTTGGGTATTACCATATTTGCCCTGTCATATTACCATTTTGCCCTCGAATTATATTTCCATTTTGGATTCTAATATGTGAACATAAGGGTAAAATCGTCAAAAAAATTGCAGCTTCAAAGTGCAACAGTAAGGGGTCTTCCCTTTATATAGTAGAATAGAATAGATAATTCCAAAAGGACCAAATAGACAATTGACTAGGTCAATTGGACTAGACTCTATCTAATATATTATTCTTAGGACCTATTGGTATTTCCTACTTTACTAAACCACCCTCACTGTTTTTTCCCATCGAAACTATGCAACAAAGGATACAATAGTAACTTGACGTAACAATAGAAAACCATTTTCGTTTTCTCTTTCGTCTTCTATCTCAATTCCTCTTTTTGTCTGAAGAACACCTCCACCATGGAAAACATTTATGAAACACCTCCACCATGAAATAAGAACAAAGGCTACAGAAAATCTGAGGCTTAACATAAGATTTCAATCAAGGTTAGTCTATTTTTAATCTTACTCTTTCGTAATTTGATTTTCAACGTATAATTTTGACCTAAATTATAGTCAAATTCCTAACTATAATCTAATTCATTTAAATTTGGGAATTCGAATACCGATTTTCAAGTTAGATATATTGGGTACCAAAATTGAAATGCGAGGTTACTAAGTGTTTTGTGTGATTCTTAATTTAGGTTTCCTAAGTTTCAAATCAGATAAACTAAATTGTATTTGTGAATGTTACTTCTAAAATTTGGGTTTTTTTTAGGTGGGTTCATCTTTAGGAATAAACTAATGAATTAATGGGTTTGTTGTAGTTGCGAAATTATGATTTGTGGATGATTGAAGTTGATTGTTATGTAGAAGATGTTGTTATGAAAGGGACTAGATGAGTAAGTTAGGTATAAGTATGAACTATGCAGGTAAATGGAAAATGGAATTTTGATTGTAGGTGGGGGTAGTCTGAGGTAATAAATCAATATGGCAGTTGAGATGATGTTGTTGAGTTTAGTCACAATGGTTGTGATAGAGATAAATTGAAAAAAATGGAGATGGTGGTATCCTGTGATAGAAGTGTTTGCAGGGACATGGTGATTGTGGCTCGAAGAATTATGGGAGATGAAGTTAAACATTTCAGTTTTGTGTGATGTTGTTGTGTAGCATGGAGGCTACAACAAGGGGTTAATGGAGTTGACTTTGAGTGATTGTGATGAGTGAGATTGATGTTACTATGGGGTGTAAATGATTCGATCAAATCTCTGAGTTTTAAGAAAGAAGTGTTGGCTCATCTGAGTTGCATCCACTCCAAGCAACACTCCTTTCTCTTCTAACTCTCTTACATTCCCAATTGCATGACTGTTCTTCTTTGCCAGACTGTAAAATATGATATATCAATACAGAAAACTGATCAACACAAGTTGAAGGAAAAAGAAAGGGAGATTAGAAGCTGTCACACATACCTTGAGTATCTATGGATGTAGAAACCATGTTTGTTGTATCGCCAAAATCTTTAGCTAAGCAAAGTGTAGATGAAAAATCTCCCTCACCTACTAATAATTGTTTGTAGAGATTGAGTTAGGTGAAGCTGTGAATGGAGAATAATGATTGGTGAGCTGAGAATTATGAAATCGGTAGAAACTCAAGTTTAATGAGATGTATAGATTGAATTGATGTTTAAATGAATTTTTACTGAAGTTGCAGATGTTAGTCCATTTCAGATAGGTATAGAAGATGTAATGAAGGTGTGTACAATGCAAAAAGTCCTTGATAATTGTGAACTTCAAATCCCCATAGCTCAGAATCCTCCTAGCTCAGTTGTTTGTTGATTTTTAAACAAAGGGTCATTTAATGATGTGAAATATATGAGCTTTACGGATGAGGTGTATAGTGTTTTGCAGATATTTGAGTGCATGTTGGATGCAAATAATTGTGGCTTAAGGAGTGATTCTCCTTCTTCTGCCTCATGTGTAATTTTTATTCTTGGTTTTTTTAGATTGAGTAATTCGATTTTATCCAGGAATCTGCCCGGGGGATCAATGTATGAATTGATTTTCTTTTTGATGAGTAAGTTCCCACCACCTCTTTTTTAAATTGCAACTGTCAAATATGGTTTCCTATTAACGGTAATGTATAGGGTTTAAGGTTTTAAGTACTTTTTATGTGCGCAGATTGAGTTGTCAGGAATGTACATCCAACTTCCAATTAGGATCTACTGCTATTGAAGGGCCATAAAAATGAAGGATTACTGTCATGCAATCACCTTCTTTCATTCGCAAATTTTGCTTTGTTCTTCTGATCCTCCTCTTAACATCTAGTGATTGTACAGCTTAGTCTTTATCCTTTGTCAGATCACAATAATGCTGACCATTGGGAGCCACTAGAGAGTGCACATTGGAAGAATGTTATGATGAGAAAGTCTTTCGGTCTTGATCTTTGAGAGGAATGCTTGAACTTCTTAAAATTAGATGTTGTAGACTGTTCATTATTTTTTATTATCCAACATAAGTATCTTCGTTAACTACTTTCATAAGATTAATCGATTTGATGCTAACATTGATTTGAAATGCGCATGTGGTAGTGATTATGTTTTATTTTATACCATTTTTGGAATTTTGTCTTTTTTTTCCAGCAGTTTCAAATTGCTAAAGCATTAGATTTGCATGGAAGGCGCATCGCGCGTGCGTGTTATACTAGTCATTATAAACCAGGGACGGACCCAGTAACTGGTGTTGGGTAGCTAAATCTATGCAAAAAAAAAAAAAGAAAAAAAAAATTCAACGAGATACTGAAAGTTCTACAAAAGAGATTATAAAGCAGTACCTTTTTCTTGATTCGAATATGTCATATGTCGCTTGTCCAACAACCAAATCTTGATCATTTCCTAAGCTTTATAGCAATCGGTGGACTATATATCATCTCACCTGCAAGGCTGCAACATTAATCGCCAAAAATCTTAAAATATCCCAAGTAGTTAGCTCCATAAAATTAACAAAAACCTTTAACAACCAAGAACCCGTTCACTTTGTAACAAAAATTTATATCCCATTAAGATTGCATAAGTAGTTAAGTACAAAAGATTACATATTTATAACAAAAAAGTTGTTATACATTTAAGATTTATAAGCGGGTAAGTACAGGTATAATATTTGAACCATAAACAAGAAGATTTTCGGTCCGATGATATATATATATATACATAACTAGTTATAACAAAATATATATAACCCATATATACTAACTGAATTGGACCTTTTGTGGTCTCAATGAAGAAAAGTCATCTACGATAGACTCACATGACACTTTTCAGCAATTTCTCTTTCAGCGTGGACTACCATACAATCTCCAATAAACTCATTACCCATCTTGTTACGAGGTACCGTTTTCACAATATTCATATATGAAAATACCCTTTATGCACTAGTTGTTGAAATGGGAAGAGTCAAGACAAGGCGGATTAATTTATCTATCAAATCATAGGCATTTGACATACCAGTTTCAACCAATCGTTGGCATAATTCAGCCACAGTAGTCATGTGTTCCAAAATCTGGATTGTCGACAACTTCTAACTTGTAATGTTGTAGTTGGCTTCTTAAAACACACACCTCTTGTTCCGTGAAATCTTCAGGGTAAAACCTTTCTGCAAGACTGCAAAGGGAATCAATGTCAAAAGCTTTATAATTTTCTTCTGGACTGAAAGCTGAACAATGTACAAGTAGCCACATTGATTCCTCTGTGAATCGATTGCTTAGCTCCATTAGGTGAAAATTTATGACAGCGTTAAATATATCAACGCGGTAATGATGCTCAATAGTAATATGGTCTTTCTGCTGACAAGAACGACTCGTACCCATCATATATCGATCTGAAAATTCAGGAACGAGAATATCATGTTCATCACAAAAACTTTTAACACTTCCAAAAAAAGTAATCCAATTTTCGTCTCTCAATTTTTGAAGAAGCACTTTTGTGGACTTGACCAGATTTATGACATTAACAATGTCTTGTGTTTTCTTTTGTAGAGATTGACATAGCACTTTTATTATCCCCGTAACACTTTTCACCAAGTGTAAGATAAAAACAAACTCAAAAGATCTAATTGCAAGATAAGCACCTTTCGCCATCCCCTTATCTTAATGGTTTTTCCGTCTTTCGTAAAAAAATTGAAGAACATTGCAAGCTGAATTATACATACGGATCAAAATGAACACAGAACTAAAATGTGAGCTCCAATGAGTATCTGCTGCCCGTTTCAAAGTACGAGTTTGATTGGCTCCCGAACTAGTCTCAAGTTCACCATCAGCTAATTTTATGGCGATCTCTAATATGACTACAGATTTCAATTGACTATGACGCTTAGGAGAATCCCCAACAAGCTTGACAATAACCTTCAACTTCTCAAAAAACAGATAAACATCTTTCTCATCTGTAGTTGCTTCTACTAATGCTAGTTGTAACATGTGAGCGAAGCAATGAACATAATAAGCATATGGACAATCTCTAAGAAAAAATGCCTGCAACCCATTCCACGCTCCTCTCATATTACTAACACCATCATACCCCTGACCCCGAATATTTTCTACTAAAAGACCATATAAAGCAAGAGCTTCGGAAATCTCTCTCTTTAAAGTTAATGCCTTGGTGTCCTCAACACTTCTAAATGCAAAAAGTCGCTTTCTAATGCAACCATAAGTATCAACAAACCTCAAAACAATAGCCATTTGCTCTTGAACTGATGAATCTTGTGCTTCATCTACAAGAATACATAATTTAGCATCTCTAATTTATGTACGAATAGTCTCTCTGACCTTGTTAGCGAGAATATGTAAAATTTCTTTTGAATCTTCGGTGAAGTATACATTGCATTTCCAGGTGCATTTTCTAAGACAACTTTAGCAATCTTGTCATTCAATATGGTTGCATACTTTATCAAACCAATAAACTTGCCACGATTTTTCAACTCTAATGACTCGTCATTACCTCTAAAAGGACATGCATGAAGACCAAGCATTCAAACTGTCTCAATCGATGTCTTTAGTCGCAACTTGTTCTTTGCTATAAGCTCCTTACTTTGTTTATTAATAACTCTAGCAATATGGCGAGGTGGCCTCCGAATATTTTCACAAGCTTCCACAACTGCCATGTGAGAAGATTTGTTATGCCCAACATGTTGAACAAATGAATATGTAAATACCGTCTTATTGGAACCAATATGCTTAGAAATTTGATAACCCTTCAACTGTAAATGCAGGACGCTTTGGTGGATTAGTTTCAAAAATAAAACAAGGGAAACAATACGCTTTGTTCTTTTCGATAGAGTATTATATCTATGAATGTTGTCTCAACCAACTATATTGAAAATATCGATCTTGTCTTCCATCCCAAGTAAGGGGATATTTGGATAGTCTAGGTTTAAAAGGTCCCTGTTTTAAATAAGCTCGACGTACCTCATCATGTTGATTCACTGGATATTGATAAATTTGGCGTCACAAATCTGGTTCACGCTCATAAGAAACATCATTGGCTTCCGTGTGGACAATACCTACATTTCTTTGAACTGCAACTTCTTTGGTTTTACTAGATATAGTTGGTTGAGCATATGATGGCATCTCTTTCTGCTGAGAAGTACCAGCTTCATGGTGTGATGATATAGAAATGCCAAAGATTGTCGAGACCAAGGAAGCAGCTCACTTGATTTATCAACCCCCTTCTGCTTGAAAAATAACTATAGTTTTTAACGTTCTTAGCTGGTGGACGAAAATGGTCGAGTGACATTGTCACCTAAATAGGATTAGTATACACCTGAAATTGTAAATGATCATATCAAACTATCATAGTATTGAAGCAAAAACAAGGAGTAATTTACAAAACAATTGAATTTAAACCTTAACTCCAAATTGGATGAGGTATAACACTGAAAAAGGTTTCCAACTTGCCCCTATCAAGTATGAACTAATAACACTATAACTAACAGCGGAATCAAATTAAAAACACCCAATTTAAAGTTTAGGGAAAGAAAAAATCAGCAAAACAAAAATAAAAAAACTAATTATTAACATAGTAAGAGAATCCTATTAATTTCATTTTACTAAATCATTGATCAAGTTAACAAAACTAAACCACTGACAGTATCTCCATAAATCCATTGCTCCAATCTCACCAACAATATAAAATCCTAGATTGACAAGCTAAAAAAACGAAAAGCACACAATATAAGTATAAATATCTTGAACTTTTAATCGAGCATCACTGCAATTGTTTTTATAAACTAACAATTGATTATCGATGTTCTCAAAATCAAATCGAACAAACTTGAATTGAATACCACTATCACACAGGAAGTTCTCTTTCCAACTCTTCGAGACTTCGACCAAGCAAAAAAAAAAAAAAAGTTCACCGAGTTATTGAATTCGACCAGTGGTGCGGATTCTCACACGTATCAATTTTTGGTTATGGCGGTGAATAAGATTTTGGAATGTATTTGTGTCAATGCTACTGCCCCCTGTGTCAATGTTATTGCCCCCTTCTATGCACTCCCTGGCGGTTACGTATTTTGATGCAATCAAGAAGCAAATCCCCAACCAATTTTCTATGTCTGCAAGAGATTCCATTTTGTGGCAGTGTAACCAGGTTAAACATGCACAGGATTATTTATTAGCCGTGCCGATTAGTGGGCTTAACCAATGCCTCGCGCCAAGACAGTTCGGAGAGTCATTCTTTGTTATCGCCTTGGCATCCCATTGTTTGTTGAGAATGGTTTGTGCTCCAGTTGTAACAGATCTATGGATATATTTGGGGACCATGCGCTTCATTGTGCTAAAGATGTTGGAATTAAGTTTCGACATGATCTTGTACGTGATATAATCGCTGATATTTGTTACAAGGCTGGTGTGCATGTGTTTAAGGAGTTTTCTCTGGGGTTTCTGTCTGATAATGGTAAGGATTTACGTCCTGCTGACATTCTTGTTCCAAACTGGGAAAATGGGAAAGATGTTTGTATGGATGTCACGGGTGTCTCGCCGTTCACCGGTGAAGGAATTCGTTCCTTCGTTCCAGGAAAAGCTATTTCGAGTGTTGTTTCGCGTAAACACACTAAATACTTGGACAAATGTGTTTCACATGGCTATGGTCTGGGTGTTTTAGCATTCTCTACTTTGGGAGAACTCGGCGAAGATACTTTATGTTTTTTTAAGCGTTTGAAAAATTGTCTAGTTATAATGATGCTAGTAGTGGTTCTGGTAGTTTTATTTTTCATAGACTAGGTGTTGCTATTCAAAAAGGTGTTGGGGCTCAGCTTGTTGCTAGGCTACCCACCAAGGCTTTTGTATGATTCTCTTTATTATTTTTTAATTTAGTGCCAGTCTAAATCCATAACAGAGACTAATATGTATACGTATGCAGTATACCTAAAAAAATTATTTTTCAAATCTAGGGACGGGCTATAGCCCGGGTTAGCCCAGTACTAGGCCCGTCCCTGTTATAAACCAAACAAGCCGGAGAAATGCTTTAAAAGCAACTTAAAGACAAAGCGGTGCAATTTAGTGTGTAGAATTTTTGGTGGGTATGGGATAATATTATGTTCCTTTATATCAATGATTTTAGTTCTTAGGATTACCTAAAGTTTCTATTTGTACTTTGTAAATTTTACTGTTAATTGTTTTGTTTTTTTTTTCAAATTTGTTGCAGGGTTTGGGATTACTGCCAATGAGGGTCATCCAGTCAGTATTTGAAGACAAATAGAGCTTTCATTAGTCAGATCCTTGCATTGGTCATTGCAGCAGTTTCTCTTCAAGCTACTCTTTTGAATAAGCTATATCACATTTCATGTTCTCGCAATACAATGTGGAACTGATATATTTGGCAAACTAGTATTCATGCTTTTGTAAATGATTTTTCTCTTTGATCCTTGCCATGACAAAAGAATTTCTCAACACCAATCCACTTATGCAGATACCAGCTACTCCCTCCGTTCCACTTTAGATTATGTTTTTGGAGTTTTCACGCATATTAAGAAATGGAGAGAGATATAAAAAAAAATTATCTATGCCCTTGAGAAAAGTCTTAAAACATTAATTGTTATTAGTGTGTTTAAAAATTAACTTATGGTTCCAAGACAAAATGTGAGGGTATTAATGGTAGTTTTGTGGGGAAAATATGAAAACTATCAAGTAATGTGGAACAAAAAAATAACCCTAAACACTCATCTAAAATGGAACGGAGGGAGTATTATTCTTGGTCTGTAATGGCTATCTTAAATAGGTCGTCTGATATATGAGTTGGTTCTGATCTCCAATCAGCTATTAAGTTCCTTTCAAGCTTTACTACAGGTTCTGTACAAAATGGTGTATCTATACTTATCCCATCTATTGTTCTTTAAGTATCTAAGAAGAAACAAGCTTTAACAAGAAGCAAGCCTTTGCATGCCTGAGGAAACAAATTTGTTGCAATAGATTCAAATAAAAATACACAAATAGGGTTCCAATATCTTTATGTATGCTGCATTATTGATTTGATGGTCCAACATCTCTTTTGATTTGCTTCATACCTCTTTTGATTGGGAATTTGCGTCATGCCATGAAGACATTAGCTTCCTTGACTAATAGAATATTGGAAATTTTTGGAATTGCTCAAATTGTGGCATGAAAAGTTAATTAATATTCCCACTAGGATTGAGCAATATGAATTGAGAACAATTGTTGTGAGACTTTTTTCATTATGTATATGAGTTATCTTTAGAGTAGTATTGCAAGAAGTATCGATGAAATATTTGTTCATGTTTAATACCCAGCTCGACATGTAAGATACATAGTGAATTTTTTGTCTAACTTTCTGTGGATGCAGGTACCACTCGACATGGAAGGACCACACGCGTAGTGTTTGCCGACGTGCTCCCTACTTGTCTATTGTAAAGCTCTTTGCATTCATCATGAGGAGGGTTCCGTTTGTCCAAAGTGTAAACTGTTAAGTAAATGGAACCGTAGTTTGGTGAATCGGGAACGCCTTTGAGAGTATTCATCAGCTTTGTAATCTCGTTCTGAATGATCGTCCATCCTTCCTCCAACCGAAGATTGGTTCCCATTTATGCCCTAACTATCACTTTCTCGAACACTCAGACTAAGTAAAGTAAGACCGAAGACCAAAAAGAAAAAGAGTCGATGAAGTTTTTTTATAGGTAGAGCCGAGGGAGGAGGAGTCTAAAGCCCGGGCCAAAACCTTCACTAGGCAAACCGAGGACCGAGTTTGAGTCGACTCTTTCGACAAGAAATGTATTTTGAGGCATACCTAATGGTGCCAAAATAGGGTCACTAGGTAAAAAAAAAAAAACTCATCACCCCTTATCTACCAATCTTTTATAATGGCATAACTATCCTTACATGATTAGTGTTAATGATTATGATTAAATTTAATGATAATGCTTAATTATTTAGGAGTGTTAAGGATTGATTAAAATTAAATTATTAGTGGTAAATTAGTGGAGAAATCTGATTTATGTGAGAGAGTTGGGGGTTTTTGAGAGAAAGAAGAAGAAGTGAGAAAAAAATTTGGGTTTTGAGATTTTAGTGATTAGAAGTGAGAAATCTGATTTACAACCTAGATCTACTGACCAGATGAATGGTTTGGCTGATAACTTGTCAGCCAAACCTATGTTTTTTGAAAATATACCTAGGTTTGGCTGACAGGTTATCATCCGAACCTAGGGTGTTCTTCGTATATGAAGAATACTCAGAGGTTCGGTTGATAACTTGTCAACCAAACCTAGGTACATTTTCAAAAAACATAGGTTCGGCTGACAAGTTATAAGCTGAACTTCACTCTCAGAATCGATTTAATTTAGGTCCAAATTTGATTAGAATAAAAAATTAAACATCCGAACGAAGTGTGTTTTTTAATAAAGTGAAGTTCGGCTATCATTTTAATGATTAATTATCAACTAAATTGTTCTTCTGAGACATAAGAAAAACGAAGAACAAAGATCCGGGTTCCAATATACGGATCCGAATCTAAATATCTTTGCGCAACACTTTACGCGACTCGTTTATACTTGTGGTTTTAATCAATATCAAAGATTTATGAATCAACAATTAATCACCGACGAAAAATAAAATCAAAATGGTTTGATTATTGATTAAATTAGGTTAGGAATGAAAATAATTTTGGATTTGGTTAGTTTAGGTTTATGTTTTAAATTTAGGTGAGGGGTATTTAAGTAATTTAAATTAATTAAGGGTAACTTGGTAATCTACCTATCACTAGGACACCCTTATAAACCCACCCTAGATAGGAAAATGGTTTTGTATGCCTCAAAACAGGTTTCTCAATTTTTCTTCGACAAATGAATTGAAATCAAATTGAAAATTATGTAGTTGGCTGATAGCCCATGTAGAACTATTAATTGGGCATCCAAACCACCACTGATTGGCTTTCGACAAATGAAATATAGTCGCCTGACTCGCCTTAAAAAAAATGTGAGTGCCCAGCCCACAGAGCAATTGAAATAGTTGGCAAGGTAAGAAAGTGGTTCGTTCAATTTGTTCCAGAATGCAAATCGTCCTCTAAATTTAAGAGTTTCCCTTCAAGAAATGCAGCATTATGCCCTGAACATTAAAAAAACGCATTAAATTTGCGTACGGTCACATACAAAAATAGTGTAAAAATTTGTGTCAGCCTAAATGTATAGACTTTTCTCAAGGAGTGTTCAAAAGGGTTGTGAATCTGATATATTCAATCCAATTCCATATCATGATTATTATCTTATATCTTACTCCCTCCGTTCTTAAATAATAGGCTGGTTTCTATAAATAAATGTTTCAAAAAAATAGGCTGGTTTCCTAATTGGGAAAGTCAAATGTTACTTTAGTTTTATGGGACCACTTTTTTCTTAACTTCTTTTGATGACAAGTGTCATGGGACCATTTCACTTTACTTCTTTTGCTGACAAGTGTCATGGGGACCATTTCACTTCACTTCTTTTATTGACAAGTGTCATGAGGACCACTTTTAATGATTAGTTCTCTTAGTTTCCTTAATTTTCTCAAAAACCAAAACCAGCCTATTAAAAAAGAACAGAGGGAGTATATCTTATCTTATCTTATCTTATCTTATCTTATCTTATCTTTCTTATACTAATATAAAGAAAAGAGGTAATTGTTTGGTGAAGGCTTATTTTGGTGAAGCTTTTTCACATGACAATAATATCCCCATTAACTAAGCTTTAGTTAATATTTGTATATTTACAGGAATGCCATTATTTTAAAAATAGATCAAAAAATTAAAACTTAGATATCTTTAAAAATACACATCGGATTTTTGCAAAATTAACATATTTGGAAAGCTCTTTAAATTATCTACGTAATGAGTACAAACAAGGATATTAAATTTTTATTTTAAGATTTTGCTTTCCCAATATTATCAAATTTGGTGTTGTTAAAAGAATCCAATTCAAGCATGTGCATCGCACATGTGGCCTTACTAGTACTAATATCAAGAGTACAAAACAAAGCTACGCTAAGTTTGCCTGTCTGAGTGGTGGTCAGGATTTGTCCGTGGGAAAGATAAATCAAGGGTTGCGGTGCTCCATGCCACACCCTACAACTCGCATGTGTGGCGTTAACTTTTCAATATTATGAATGAAAAATGAATACTCAAGTCAAGATATGGATTTTCAAAAATTATAACGGGGAGGTTCGAACTCATGACCTATTGTGTCATAAGAGTGGCCTCTAACCAGTGTTCCACCTTGGTTGGAATTAATAGAAAAGATAAATCAACGATGGTGGTTTGTTCAACTTAAATATCATTATTGTTTTATTAATTAGTGTTTCACTAATTGCACATAATAAATAATATATTCATTATAAGTGTTCTTTAGTTAGTGTTTCACTAATTGCTCATAATAAATGACTAATCATTTTTTAATTATAAATGTTTTCTTAATTAATTATAATACTTATTTCTATTAATAAGTTATTTTGATAAATAATATCAATAGACATTTTTGGCGACAATGAGTAGTAGAAGAGATGGAGGCCGAAAGATTAGTGGTGGTTAAGGGCGGAGCCAAGCACAATTATACTTATTTTTGTTCTTTTATCGTAAAATGGGATACAAAGTCCATTTTTCACATGTATCCAACTTGCCAAGAATTTTTTCTCTCTCTTTCCTCAAAATCCTGGCTCCGCTCCTGGTTGTGGTGGAAGAAGTAGTGACGGTGAGTGCTGGTGAGTGGGGATGGACATTATTAATTTTATGTTGTCGTTACAACATCGATAACATCGTAGTGTGGAAGATGTGGTTGGTTGTTTTTAACACTTTTGATAAATGAAGGTACCATATATTTCAGGGATGATATCATACAATACAATATTTTCATGATTGTAGTTGGATCACCCAAATGGTACCCCTGTTATCTTTGGTAGTATATCGTATAAATCATGATTTTTTAATGTTAAAATAAAATTGATTGCAATACAAAAACAAATATATACACGGGAAAAAAATAATGAAACTAATCAATTGACGACATTTTGTTCAATCTAAACCTCATACATGGCATTTGTGATTGGAAATTAGAATTGCGTCCAACAACCTACATGGGGTAGGTGGCAGTGGTGGAGTCACAAATTGATATTGAGGAGGCCTACTTTTTTTTTTTTAAGAAACATGTAAACTTTGGTGGACTAAACCATAAATATATATGAACAAAGTACTATTTATAAAATAAACTAAAAAATTTATGTAGTTATTAAAAATTTAAGGGGTTAGAGCCAGGTTAGTCAACCCTTTTGCTCTGCCGCTAGGTGGTGGTGGATAAAAAAAATGGATTCATATGGTTTTATGGTGGTGGCGGGTATTGGTGAACAAAAACATATTATGCTAATTTCGTAACGCCACAAAATATGTAACGTTATATTATAAAGTATAAAACGTGGTTGATCATTCTAATGTTAAAATAAACTCGATAAAACACATGTCCATTTTAAAAAATTGGTGCAATCAATTTCCATGTTATGTAATAACTAAACGAACGACACGAATCAAGATCTGAACATATGAAATTACTTATTATCGATTTGTCTATGTAAAGAGTGGTCAGGATTTGTCCTTGGCAAAGATAAATTTACCGCTGGGGTTTGTTCAACTTAACCACTTTTAAATATTTTATTAATTAGTGTCTCATTGATTGTTCATAATGAGTAATTATATTTCTAATATAAATGTCCCTTTAATAATCTAACATAAATACATAATTTTATTAATAAATAATTTTTCTAAAAACTATATTAATTCTAATGGTGGTGGTGGAAGTAGGGTTAGTATAAACGGTGGCGGTGGATGGTTTTTATGGTGGTGGGTGTTGGTAATAGTAGTGGATAATAATAGTTTTTGCTTTTTAGTGAGTTTTATTGACCGAGTAAAAAAAAAAATCTTCACAAAACATGCAACATTATATTGTGAAAAATGTAATTGGTTGTTTTTAACACGATTGATAAGGACAAAAATCAAATATTTCGAGGATGATACCGGAATGTATAAGACAATATGATCATGACTGTTGGATCACCGAAACGGTATCCGTAATATATAAACGCAATTGGTGTACCCGCGTAAGAGAACATTATCACTCTCCCAAGTACTATTACATTCTTTTTCCTGAAAGACCATCAATTTCTAGTTGTTTCGCGACAACTACCTACAAAGACAACAACTTTCACTCAATTCCCGATATAAAACCTTATTGACTGGGAAACTGTATTTGCATTCTAAAATATTTGTTTGAAAATTATGTTTGTTCATCAAAATCATCATAAAAAACTCTAAATCATAAATCTAAATTTCACCTCCGATGTTTATAGAATATTTTTTATATTTTACATTCTCAAATCATGGGACCTCTTGGTTACAAATCAACAATATCAAATTACGGATCAATATGTATAGGTTTCATTCACTAGGTTAGAAGGTATAGTAGATACAGATGGGTAGATCACACAAAGCAGAACATGACTGAGAATACTTCAATAATTTGGTCACGAAATAAGGTCAAAAACTTAAGATTAACTTTCTATAGGACTAATTAGATCGCCTTCGATAGGAGCCGACTAAAATACGGATTAATAATAATTTCCACGTAAGACAATTGCAAAACATACTTTGGCTAACTCTACCTATGTAAAGAGTGGTCAAGATTTGTCCTTCCTCAATTGATATGTTATGAGAGAAGAAGGTGATATCTAAGATTGAGGTACAATTCAAATCTATTAGATTCATACCATCTATAACTGGACGCCTTGAAAAAAATTGACGTGTTGTTATTATTATTACATGTAAGGGATACATTGACCACACTTGCGCAAATAGATCACTTCGCAAATGATTGGTGTTGCATGTACTATCTAGAATGCAACGAGGAATTTGAGGAAACAAGGCACTAGAAGCAGTGTCTGGAGTATTTTGGATATAATAACTTAGACCCGATGTAATACTTATGTTCTTTTTTTTTTTAGTTTTTCCACAATCTATTTATTTAAGAAAAATGAACATTGCAAATACATAACATCAACAAAAATTAGACAGATTGTGTTTGACAATAATGGCTACTGATGGTCCGGAAACGGCAAAAGAAAGGAATTATTGTAGAAGAATTGTTGGGATATACAACGGTTACTTGATACGAATGAAAGAGGTATAACTATTTCGATTCTGAAATCACATAAAGTTCACTGTAGAAGATGACATCAAGTTTAAAGTTAGTAACAAACATAATATGGCTAACTAAAATGTTAAAAAAAAAACAGAATATATAAACTTAGAAAGTCGTGGGACTTGAAGAGGCCAATTTTGAAAACTACAATATTAGAAAGCAACGATCCACAATACCATAATTTTTTTTTATAAATATTCAACATAGAAGATGTCAACTTTTGGTAAAGGATCTATTGACAACCTATTAATTTGAAATAGGATCAAGGTTCTTTATGAGGTAATGTGTCGCCAGATTGTATTCCAAATGAAGGTAGGAACATATAGAAGTGACAAAATGTCCAAGACTTTTGAAGTTACCAAAACCTTCGTTAAGACGAACTGCTGGGCACAATACTTTGTTGAAGATTTAATGGCAGAGGTTCACATATATACAATCCCTTCGAAAAGGTAATGGGTACACATTTTAAACATTGTCATATAATGGGTGTTGAAAAATTACAGGAAAATCATGTCACATTGGAGAGTTTATATCATCCGTTCGATGCAAAAAAATAATATTTTCTGCCTATTTGGAGGATCGACAACATGACCATGATAGATGAGTCAGCTGAAGCGAAATATGAGCATGGGAAGAGTTTTATGGACGGTATTGATTAGTTGATTTCACTGAGATGAGTGCTGCTGACGACATATTTCCAAAAAATATTTAAACTTCCAAGTTCATGTAGAGCATTATCTCATTATAAGCGATGAACCTAAATAAAAAATTGTCTGGAAGTTAAGATTATATTTCTTTCGTTTGAGCAAATCTCCGGCGGTAAAATATTAAAGGAAAAACAAGGGAAAAAGAGAGGAAAATCCCAACTATTTATTTTTATGACAAACCCATATTAAATCATAAGGAGTTGATAAGTATTCGGGACACAAATTATACGATATATTAAAAATGAACCAACATCATGGCCCGTGTCGTTACGGCACGGGTTAAGGGCTAGTACTAATACTAATATAAAGAAAAGAGGTATTTTTGGTGAAGCCTTAGTCTAACCCTGATATCACTTATATGACCTTTAATATCAATTATCACCTCACATATATTTAAGGGTAAAAAGGTAAATTAAATCAATATTTACATAATCAACCTTACATATTTACATATTAATAGAAATGCCATTGTTTTAAAAATATATCAAATTTTTTGAAAACTTAATATTTTTCAAAATACACACCGGATTTTTGTAAAATCAACATATTTGAAAAACTCTTTAAATTACCTACGTAATGAGTACATATAAGAACATTAAATTTTATTTTACGAAAAAGATATTATTATAATCAAGTTTGGAGTTGTTAAAAGAGTAACATTCAAGCATGTGCATCGCACATGTGGTATTACTAGGTTTTTTAATAAGTAAACCCAGAGATGGACATTTATTGATCTAAAGAAACTGAAACAAAAAAACAAGGGGAGAAGCACCTAACCTCCCCTGTAGGATCAGAATATCGCAACACCAAGACCCTTGCGAAATCCATAAACGACACACTGCGAAGATATCGCAGATGGGTAATATAAGTGACGCAACGGAGATGATGACAAACTGAACACGAGAAAGATGTGAAGACCAAGGCGAGATTTAGGAGTGTAGCGAAATTTAACATTTGAATACTTGCAAGAGTGTCGCAAGTCGATCCGAAAATAAAGGGACACTTAGTCATCATCCACTATGTAATGTCCTATATAAAGAGCCGAACAGGCTTAAGAAAGGAGAGATCTTTTTAGAGTGGAGAGAAAGTTTAGAGGAGAGAGAAAGTCTAGAGTAGCAATTATATTCTTGATTTCATTTCCTTCTTGTAAAATTTCTAACTCAATTAATAAAAAGATTGATTGTTGATCTTAAGTATGTGTTAAATATTACTAAATTCTTGTGAGGTGTGTATTGTAGGATTTCTGTAATTACATATGGCGCTAAAAAAAAATAGATTTTTACCTTTTAGTTCCTCATTCTTCTTGCGAAGATTATCACGATCCAGCGAAACATTCTAAAGTTTTTGATTCTCAAGATGAAGAGTGTCACATTTCAAGGTCATAGCTTGGAGGTTATTTTTCAAAGCTTCAACTTCCTTTTCTAAGGACGTTTGCGAAACCATTATGTCAGAGCCAAAATATTTACTTAAAATCTCGCATACACCAAATCTGATAGGATCAGTGGAAGTTTTCTTGACATCATCCAGAAGGTCTGATAAAACCTTGAAAGCAATATCCATCCCTTCCAAATTTTCTTTAGTAAAAGGGAGAGATTCGGATGAAGAAGTGATAATGGCAGAAGGTGGGAGAGTTGAATCATCTTTTACCATAGGTATGTCATCTGAAGACGAAATTTGATGAGGATTAACGATTGGGGCTGAGGCAGTGTCCAGAGAAGAGGGATTGACAACATAAGAAGAGAAGGGTTCATTCGCAACAGGATTATCATGAAGAATATCGTTAATGGAAAGGTCAGTTACAGGGGAGAAATCTGCAGCGACATTTTCGCAGATGAGAAGAGGAGATTCAGCTTGCGAGGATATCACAGGAGGTTTTGAAAGCTTAAATAGAGGAAATTGAACAGAAGTTTCAACATTTTAGGGTGACGAGGTCTCTTGGGGGGGCTGTCGATATTTGCATCACCCTGCGAATCGTAAGTCAAATAAGAAACAGAGGCAACAATATTGTTATTAAAAGAATAAGTGTTTCTTAATACCTTGCTATTCGTAGGCTTTCTTTTGTTCACAACGAGTTTTTGCTGCGAACTCTTGGGAACATTGGGGTTTTGGATCGTGAACTTGGTGTTGGAAGTGTTTTGCTGAAACAGAAACAGTATGGGAATTATTCAAAGATGAGCAATATCAAATAAAACAATTTCAGTAGAGAAGATCAATCCTAAGAAGATCGGTTTCAAAGAAAATCAACAAACCTTGATGGCTCCATAAGAACAAAGAGCGAGAAAGATGGAGAGGACTTATGGAAAGATGAACAGTAGAAAAAAAAGTTGCAGACAGCAAAAAGAAAATTCACAGAGAATGTAGAGGTAAAGAAGACGAAGTAAAAGAAAGAAAACATTCTTATGATAGATCTCTTCTTAAATAGACAAAATATGATGACCGGTTAGCATTTAATGTGTCGGTAAAAAGGGGAATATTTAACACGTGTAAACGTGTATGCTTAATTTATGGAATCCTGTCGGAAGAAAGTTTAGGGAAAGAAATGAACAGCTGCGGCATTTTGAAAGTATTAGTTCTCATGACATTCTCTTCTTCGCAGAGAAGACATGAGAAGAGGCAAGATGTAGGATCAGAATATCGCAACACCAAGACCCTTGTGAAATCCATAAACGACACACTGCGAAGATATCGCAGATGGGTAATATAAGTGACGCAACGGATGATGACAGCCTGAACACGAGAAATATGTGAAGACCTGGCGAGATTTAGGAGTGTTGCGAAATTTAACATTTGAATACTTGCGAGAGTGTCGCAAGTCGGATCCGAAAATAAAGCACAAATTAGTTTGTCATCCACTATGTAATGTCCTATATAAAGAGCCGAACAGGCTTAAGAAAGGGAGAGATCTTTTTAGAGTGGAGAGAAAGTTTAGAGGAGAGAGAAAGTCTAGAGTAGCAATTATATTCTTGATTTCATTTCCTTCTTGTAAAATTTCTAACTCAATTAATAAAAAGATTGATTGTTGATCTTAAGTATGTGTTAAATATTACGAATTCTTGTGAGGTGTGTATTGTAGGATTTCCTGCAATTACATATGGCGCTAAAAAAAAATAGATTTTTACCTTTTAGTTCCTCATTCTTCTTGCGAAGATTATCACGATCCAGCGAAACATTCTAAAGTTTTTGATTCTCAAGATGAAGAGTGTCACATTTCAAGGTCATAGCTTGGAGGTTATTTTTCAAAGCTTCAACTTCCTTTTCTAAGGACGTTTGCGAAACCATTCTGTCAGAGCCAAAATATTTACTTAAAATCTCGCATACACCAAATCTGATAGGATCAGTGGAAGTTTTCTTGACATCATCCAGAAGGTCTGATAAAACCTTGAAAGCAATATCCATCCCTTCCAAATTTTCTTTAGTAAAAGGGAGAGATTCGGATGAAGAAGTGATAATGGCAGAAGGTGGGAGAGTTGAATCATCTTTTACCATAGGTATGTCATCTGAAGACGAAATTTGATGAGGATTAACGATTGGGGCTGAGGCAGTGTCCAGAGAAGAGGGATTGACAGCATAAGAAGAGAAGGGTTCATTCGCAACAGGATTATTTAAAGATGAGCAATATCAAATAAAACAATTTCAGTAGAGAAGATCAATCCTAAGAAGATCAGTTTCAGCAAAATCAACAAACCTTGATGGCTCCATAAGAATAGCAGCAGAAAGATGGAGAGGACTTATGGAAAGATGAACAAAACAATTTCAAAGAGAAGAAAATCCTAAGAAGATCAGTTTCAAGAAAATCAACAAAACCTTGATGGCTCCATAAGAGAAAAAGAAAATTCACAGAGAATGTAGAGGTAAAGAAGACGAAGTAAAAGAAAGAAAACATTCTTATGATAGATCTCTTCTTAAATAGACAAAATATGATGACCGGTTAGCATTTAATGTGCCGGTAAAAAAGGGGAATATTTAACACGTGTAAACGTGTATGATTAATTTATGGAATCCTGTCGGCAGAAAGTTTAGGGAAAGAAATGAACAGCTGCGGCATTTTGAAAGTATTAGTTCTCATGACATTCTCTCCTTCGCAGAGAAGACATGAGAAGAGGCAAGATGTAGGATCGAATATCGCAACACCAAGACCCTTGTGAAATCCATAAACGACACCTTTGCGAAGATATCGCAGATGGGTAATATAAGTGACGAACGGATGATGACAAACTGAACACGAGAAAGATGTGAAGACCTGGCGAGATTTAGGAGTGTTGCGAAATTTAACATTTGAATAATTGCGAGAGTGTCGCAAGTCAGATCCGAAAATAAAGGACATCTTAGCTGTCATCCACTATGTAATGTCCTATATAAAGATCCGAACAGGCTTAAGAAAGGGAGAGATCTTTTTAGAGTGGAGAGAAAGTTTAGAGGAGAGAGAAAGTCTAGAGTAGCAATTATATTCTTGATTTCATTTCCTTCTTGTAAAATTTCTAACTCAATTAATAAAAAGATTGATTGTTGATCTTAAGTATGTGTTAAATATTACGAATTCTTGTGAGGTGTGTATTGTAGGATTTCCTGCAATTACATCCCCTCCGGAAAAAAAAACTCCTGAAATCTATACACAGGCGACACAAAATGTTCAGGTTGTGGGACTTAAAGTAGCAACAAGAACTCCAGGTTTTGTCCCAGTATTTGATCCACCTTGGTGTGTCCACACTTAGACCTCATTTCCCTACATCAAATGAAGTTCCATATCCTCCTGGTTTTTTTGTATCCACAATGACACCACCTCCCCAGTGTCTACTGAAATTCCTGGTCCTCCTAGCTTTCCTATATCTACAGTGACACCGTATTTCCCTACGCCAACTGAAGTTGCTCCTGGTTTTTGTGCATCCACGATGACACCACCTCCACATATATCTACTTAAGCTCCTAATCCTCTTGGTTTCTGTGTATGCACAACGACACTGCCTTTCCCTACGGAAACTGAAGTTCCTGGTCCTCCTGGTTTCTGTGTACTTCCTTTAAAATTGCAATACGAGTTAATATTGTTTCCATAAGGAAAAAAATATCAAAAGAAAAAAGCATGGTTTCCTTTCCTATACGAGTGGGATATGCTAGATATTTTGGACAAATTATGTTGCAATAACTGAATGAGGATAACCAAGAATATTGTGGCTATTCAAAATTATTAAAAGGGCTATTTAACGTTTGGTACCCAGCAAATGTCCAACACCTAGCTTTGGTACCCAATATTTAAAATATTAACGGTTGGTACCTAGACCACTAGTTGACCGTCAAATACTGGTTTGACTTGACTACTTTTAATTTAAAATTTATAATTCCTTATTTATTTATTATAAGTTATTATTTTTCCATGATTGCCCTTCTTGATAAGTCATAGATTTTAAACAAAACACCGACCATCTCCCCAACATTGAACATTTTCCTAACTGCCTCCGCTGCCGACGAAACCACCGGCAAAGTTGTTAATCTGCCACCGCCACCATCTTGTTCTAAATGTGCATCTCATAACCACTAATTTCATTAATTTGAAGAATGGGTATACCTATGTACACCATTTTCAAGTTCCACCAACATTTCTTATCTTCTTTTTAAACCTACAAGTCTGTGGTCGCCATTGCTACCGAAAATAGATTCATCTCACAACATTTTGTTACCTCACATCATTTTGTTACCTCACAACTAATTTGAGTCTCCAAAAACCAGTAGAAACCAATTTCTAATGGCAAATTCATGGGTAGACTTTCCAAAGAAGCTCCTGATTCTGTACAAGCTGGGAGCAACTTTGAACCATGAAATTTGATTTCTGTCCACTTATAATCACATGACAGATAATTTACCTCTCTAGACGTTCACAAAAAATCAAATCTGTATTTTTCATTTTCACAAACACTTCTTTCGCAAATTTTGAAACCCAACTTTTCTTCCCATATAGAGAATTTGAGATAAACAAATCTAAATCCAACCCATTTTTCATCAACCTCAAATGGATCTTCAATCCTTCAATAAACAACAACAATCAAGCACAAGACCCAATTACAAATGGGTAAGTAAAATTACAGCTACAGCCGAAAAAAGAGAGAATGATTTCAACTGTTAATTAAGAACTCACCACGTCTGAGTTCACTTTTTCTTCGAAACTCATATCTTCCGTTCATACAACTACTATTTCGAATGGATTTCGAATGGAGTTCAATTATTTTTGAATGGAGTTCAATCGAGAGTTCATTTTCATTTTTGTAATCCCAGTGGTGGTGGTGGAGTAATATTCACAGAGAAACATAAGAAGAGTCAAAACCAAATTGTTTTTGGTAGGGATAAACAAGGAAAATAACTTTTTTTCTTTTATTAAAAGATGGAAAATAAAAATAGTCTGGTTAAACGTGGTTTATAACGGTCAACTGTTGGTTTGGATACCAATCCTTAATATTTTAAATATTGGGTACCAAAGCTAGGTGTTGGACATTTGGTGGGTATTAAACGTTAAATATCCCTTATTAAAATTGTGCAAATTTCAATATATATTCATTGGTATTCTTTTCAAATATTTTTTTAAAATAGAATTTTAGGCTCGGTAATTCTCTATATAAATAACTCGAGCAAAGGCATAATCTCATTGTTTGCATGTTTTTTTTTTTGTTACTTACTATTAAGGAATCATTGTTTTAGTCTTTTTTGTTTCTTTGTTTGTTTTCTTTTTTTTTTTTTTTCGGAAAAGAGGTTAAACCTCAATACATATATTGATAAAACCGATTTAGGGCATCGGAAACCTTACAACAATTTTTCAAGATCATAAAGTAGTCATACAACTTATAGTATCTCCATCAATTCTTGCCTAACAATTCTATTCCTTCAGAACTAAGAACAAATTCAAAAGACCTTCTTCTCTCTCGCAAAGGATAGGAACCAACAACACGGGCCAAACTAGTTTTGAAAACAAATCTAGCATGTATCAATGCACAAAGCAAAGACTGGATAATATCCAACCCATTGTTCTTCAGTACATGTAAATAACATGAACTGGAGTTTTTTAAATTTAGATTGCCTAATGCAATCAGGGTGACAAAGACCCAATTAACAATAGCCGATGAATGAATGAAATAGTGCACTGGTAACTGTAACAATGATAAGCAGTGGTAGTTTGAATGTGTCTTTAAGTGTCTGAATCGGAACAAATCGGGCTGACTCGGTTTTGGAACAGTTGTAATAGCAGTTGTAGAAGAACTTGAAGATGATCTTGACCTTTCTTTTTTTTCTGTCTTTGTTTCCATCAAAGAACAACTAACAGCAAGCCTAAAGATCAAATCCAAAGGAATGATCCTAAGATTACAAAATACATGGACTAAACAAGGAAAAGTAAAAATTATCATACACCTAGATCTAACATCCGAATACGGGGATTTAAACTTTGCTTGCTCTGTGAGGCAAACTAAAAACTTTAAATCACATACAGATAAAATAATATCACAGTCTAACATCCCATTAACACCCCTAAGAAAGAAAAATCCCAAGCTGTTGCAAGGATATGGAGTAGAAGATACAGAGAGTACCACTGATGAAGTTGTTGTTCCATTTTGCTCACAGATTTGCACAGAAGAGGCAGACAACATGTTCTGATTTCTTTTTTGTGATAAATCTAAACCAATAGAAGCTCTAGCAAGCACAAATCGGAGCAGAAAAATTATGAAAGCAAACATCAAAATCAGTACCAAAACTAAAACCGTAAAGGTCACTAAATCTAAATTAACTAATCACAGTAGATAGATCAGCAGAAACAAGATCGAATGATGATGATTGATCTGCTCAGATCAGCTCCAAAGGAGCCGATCTGAGCAAAAAAAGGATTCAGGCAGCTGGTGTTTCCGTTGAGTGAAAAATTCTCTGGAGAGAAAGAGGGAGAGAGAGGAAAGAGAGAGAAATCAGTTGGCACTAATGGCTACGGCAGTTGATTCTTTTGGAGCTCTATGGCGATAATAATAAACTCACACGAGGTATATATTAGTTAAATCGTTTTCTTTTATTTGGTATTTTCCGATAATTTTTTTGTTGTTGTTGTTGTTGTTACTCCTCTATAAATGAATGACAGAAAGAGGCAATGAAATAGTCTTTTTGGTTCGCTTTTGTTAGTGTGTGTGAACTTGAACGGCATAATCCAAAGATACAAGGGGTTTTGATCTTTTCTTTTTCTTTTGCGGTGGTGTAATATGTACAAGTCAACAAACACAAAGAATTTTTTCACCACATGGCATGGATTTCTGTTCTCCCTGAATAATTATGACCCAGGTAAGGTAATATTACAACTCAACTGATTTTTTTACCCTTAATGGTCGGGTATATATTCTATTTTAGTAACTTAAATGGATAATATAGCATTTAAAGATGTATATGGTTCTTTGTAGCCAAAAACACATGGTTAAGATACGTCTCTTCAAGTGTTTTGTGCAACTTTTTTTGATTGTTATCGATTAATTTGGGGGTCATTTTTGTTTTTGTTTGAGATATATATGAATCCATTGACTGCTGATAGCAAACCTAAATTGAGTTCAAAGAGTATGCACATGGAACCGGATAAAGTACATGTAGTTTATTTGGGGGTCATTTTTGTTTTTGGTGGGAGTGTTGTTGTTGTTGCTGCTAAAGTACATGTAGTTTATTTTTCCAGATGCAAAGTGTGACAAAATAAATATTAAAGGAATTGAAATTCCATTTTTTAGTTGATTATTGCTTTGGTTTTTTGTTCTCATTGAACCAAGTGAAACTTATATGGTATTACTTCTATGAACGAAATAAAATATTTGAAAGACTTCACTTTTGTTACAACTGTTATATTGGTGTCTCAAATCTCCCCCCTACATAATAGCAAATGTTCAGCACCACACATCTCAAAGCTTGAACCTCTTTTGATGGCACCAAAAGCTCAACTAACAAAAAATATTGATGCCACCTAGGATTTTAGAAATTCTTAACAAAAAAAACCTCTCCAATGGTGCTTGGATAATCAAAATTTAATATGATGTGGAAGTTTGAGTTTGGAGGAGAGTATGGGTTTTTAGAGACTCCCATCCATACCCACGTCATCAATTTTTTATTATTTTAGTTAATTTTTTTGATTTTGTTTCTATAAATAAGTGACAAGTATATCAAAATAGATATGAATACAACTACCATTGGAGATGCTTATCAAAACAAGATTTGTATTTGGATTATATGTTATTAAATATCTTTTTTTAGGTCTCCACATATGATAAATACTCATATTTTATTGAAGATGCTCTAAGTTGATTAAGTTTATATGGGTTGAACAAAATTTTAGTGCTTTATTGATTAAGTTTTTTCATCCTTGAGCATCTCTAACTTTCTTAATTTATGCAATATGGATTATTAGTTTTGCAACATGGGGTAATTTGTGCGGAAAGTTCCATGGTGCAATGTAGGTGTTCTTTATGGAAATATGTCTGGAAATGGGATTCTCAAATTCGGGAATGGTGTCCTATCCAAGACCAAGTCCTATGTTCCTCGGTGTAATTCCATAAATACTTATTTTGGGATTCAGCATCTTCGAGGGTCTGGTAGACCATGGACATATATAGCCTCGAGGGTCTGGCAGACCGTGCATGAAGGTAGTTGTCACGCCTTCAAATGCTCCAAGCAATTTTTCGCGAAGGTATAACCCGGCAATACAATGGTTCAGTGATCTCTTATCACCCACTTGTATTTCAGCCTTATAAGATTGCACCAATGCAATCAGCCAACTCTACCAAGAGTATACAACGGAAGTCTTACTCAGATTTTCTCTACCAAACAATGTAGCCCATACTACAAAGAGGTTTCTGCCATGTTTATGCTTCACAGAATTTGGGGGAGTATAATCAAATCAACAGAGAACCAAAGCCAAACGTATAAGCCAACAAACTCACTTTTATTAGCTTAAGGGGAAGATACAAAAACGTCCAACCAATGGACTTACAAGCTTATTCTCTAAGCCTACACCAAACTCACTCTCTACTGCAAAATGGTTCCTCAACACTCGAACTATTGAACAACACTGATTTGTGTAGCTTCTCTGGCTATTTATAATGCCAAGAAGCCAGGTCCAATCCGTATGCAACTCACACACGCCCCATGAACAACCATCTATCCATGGGCGGTTCCCTAACCGCCCGATCCCACTTTTTAACTGCTAGCTTTGGTGATGGCTTGTACAATGGCGCCACACCTGTCTTCAACGGTTAGGATATGCCAAACTCGGTTATAAAGCACTTTATAACCGTCTCTAACTTGCTCTTCGACTTTGGCATGCGTGTGATGCACACACTCTTCGTATCTGGCACTTGCACTCAAGTTCCGCAACATCGCAACATGCAACTCAGCTTGCCCTTCTGCCAAATACTGCTATTATGGCTCGCGTTGCGCTATTATAGCTTGCATTGCACTATTATGGCTTGCGTTGCGCTATTATGGCTTGCATTGCACTATTATGGCTTGCATCGTGCACTTAGCTCATTTGGATGCCAACATCCAAATATTATGCCAACTGAGTCTTGACTTGCTTAGTACCATCTTCATGCTTCATATGCATCACTTGCATCTCTTTTGGCGAGCAACTATCACCAATGGCGTGTTTGGCATCACCATTGATGCACATGCACAGTCCAAGCCTTGGCCAAAGCTTAAGACTATGCCAAAGTCATTCCATGACTTTGCATCTCATCCTTTATTCCTTCCTTGAGCTTGGCTAACTCTGAATAAGGATATGCAACACTATCGCATAATGTTGCCACTGCCAAGTAACCTTTCTTGTCTCAGCAATGTTGGCGCTACATCGTCGGATTGTGCAGCTCCATCTGCCAGGTTACATATTCCGTAACGCGCAATGATTATACGTCACTATGCGGACCGGTCATAGTAGTCCAGGAGTTGAAAACAATATGACTACGACGGTACCAACTTTACCTGGTTAAGATTATTAGGGGGGAATATAAACTTACCGCGCCAATGATAAAAATCTTACCTAATAGGTAGTTTCAAGATTATTTTTTTTCTTCTTATGTGGTAGGATTAAGTTAGTATTTCAAAGTTAATTCAATTTTTCTGGATATCTTTAATTTAAAATGCTTAGTTTACTTTATTCTATATAATCATTTCACGACCATATTTATTTGTCTGGATAGCTTTTATCTTAAGATGCTTAGCTAAATCATATCATCATGGCTTTGTGAGCCACACGTATTAGAGTAGGATTTGTGGCGTGTGTATGGCATGAGAAGTGATCCTACTGCCTCACAGTTTGCACATTTGTGTCTCGGATTAGAAATATACCAACTTCTAAAAATATGAAGTTCTTTGATATCTCTATCATAACATGTGTCCTGCTTTCACAGTTGTCCGTATATGTCTGCAAGTTTCTATCTCTTCCTTCTTCTCCATGAGTAGATCATTACCTTATTTTATTCGTAATGATGGGTTCTTATTCATTCTACATTTTATCAAATTTTGAGCTAATGGGCGCTTGACATTTTCTCAAATAAATTGACAAACCCAATTTCTGCAAAATTCTTATTCTCACATCAAATATTGATACTACAAATTTTAGTCCATAACACTTGCGACATAACATACAAAGGCATAATGGTGAATGCAGTCTGAGTTCATCAACTTGGAGGACCATGGGTACTTTTAACTGTAAAATCTTACTTTTATTGTTATTAATTAGGTTTTACCTAAATACCACCCATATTTTTCCTAAGTACCACCCACAGTCTAAAAATATAATAATTGTAGACCTAATCTAAAGTGGGTGTTAGAAACGTGCCTTCTTCTTTAACAATCAGGTTACAGCTTCTTAATCAACCACCATTAAACAACCACGATGAACATCCTCTTAATGCAGGCAGACAAAAGTCCATTACTCCCAGTTGTTCCAATCATCGATGACAACCAAACACCATTCCCTAACTTCTTTCTCTACTTCACCTGACCACATACACCACTATAGCTTTCCTAATCCTTTTCCTTGCCAAATCCGGCCACATTACCAGTTTCTCTTCTCTGATCTTCTGGATACCGGCCACCATCTATAACAGCTACGGCGGTCACCGCCGTCACCATCACCACCTTCAATTTAACATCATTAAGATCTCAACCTTTTTAAGATTAATTCTAATTTTAGAGATAAAGTGAGAATTTTTTTAATTTTTTTTTTGTTATCCAGATTGATTAGTTTTCAATTTTTAATAGAGAAAAATTAAGTTTCAATTTTAATCTTGTTCAAGGATATCAATTTAGAAAAAATATTCCATAAGTTTTATAAAATTAGTTCAAATCCAATAACAACTAATGCATTTCTAGTTCGATGGGGTATAATACAGAATCTCTATAACTAAGATCCATATATGCAGAGGGGTGGTGGTGATGAGATGAGTGGTAGCAGAGAAGAAGCGACGCTTTTATCACCCACTTTAGATTAGGTCTACAACTATTATGGCTATAGACTGTAGGTGGTACTTAGGAGAAGTGGGGGTGGTATATAGGTAAAACCATTAATTATGTAAGCAGTCAAATAGATTTTCATAAATTACAGTTTAGTGTAGGTGACGATAGAAAAAATAGGATATTAAATATTTTGTCAACCTAATGTCTTTACATGTAACCTTGATCGGCAGAAGAAGCTGAAAAAGAGGAGGATCTTTGGGAACGACTGCTAACATCATGCCAAAACAATAGGTTCAGGCAGTTATTTTAACAACCACAATTAGCATCTATAGTCTATAGAGAAGCTCAAAAGTTGCGAAGGTTATTTTTCCTCTTATGTCTATTTGATTGTGCTCATTTATCTATACAAATATTTTTTTATATTTTCTTCTTTGACGTAATTTAACTGTTACCCTCCCCTGTAAGAATATTTCTATTGTATATATAATTTGAGTAGAAATTGCATTAAAAGTTAGGCCAAAAGCTTGAATTCTAGAGCTCCTGGCCCCAACCAATAAGAATTGAGGATTTTTCATTTTATGTTTATTTTTTGAGTAGAATTTTTTTTTTTTTTTTTTTTTTGACGAAAAGGTTGAATTTGTATTAAAAAAGAAGAAACCATCACTTACAGACAGTAGAGATAGGAAAAATTAATACAGAACAGCATCCTAATTAAAGAGGATATTACTTACAGGGATGCAATTGAACAAATTAATTGTTGAAGCCCACAACACTAGCAATGCCTTCACCTCTAGAATTATATCATCACTTTGCTTCTTCTTTCCTTGAAAAACCCTTGCGTTCCTTTCCTTCCAAGTGGCATATATGACTGCATAAGGAAGCCATTTCCATAATGTGTTACACCTGCCAGAAAGCACATTCAAATCCCAAGCTTCAAAATTGTGTTGTAGGTTATCATGCATACACCAGGATATGTTAAAAGCCTTTATGAAATAACACCATATATCTCTAGTGTAAGAGCAATGAAACCAAAGGTGATCAGTGTCTTCGTCTTCTGTGTCACATAACTTGCAAGTTCTGCCAGGAATTGATATATTTCTATGTTGCAGATTTGTTAGTGTGGGTAAGGAATTGTGAAAAGCTGACCATAGTAGCATAGAAACCTTCGGTGGTATGTCATTAAGCCATATGAACTTGTAGAAATCTACAACAGGTGCACCATGCTGTCCACTTAATATTTCATAGCATTTCTTATTGGAGAATTTTCCATTTGAATCTCCAAAGAAGCTAACTGAATCTTCCTCAATAGATAGTGCTGGTGGAGATCCGATACTTCTCATTAGACCAAAATAATCATTCCTCATCTCTGCATTAGTTAAAACACTCAATTTAAGTTCCCAATCCCCTTGTCTGTCTATGCATTCATCTATGCTGCACCATTTGTTTCCAGATTTTTTTGTACATAGAGGGGAATAATTCCTTCAAAGGTCCTTGACCCAACCAGTTGTCATGCCAGAAATATAGACTTTTTCCATTTCCCACAAATATGAGCACATTATCTTTCAACAAAAGTTTAGATTTTAACATACCTTTCCACAAACCCCTGCCTTGTGGAATATTCATATCCACGGGTATGATATTGTTCTCTTGGTTACTTGTTCTTTGTTGGACAATTCTTCTCCACAGAGGTTTTTTATCTCGAGTATATCTCCATATCCACTTAGATAGAAGTGTTTTGTTAGCAGTTCTTAGATTCTTTATTCCCAAGCCTCCACTTCTTTTGGATTTGCACATTTTGTCCCATGAGACCCAACACATCTTCAGTTTGTTTCTTTTAGTTCCCCAATAAAATCTTCTCATAATGTTTATCATCTTCTTCTCCACTTGTGCAGGTAGAGTTAGGACTGACATATAGTAAGTAGGTAATGCCGCGAGAGTTGCTTTGATGAGTGTTAGTCTGCCAGCTTTAGAAAGGTACTTTGTTTTCTATATTGCAAGTTTGAGCTCCATTCTTTCTAATACTGGCTCCCATACAGAATAAGATCTTAGAGTGGCTCCAAGCGGTAGACCCAAGTATTTGATAGGCAATTTTTCAGATTTGCACCCCAATTCCTCAGCTAACATTCTGATCATGGAGTCTGCCCCTATGCTTGTCATAGTACTTTTCTCAAGGTTTAGTTTCAAGCCAGTTAAAGCTTCAAAAATCATAAGAAGAACCGATAAGTGTCTGACTTCCTCCTTGTCAGCATTTAAGAAAATAATGGTGTCGTCTGCAAATTGCAAATGAGTCACCATCTCTCCACCTTGTAAAACAGAGAATCCATTTATTCTACCCCCTATCTCTTGCTTGCTGTAGTAATTTAGTGAGGATTTCAGCTACTAGGAGAAATAGAAAAGGGGGGAGAGGATCCCCTTGCCGTAGGCCTTTAGATGGTCTGAATTTTGCTGAAGAGTTCCCGTTTACCAAAACAGACAGATTACAAGATGATACACACCATTCTATCCATTTTCTCCATTTTCTACCAAAGCCATGTATTTCTAGGATTCTAAAAAGAGAGGACCACCTAACATTATCAAAGGCTTTTTCCATATCTATTTTACATAATAAACCCGGTATCTTCTGCTTTAGTCTAGCATCAACACATTCACTTGCAATTAAGACTCCATCAAGTATTTGTTTGTCCTTAATGAAAGCACTTTGATAATCTGAGATCAGTTTAGGCATTACCCGTTTGAGTCTTTCAGTAAGTAGTTTTGCAATGATTTTGTATACACTGCCAATGAGTCCGAGCGGCCTGAAATCTTTAGGTGTAGTTGTATCCTCTTTCTTGGGCACTAGAGTGATGAAAGAACAATTTAATCTCCAATTAATGGCCTCCTTTGAGTGAAATTCCTGCAAAACAGCTAGAAGGTCAGCCTTAACAATATCCCAACACACAACATAAAACTCCATTATCATTACATCTGGTCCTGGAGCTTTATTCTTTCCAAAACGCTTGATGATACTCAGCACTTCCTCCTATCCAAAATCAGCTTCAAGCATTAGGTTGTCTTCATCCGCTACATTTGGAAATTCTAAGTTATTGAAGTTTGGAGCATATTGATGGTCTTCCTTAAATAAACTGGAGAAGTAATTTTCAATTTCCTGTTTTATTCTAGTTTGATCAAAACAGTCTTCATCTTCCACTACCAGCTTAACAATAGTATTGGCCTTTCTCCTTGAGTTTATAATTTTATGGAATTATTTCGTGTTTTTATATCCATCCAGGTGGAAGTTTACCTTGGCTCTTTGCAGGACTTTTCTTTTTTCTATCATCTTCAACTGTTTGAGCTTGATTTCAGCTTCTAGTCTTTCAACGAATTGCACCTCGGAGAGAGCACCAGATTCTTCAATCTCATTTAACAATTTGATAGTGTTTTCTAGTTGCCCACATTGTTGTTTATGCCCACCAAAAGTGTCTCTATCCCATCTTTTTAAAAAAAACTTTAAGTTCTGCAGCTTCTTAGCAAAAATAAAGCTTGGGCTTCCTGTAAACACCATTGCATTCCACCATTGTTGCATCTTTGGAAGGAAATCCTTATGCTCCAGCCAATACGCTTCAAATTTGAAGTAAGGATGACATTTGATTCTTGGATTGCAGTCCAACAACAAGGGGTTGTGGTCTGAGTAGAGTCTGAGTAGTGCAATCTGAATTGCTTAAGAGCAGTATTCTTCAAAGTCAGTGCTCACAAGAGTTCTATCTAGCCTACAGAGTAAAGGCTCAGATCTTCTATCTGTCCACGTATAGGCACTACCATTAAGCTGTAAATCTATCATTCCCCAATGAGTAATGAAATGATTTAAAAAACCTTTATTTCTTGTGTCACCTCCAACCCTGTTCCTTTCATCATCAGATCTTGTGGCATTAAAATCTCCAACCAAGCACCATGGTCCTATCCACCATGACCTGAGCTCATGCAATTCATTCCAAAATTGGATTCTTTCATTGTAACGAGGTATAGAGTATGCATTTGTCAGAACCCAAGTGAAGTGATCTAATTTATTTTCTAGTTTAACCGAAATAGAATATGTGTCAATATTTGCATCCAATTTTAAAAACTTACTTGAATCCCATATCATTAAGAGACCACCACTAGCACCTTGAGAGGGGAGGAAAATCTAGTTAAAATTGTCATCATACCATAGCTGTTTTACTAGCCAATTGGTTATTCGCATCATCTTTGTCTCTTGTATAAGACAACAACTGCATCTCTGGTTTTGAATTAACTCTTGTAAAGCAATAATCTTGTCGTGAGAATTGATCCCACATATGTTCCAAGATAAGATTTTGATATCAATCATTGGCAACCGATTTATCCCTTGAAGTACCCACTATTTCATCCTCCTTCGCAGTTTCGTATTCCAGCGAGTTAGGTACAAGCTCCTCGGAGTAATTTTCTCTCTGAGACTCCATTTCTTTTTGCTTTTCATCTCTTAATTTCTCCATTCTTTTCTGAAATTTAGCCACCAAAACAAAAAAAAATCCACTTGAACGGGCAATCGATGGGCAGAAAGGCTAGCCGCGGCTAACCCACTACTAACACCACACTACAGAGCCTGTACGAGTGGGTCGATATTTTTTGAGTAGAAATTGCTGGCCTCACATTAAAAGTTAGGCCAAAAGCTTGAATTCTAGAGCTCCTGGCCCCCAACCAATAAGAATTGAGGATTTTTCATTTTATGTTTATTTTTTTTATAAAAAATAAACATATATGAAACCCTAAATAATACTTCTCTCTTTTTACCCGCCTCCTCTCCTCTCCCTTTTTTTGATCAGTCTTTCCCTCTCCTCTCCCTCGCTCTCATTCTCATGAAACCCTACACAACCAAGAACGTCCTTCTCTTTCCTATCTTACGGCAACAAAACATAAATCTTAAAGTGTTTTAACTTTTAAGTAGCAATCGGGATGATATCGGACCATCGTTTAGTTCACTCCATCAGTTTGTTTTCTATTTTTTACGGATCTTGTGTACTTATTTTTTTCTTTTTCTTTAATTGTTTGATGAAGGTTACTTCTGATAACGAAGAACGGGATTATGATGTAGCTATTCGTGATTGTTTTTAGAATCATTATTCGTGATATCCAGGGTTTAACGTCGAGTTAGCTTTTTATCTTTGAAAAAAATTCAATGAGATTTACTTTGAAATTTATGTTTTAGGTTACAAAGTTTGTGTAGATTTTGCTTAATTTGAGTTTGTTCAACAATTTTGTTTGTTTGTTAGGTTTGACATATCTAGGGGGATGTTTATATCAGGTCCGTGTCCGTGTTTTGGTGAGTGGTGAGCTTCTCTTTTGGCAGGTGAATAAGATGTTGACAAAGCCCACATAGGTTTTTCTGATTATATTTTTAGGCCTTCAATTACTGGCACAAAATGTTGACATATTGTAGTTAGAAAAGTTATATACTTATTTTTACATATATGTTTTGTTGTTGTTTAACATTTGTAAATATGTGGATTTGATGAAGTTTACCTAGAAAATTAAATCTTTGCGTCAGTGATTGGTTCCTAATACAGGTTTCGTTGTTTTATTCTTCTCAGTGTTTGCCAAAAGCTCTATCCGTGTCGATAGCATATTGTTCTTACAAGGAGATTGATAGGATTCTAGCTGAAGGTAACGTTAGGAATTGTCCATCTGCATTCTGCAACGAGTGCGCGGGGCCCGAGAGTCACTTTTAAAAGGGTAATTCACGGTAAGATAGGCTTTTTAGTTTTTTGGTAATTTGTATTTTTTTTTGTTGGTGATATGTGATGTGATATTTGCATTGCTATGCTAAGAGCTAGATACCCATGTGAGTGGAGATTTCAAAATTTGGTGGTTGATGCGGCATGTCAGCTCCAAGGATAACCTAATGAATCTTCTCAGGGTAAGGTATTCTCATTACTGTTGTTTCCCATGAACCTAATTTGTATCTTTCTCAGACTGTCACCTCTCCATCTCATAATTCATCGGCCAGCAAAAAAAAAAAAAAAAAAACATTGCTTTAGTGAAATGTCAATTGGTTACGCTCATTAAAGCCTAAGTTGGTTGTAGTATTATTGTTTTTCCCAGAATCAAGTGAGAACATCCAAGCAGAAGCATTATATGTCTTCAGGGTATGATGCTCACGATTGCAGTGTAGTTTACGGTTGTGAATTGAGGTATATAACCAAGAAATTCAATTAGATATATGCCCAGTTTATAGTTATAAATTGTAACAGGAAAACACTTGGCCAATAAAAGATTCAAAATGGACTGACTATATTTAGTTTACACTTTGTTTACTGAATCTAATTTTTTTTAGGAAGATAATTGATGCTCGGTTAAACTCCGAAGTAAGTAAAGAAGCTGTAGGATGGTCAAGTCTGAAAACGGAACAGTTGGTAGGTCAGTTGTCAATAATGCCAGTTTATTTGGTATAGCAAGTGGAATTGATAGCGGCGGCATACGAGTGCTATACTTGACAACCAACAATCCTTTGATGATCCCATCTTAATTGGATCTTTCCATGCCACTAATGACTGAAAAGGGTGTTAAGACCGAAGAGAACATGATCATTTTCAGGTCTTTCATTTGTTTTTTTGTTGTTTTACCATTCTGATGTATTTTTGATTAATTCTGATGAGATTAAGAATAACATTTTTATCTATGTATTTTCATATTTTGATGCACAAACTACTTTATGCAAAGGGTTCCTGTACCGGTGAAGTATGTACATGGCGACATTTCTGCGACAGGTAACTTTTTGAAACATGTTTTCAGCTTTCTAATTTCTAACTTTTAGATTTCTCCTAAAACAAGTATGTCCTTATTCCAGTAGCAGGTAAACTAAATATAGTCTTGGATATATACTACAGGGATTTACAAAAGATTACCTTTCAAGAAAATCCTTATTTCAGTAGTAGCAGTTGCTATTTACAAGATAACCCAGCTATCTTTCCGTTTGAAGGTAAATTCTCTTTTTGGTGTATCCCTTTATGCCTGTGAATCATTTGTGGTCAAAGTATCAATATCTTAAACCCCATCATATTAAAAATTCCACTTACATTAAGAAATGATACATGTTGTCTTATGTCAAATGGAGAAGTTCATGGTTCTCGACCATGTAGTTGTGGGTTCGACTCCCACGGATGACATAGCTATTTAAGTAAGCTGGAACCTTCCATTTTTACGATGGCAATATTAGTTATGCAATATTTACAAATAACTCCAATAGTCATAGCATTACCAAATATCATTTTGCTTTTCTTTTTAATAGGGATTTGCGAGATAGTATAATACCGGTCAAAATTGTCCAATTAATAGGTCTTCCATGTTGCACTTAGCAAGGTAGTTAAAGATAGATAGGTAACATAACTTGCATCAAGTTGCCGCATAAGGTAATTTATTAGTAATTTTAGCCCTTCTCTGAATTCTGTTGACTATCTGTATCAAAATGTTTATTAGTGTTTTGTTCTCGAATGGGAGTAAGGCTGTTGTACTACGTTAAGGTCATGAGTTTAGAAACATTTGAAAGTTGGAAATGTCGTTCCAAATACCCGGCAATAATCTAGAAACTAGATTAAGGGGAAGCAAAATCTTGTTAGGGTTAGCAAGAAAGCAAAATTAGGCTTTGAGGATATTTTGGGCTTAAGAATTTAGGCTTGGAATCCAAATTAGCGGGGGTAGCAAGTGCGCACCCTTGCTATATAAATTGAATTCGCCATTTGCAAATACCTATAGACTTCATATCAAGATTGCACTGATGTATGTTACAAAAGCTTACACAGAAAATAAAATGAATGTAATGATTGCAAGTCGGAGGTTGGTACTTGATATTTTGTGATTAATGTATCATTTAAAGGTACAAGACTGGATTGGAAGTATTCTACGTAAATTGTAATGTGATCTTTACCGTCATAGGTTGTACAATGAAAGTTGATGAAACAAGGAGAAGCATTAGCACTATTTGACAAGATCATTAGAAATACATATATAACTCTAAGGGAGATCCAGATTTCAAAATACAATAGATATATTAGGATAGACATTGTCCATGTGAAGCAATAGTGACACAGAATGGGGATGCCCGTCACAGAAAGCAACATTAGCCTAATTTCAGCCTTAGTGTGAACGACTTCAGCCCGTGCAACGCACGGGCTCAACATCTAGTACACAGAAATATTTCATTGGGCCATGTAATAATTTTGTTTAATTATGGATTATGGCTAAATTATATCGGTTACCATTTCTGGGATTATTTCCTAATATCTCTTCTTTAATGGACGGTCGAGATATAATGCTATACTAAATCCTAGGAACTTGGTCCTCCTTCTACCTATAAAAGGAACACAATAGCCATCGGTATTGGATTCGGAGAATTGATTATTCATAATGTAAGAGGTGAAGAAGGAGAAATCATGACCTCCATAAGGATTAGGGATTAGCGCTATAAGGTATTTTCCAAAAACTCTATTTGTATATTATTGTGTGATAATCATGAAGTTCAATGATCCTAAATTATATATCTATAAAATTAAATCTTATAGTTGGCATCAAGAGCATGTGTTTAGAACTCATGATCGTCCATTAACGGTGTGCAAATAATAATCCTGTTTTTTGTTCGTGGTTATGTACGCACATCTCGCTGTCATGATAGGTCGTAATCATCAATAGCATGA
Organism: Papaver armeniacum; assembly: GCA_023531295.1. Taxonomy (NCBI): domain Eukaryota; kingdom Viridiplantae; phylum Streptophyta; class Magnoliopsida; order Ranunculales; family Papaveraceae; genus Papaver; species Papaver armeniacum. Next base: position 469,965 of record JAJJWW010019225.1, on the reverse strand, counting down.
AATGAAAGTCACGCATCAACCTATTTCCGTCGCATCAGTTTTTTTTTCTTCTTCTTCTTAGGTTTGATCGTCTCTTCCGTAATTTTGGAAAACAAATGACATTGTGGGCCTGTGGATTTACGTTAGATGATTTTTTTTAATGAGCCCTGATTGTAAAGAAACGATACCCATTTTGAATGAACTCACCTGGAACCAATGCTAATCCGGAACTAGTTTCACTACCCAGAGCAAGTTCATACCAGAACCGTTCCTGTCCTGTTCCTTTCCTGAGTTAAGACTAAACCATTATAGTTCGTATCCATTCAAGTTTCTTTTGTTCAGTTTTAAGACTTGTAATAAGAAGTCTTGTTCTCTAGTGGGTTATTTATTTATTTATTTTTAAATAACGTCTTTCTAAAAAGGGTCTTAATAATTAAAGAAAGGATGGTGTATTAATGTTTTGGGATCACCGTATCGACCCAGACTGATTAAGCTATTTCTGAACAGAACTAATAGTAACTCGTTTTTTGGTTCTTTCTTAATTTTGATTAAGGTTAACTAAAATTTATTAAGGGTCCTGTTAACTTGGATACATGTATACAAGTTAACAGGGGTATATTTGACTTTACTTTGCTTAAGAAATTGAAACAGATTACAGAAGCAATTAATAATCTAGCCTCGGCCACCATAGAAATTAGTGTTCCACTAGTACCCTTTGGTTTTGTTAATGAAAATTAATTAAATAATCAATCCCAACCGTTCCTTCTCTTTCTCTCTTATTTCCTTTGTTATCTTCTCCTTCTCCATTTTTATCTCACGAGTAACGACATCCATCATCTCCATTCTTATACTGATACCCTAAAATCTTAATGATATCATATGATGGGTGCTAGTATAAATTATTATAAACTAGATCCATACCCAGTAACACATCGGAGGCTAAGTTTGTATATTGATTAATGACATGCAAAATCTAAAAGGATGATGGAAAAAGAATTGGGTGTTCACCAAATTAAATCAGAAGAAGATGTTTATTAATTCGTCGAATCTCCCATCAAACTTGGGTCTTCATTAATTTAACCTTTTTTTTTTTGATGCGTTTAATTAAGAATTTGGGTTTGTTCCGTGGATTCAAGATGTTTATCAGCAGGAGAAAGTTGTTCACAGATCGCAACCAAACGCATCAACAGCAGCAACAAAAGCTTTTTAATTCCCAACTGCAACTTCTTGCATTTGTCTCTGAATTGAGGGGATCTGATGAGACTTTATGAAGACGTTCAAGAGTAAACGAAAGAATTTCCGAAACATATGGTTATTGAGAAACAAAAGCAAGAGGTAGAAGACTTGAGGTAGCCATTGTTGAATCTTCTGATGAATCCATTGATTAATTGATGAATACAAATTCGACCCAATGAAAATTATAGGATCGGATTTTTGAAGAGAAACTTTACTGATCTAGAGATTTTTGGTTTTTTCAGATCCAAGAGAAAGAGTTTGGAGTTGGTGTACTGGTTTTGATTTTTATCAGTGGTCTAAAAGATTTGATTTAGAAGGGTATTACCGGAAGTAGCCCACCTAGAAGCAATAAATTTTCTTTTCCGATGTTTTGAAGTTTCTCAACAAAACTCGTAAAATCAATAAAAAAATAATAATATTTTAATCTTCTTAACGTATGCCGAGGTATACAAGTTAACATTTGCCATTTATTAATAGTTGGAACTTATTTGTATGGAGTGCATCTATGTGCACCCCTGCTTAACTAGGGGTGCACATTCCTCCCTTCACCATTGGCTTATATTAAACCATGGTTTATAATATTTTTATACTAAATATAAACATGACAAATCATTTGGATATTGGGATAAATATAAACCATGGTTTATAATATTCTTTAGAATTTTTTTCTTCGCGGAAACAGGCACTGTATTCTCTTCTAGCAAATTAACGTCGGTTGATGAAACACTTCCACTCGTTCATCTCTTCTGTCTGCAAAGAAAAATGATAAATCATGGTGATTATTGAAATGAATCAACTTGATTAAAGTTAAACTAGGTTTGGTATGAAAGTCTAAATATCCCTTAAAATTAAACTAAGCTGATAAGAGAAACTAGATCCAAAAACGATCACGAAGGAAAGAAACGACCTCCTCTACAAATCGAAGTTCTTCTTCTAGCTTAGAGATATGGTTTCAACAAATAATTCTCTCTAATTTGGTGATGCTGCTTCTGCTTGGGAAATCTTTGATTAATCTACTGCCTTTTTATTTCCTTGTGACTCTGTTTATAACTTTCTTCACTACTAATGAATCTCCTTTTCTCAATCAAAAAAGAAGTGTTAAATCGATTTCCGAATTCAAATCAAGCACAACAAAGGAAATAATAAATTAAGATCATTAGAAATTCAAATTCGTCCGTACTATACCATGAATAATCTTATTGAGATTATCAGAGATGAACTTATTTTCTGTTTGCATAATTAACTTTGCCAAATTCATGTCCGTCCTCGTACAATGTATATATGCTATTAAAGAGAGGGTTTCCTATAAAGAAATGAACCCATTGTTATACTTCAAACGCTCCTTTATTATAGAATCATAATAGACCTATAATTAAAACTAATTTCTATAATAGTTTCAAGAAATTATGAAATGGTTTTTACTAACTAAATATGGTCCCATTATTGTGCTTCCGCTTTATTGAAAACTAATGTATAATCTGAAATGCTTTCTTACCGAATTCATTATAAGATTTTATGATTCAAACCATTTTTGACACTATTAAATTTGTGTATACATTATGAAATGGTTTGTGTGCTTGTGCGTTAGGGTATATTTTCTCCCATATTATTGTTTTTTCTTTTTTTGGATTCTATGAGATTATACTTGAAATTATTATGCGACTCTTTTGTTATCACCACAGTGATGCTAGAGTGATAATTCTCAATATAATAATAATTTTATTATAAGCATGAATTTGCAAGCCGTAAAGTGTAGGTGTTGCAGTTATCGACATCATGTGATAATGTCATTATTTTAGTTGATTGGCTATCACCACAGTGATGTCAAATCACTTTTGGACATGATCACAATTTTTCCAAATGCTTGTAATCTTGTTTTTCTTAAATATATTAGAACATAATTTACCCACAGGAAATTGGAGTTCATGTATTTAAGAAAAGAAGGCGAAATTGGGGGATATAAAAAGGAATTGGGGGATATTGATTACTTCTCCCAACCCATGGTGTCTGCTAAGGGGTGACTTTTGGGTATGAAAATACTAAAATACCCTTCCCTCAAAATAAAAATTAAAAAACTTAAAATCAAAAAACAAAATCATATCCCCATTTCCATCTCCACTTCTTATTAATCACTTTCAGGGTTAGAGCTTTGAAACCCAAATATTCCCCATTCCCTTTCAAATTCTAAACTCTCCCCACTCTCTTTCAAATTCTCTTCTCCTTCTCTGCCGGCTCCTCACTTTGGAAATAAATTTTTTTTTTAATTCGGAAATGATGAAGATCATGCTGCAAGTGATGAAGACCATGCCGGAATTGATGAAGACCATGCCGGAAATCTGGTGCTTGGATGCTTGGTAACTAACATTCAATGTCGTAACTAAGTCTTAGCATGCTCAATAGAAATCTATCAATGCCGGTAGTCAAGTGAAAAAAATTGAAGTTTCTGGATACTTTTCATCACGTGCCGGCATAGAAATTTAAGCAACATACTATGCCGGAAAACCCGGTCTTAGATGCTCGAGAATTAACTACTTGTGCTTAGGAAGTGGACTGATTAAAACAAGAAAAAACTCAAAACGGAATATTTTTTTACATCGCCGGGAAGTGATGAAGACCATGCCGGAATTGGTGAAGAACCATGCTTGGGAAATGGTGCTTAGGCATGCTCGATAGAAATCTATCAATGCTTTGGTAGTCAAGTGAAAAAAATTTGAAGTTTCCTGGATACTTTTCATCATGTTCCGGCATAGAAATTTAAGCAAAAACCATGCCGGCATGCTCGAAAATAGTTCCGGCATGCTCGAAAATCATATAACTGTGCCGGAAGTATACTGATTACAACCAGAAAAAATAGGTTTTGAAGATCAAAACCTGAAAAATTTTGTACGCCCCTCGGGGGTGCTACGCCCCCCCGAACCCCCGGATAGTGGCAAACAATTTATGAAAATTTCCAGCAAATGCCGGCATGGTTGTTTGGTTGAATACAATGCCGGCACCGAGCTATTTCAGCTGCAACAATGGTGGATTCAAGGAAAAAAATCAAATTTTCAACCTCTTAGCAGCAATTCTCTCTTCACAATCATCCTCCACTTTCACCGAAAAAAGTTCCCTCTCAAATTTTTTTTCCATCTTTCTACTCTCATCTCATTAACCCAAATACAAATACACACTAATCATTTAACAAATACTTAAGATTTTACTAATTATTATTAACCACTAAACCTGATTAGTGAGGGGTAGATTAGGATTTTAAAAAATACTTAGATAAGGGGTGACCCCGAATTGATATCTGGATCCAGTTTTTGTCCTTTTCTTATATCCCCCAATTCCTTTTTATATCCCCCAATTTCGCGTTCTAAGAAAACATTGACTGATGTGATTGTTTATCATATATTATGGACATGAATTGATTTGAATCTTGAGGGTGTCTAGTGTCATTATGTTTCATTTTACTCTCATGAATGTGCTTTTTTGACCATTTTTGATAGAAACATTCAAATAAAATCGTGATTAAGTAAACGCCACATGATTTTTGGTACATACTTTCTTAAAATGCTTATTTAAAGTTTTAAATTCTTATTATAGAATTGAGTAACTCATGATGGACCTTCATATTTTAAATGCGCAATCAAATATGTTATTTTATGTCTAAGCTCGGTGCATTTTTTAAAGAAGAAATAAAGCATTTACTGTTTTTTGGGTTAATTTCTTATATTTGTGAAAATGATATCCCTTATTTATTTTGAGCACCTTTCGTCATTATCTACACTGTAACCTTTATTTATTTTAATCCTTAAAACTAGTATCGAATTTAACTAGCGATGCATCAAAGAATTTTCTTCAACGAAATTTCAATATTGAAACATACTTATAGATTTGCTTAATGCTCAATTTTGGGTTAAGAAAGGTTCGCCACGTTTGGATAATTTTTAAATTAAAGGGTGTTGATATTTTCACAATTTATGTATAACATGCTTTTGAATAAATGTTTGTGATTAATGTTTTATGGTTGCTCATAATTATTTAGAATCGACTAATTTCCAATCAATTATGTCCATATCATTGAGTGAGACCATGCAATGTCACAAGAAAAGCTAGTGTGATTTTTGCAATCCTACATGTTTGCTAGATTGTTTAGTTATCACCACAGTGATACTAAACTCTTATCTTGTAAGTGTTGTATATCTTGAGTCTTTTTAGTTTGATTTAACGATTAGAACAATGCTTCTCACAAGTAGTTTTGGTTCACACGTTTAAACAAGCATTAAGGTTATCTAAATGTTTCATATACATGTGAAATAATAGCCACCCACAGGTGACTAAAATTCACATTATATTAGGTTGAACATATTTAGAATTATTCGATTTTGTTAATACATTTTTGGACGTGAGTTGCCCACAAGTAATTCTAGTTGTAGTATTTAACATACCTAATGTTGAATTATGAGAATGTAAAATATCCACAGATATTTTTCATGTCTTACTTTGTTCCTTGATAAGGTTTTACCCACAGGAGAATCATATTGAAGGTATGAAACTATTGTAACCTTAATTGTCATTTATCTTTATTGTAAATATCAGCTTTTGTTCTTATTAATTGTTGATTATGATTATTTTGTAGACTTTGAATGGTCAAATTTTGGTGGATATAATTGTTTATCACCTGATGATTTTTCGCGTTACTGTGTATATCTATCAATTTCATTATGAATCTCAATCTTTGGATGCTCTTTCGAACACTTATTATTGAAATTGAGAGGCAATTATAGAGAAAGTGAAAATCATAAAGTCTGACAAAGGTGGTGAATAATGTAAAAAGTATGACAAAACATGATAATACCTTGAATCTTTTGCGTAGTATCTCCAAAAGTTTGGCATTGTTGCTCAATACACAAGACCAATTTATCTTTGGCATAATGGTGTATGTCAAAAGGCTAAATCATACTCTTATGGAAATGGTTAGAAGCAGTATAAGCCATGCACAGTGGCCATACATTTGTGAGTGTATGTTCTTTCTACAACTGTGTAATTTAATTAAATAGATTTCCGAGTAGCAGTTTCAAAGACACACTTTGGATTGTAGAAAGGCTGGAAACCTAGTTTAAACCAGCTTTAAGTTATGGTTGTTCAGTTGGAGGTGAGGGCTTACATTCCCAAGAATGAAAATTGGATTTGAAAACTATTACTGGTTCGTTGGATCAACATTAAGAAGATCTCAAAGAGATCGAAAGAAAGTTATTCATGTTGTTTCACTGATTTGCTTATCTGAATTTTATTTTCATATGGGATGGTAAAGATTCGGTTTCAGGTTCACAAGCTATTATGTATAATAATTTTCATTAATGAATTGATGCTATGAGAGCTAAAATCAATGGTTGAAGATCAAGTCTTGGGTATCGTTTAATTGCTTGAAAGACACAAATTAGTTTTGTGTAAGTGAGTCTTTCAGACCTTGTACGACTGTAATGGCAATTCTAAACGATATAAAGCTAGACTTGTATCCAAAGATTTCATGAAGAAATGAGGCATTGATTATAGATAAGTTTTTCTCTCATGTCAAAGAAATACGTATTCAGAATTATTATAACATTATTAGTAGCTCATCATTACCTAAGAGTCGCATTAACGAAATGTAAAAAAAAAATAAAAAATAAAAACAATAATAAAAAAAACCTTATTAATGATAAATTATAAAGAAAATTACACTTGTCAATATGAAGGCCTTGCCTTATAAAGACAGGAGCACGTAGTCTGCAAACTTAGAAATCAAGGTATGAAATTAAGTAAGATCCTGAATATTGCATATCTAACATTCAACAAGACCATTAATGTTATTTGGTTTTGGATGAAATTATTATAAATTCATGCATATACCTCAAGATCAGTGGGAGAAGTTCATACTCTTGGTATTTCATGTTAAGACTTACTACCTACGAGTAGTGATCTTGACTTTATGCATATCTCTATATTTTTCAAAATGCACGATATCAATGAAGCTTACCATGTGATAGTCACATATCATGTGGATTACGAAAACTCTCATATAAAATATATATCGAATATTCGAAGAATTTTTCAGATGATAGCATACATAGAAAACTTTGTTCATATCGAATGAAGATATAAATTTAATCTTCAATACGTCTGAAATTGAACATATATCGAGTTGTTGATATGTTACATATACCTATGGAATCGAAGAACAAATTATGCGAAAGCTATAAAGAATTTTGAGATATTTATCTTGACTATGTCTTACAATTAGTTACTCAACCCAATTAGAGTTGACTGGGTTTTCATACTTCAATTTTGCTGGATGTGCGGACTCTATAAAGAAATGAAATAATCCCTCAACATTAGTTCCACAATTGAGTTTGAATATTTATAATTGCGAGACTTAGAGATTTAAGTTTGTCTCTATACTGCTGAAATTTATCGTCTTAACTTCGCAGCATTAAAGTACAATACGAATACAAAAGGAACAAAACACATGAACCTTGAGTATCCGTATGTGAGTTATGAAATTCAGAAACAATAGTTGTTTATTTACCATTAAGCACAATTATTTTTGCAAATGCACTTACGGAGCATTTACCTTTTAAGACCTCTTAATAAAAGATTGAATCTTAGGTCTGTGGGAGTAATTGATTATTGAATTCAGCTAATTTACGTGCTTATTTTTGAACACTTACTGAGATCTTATTAATGTCATTCTGAATTATTTTTGTATCCATGTTTAGTATACACTTATGTGAATGGATGAATGTTAACAGAAATAGTCTTTCATTTGAAGACATCACTGGACCATTATGATATCCCAATTTGAGGCCCGTTTAAGTAAGTTGTTTGTGTTGTGGTACATGGAAGGGAACATGTTGATAACAAGACAACGTGCCACCGCCATGACTCGCATAAGTGATTTTCTTGGTTAAGGTATTATGTTTAAACCATTAAATTTTATTTAGCAATTATGCGCGCTTATGTTTTCTACGATTAACCATTATATAAATTATCTCATGGACCAATGGGAGAATGTAAGAATATTTCTATACACAGAAATATTCCATTGGGCCATGTAATAATTTTGGTTAATTATGGATTATTGCTAAATTATATCGGTTACCATTTCTGGGATTATTTCCTAATATCTCTTCTTTGATGGACGGTCGAGATATAATGCTATAACTAAATCCTAGGAACTTGGTCCTCCTTCTACCTATAAGAGGAACACAATAGCCATCGGTATTGGATTCGGAGAATTGATTATTCATAATGTAAGAGGTGAAGAAGGAGAAACCAAGACCTCCATAAGGATTAGGGATTAGCGCTATAAGGTATTTTTCAAAAACTCTGTTTGTATATTATTGTGTGATAATCATGAAGTTCAACGATCCTAAATTATGTATCTATAAAATTAAATCTTATATCCCCTACTTTGGATATCAGACAGCAGTGGATAGACCTCTCCATGAGTAACTAATAAAGAACATGAAAACGGGGCTGAGTCACCATTTGTGATATCTTCATGAGACAATTATAGTTGTTTGGTTGGGTTTTAGACTCGAGAAAAATTGTTGGTGAGATACATAGGTCGGCTCATGTTAATTAGTTAGCATGATTTGTTCGTAACTAATGTGTGTAATTTGCTGCAGCAATTGCATTGCATTGTTTAATTGTTATGTGACCTGATGTTATCTATATATTACCAAGACAAGGATATATATCCATGATAACCATACAAAATAGTACCATGACCATGGTTCCAAGAGAAATCACCAGGTAAAACTGAAGCTCAAAAGTAAGCTTATTTTCTGTACATATATATGTTTAAAATCTTCCTGACTGATTGGAAATAGTTTAGGATTGGTGTTGGTTAAGCTTTGGTAGTTTCCTTTTTAGAGTAGAAGTGTTTATAACTATCTCCAATGTTTTCAGTTTTTTAATGTAGTTTTTGGAAAAAAAAATCAATTCTTGTAAGAATCGAAACCAAGTTTATGCCATAAGCCCTTTTTTTCTTCATCACGTTATAACATCATTCTTGAAAACCTATGATGTTCTTATTAGCGTTGCCTAAGATTCTTTTCACCTAATTCAAAACCAGCACACCATACAATTAATCTCATTTTTAACATGCCAAACGGACCCTTGCAGTTTGGTTGTAAAATTAACATTACATAACCAAAATGAAAAAACTTTGAAACTTTAGACTCGAGTTACAAGAAGAAGAATAATTGCATAATCATTTTATAATGAATAAGAAGAATAATTGCATAATCATTTTATAATGAATGTACGTGATCATTCTGTACCTTTGCATATTTTGCTTTTTGTATGTTTGATCACTATATTATTCACATTAGCTAGTGTGAGGTGTCTCTTGTAGCGAGGAACTAAAGAAAGGCCTCACATTGGTAGTTATAAAACATGATTTCTAAAAAAAAGATATATCAGTGTATTTCCTTGATTACATCTTCTTTGACGGGAAGCACTTATATGCTTTGCACTATTTAGAGTTGGTTGTCTATTTTATATTCATATTGTGTTTTTTAATGTCTTTAATATCATACATCGATACCTATATAATAAGTGTGATTTTTAATTCAACTACAAGAAATTGGAGCCTGGAAGAGCAGTTGAATTGGTCGTTTAATTTTTAACACAAGTATATGATTTCTGAAAAAATATTCACAGTATGTTTCCCTGACTACATCTTCATTGACGTGAAGCACTTCATATGCTTGCACTATTTAGAATTGGCAATCTACTTTATATTAATATCGTGATATTTTTTAGTGTCTCTAATATCAAATATATATCGATACCAATATAGTTAGTGTGATTTTTCATTTGACTACAATAAGTTGGAGCCTAAAAAAGCAGTTGAGTTGGTGGCTTGACTCTCAACACAAATATATAATTTCTAAAGAAAGATTTATCAATGCATTTCCCTGATTACATCTTCTTTTCCGGGAAGCATGCAAATATATAATATGATGCAATTATATATCTAGTTTGGGAGAATCACAAATATTTTCTTTGAGAGGATTTCTTAATCTCAACTATATATCGAGTGTGATTTTTAATAATATGATGTTGACAATGTCATAAACTACTTATTAATTTGAAAGGTCGATATAATTTTTTCAAAAAGTGTCTTAACATAAACATTTCTTCTCTCCCACCACCATTACTACTTTTATTTTCTTTTCTTTTTTCCTTAAAGGAACTTATTTTCCCTTCAACTTTCCAAAATTCTCTCTTTTGAGTGTTTCTCTTGTACATGCGATGAGCATCTACTCCTTAGGTCTAGCTAAATTTTATTGAGAGAAAGCAGATAATTTGGTAGTGGGATAAGTTCAACAAGCCGTCCATTTATGACTCAAAGCAATCAAAGGTTAAGTTCAACTTTTTAAGAGAGCGGAAGTAGGGATACTTTTTTTTAACTTCATCATCTCCCGTTAATTATTTTGTTGCATAACTCTGATTCAATCAATGCAATGGAAACTTTTAAAACAAAAGCGGGGAAATAGAAGGTGTTGAGAACGATGAAGTGTTGAGATTTACCAAAAAAAAAATGTTGAGATTTACAGAAGAATGATGAAGTAAGTAAAGTTAGTTTAAAAGGGATATGATGGAACAAAAAAGCCTCTGTATTTTTAAAAGATAAAATTAGTGCATTGCTTTCGATCTAGAGAATGAAAATTAAATTTGAGAAATGGGGGTTGACTCGGTTAACTCACTAGTTAGTAACCAAGCTGAAGAAACTGGGCTGACATAAGAGTTTAACCCTTTCTCCAACACTCTGTCAATATTTTACTATGGGCTGAAACGGTGGGGGCACAAAAGTTTGGGCAACCCGTCACTCCGTCTTCTTCACCCGAGACCAACTCGATATCGTCCCGAAATCTCTGTTAGCTTTTTGCTTACTCTGTTTTTTGTTTTTTACAAATTTGAAATTCTTCACTCGATTCTCTGCAACCACAATTCTATATTAGGGTGTTTGCTGCTTCAATCGATTTTTTTTGTATTATTTTTCAAGCTACAAATCAATGGGTTGTTGTATAAAAGCTTTATTTGGATAAAATTTATAAAATCAGTAGAGCTTTTTTGTTTGTTTCTTGAATTATTTGAAGAAGAAATTGATCCATTATGATCGATTTATTGGATATTTTGGAGAAGTATGAACATGTAATTTGTTTATTTGACTGTATTTGATCAAAATTTCTGATCAATTTGTATGATTGTCTCAAATTTAATCTCAATTTGTGAATCAAAAACTCAATTAGTTTCTCTACACATTTTTTATGACGGACAACATTGGGTTTTTTTCATCACTAAGGGACTCCCTTTGGACGTCCAATAAGAGAGTAAAGCAAATGGTTTTACTTATACCTGTTGGTAGACAGTGTCCTTTAGCATCTAGTGTTCTTTTTAGTTCTACCATGTACTAATATTGTTCTGGGTAGGTGTTATCATAGGGGAAATACATCGCTATATCTTCAATTTGAAACTTCATGATCGTAAAATTGAAAATGCTTGACTTAGGTTTTTTGAATTTGTATTCTCCCTGGCTATTGATTTAGGGGTCAAGGGTTTGTTCATCCAAAGTGCCTAGAAGACTCTTTAAGTTTTTTCGCTAGAAAAAGCAACACAATTTTGATTTCTGGATTGAATCATGAGTGTTTAGGCCCATTTCTACGCCACTTTTGCACCCACTATGGGTATGGAAAAGTGGCAAACATACGTGGTTAAAGCCTATTCCTATGCACATGTCTAACATCTGGTTTTTCCATATATGCACCCACTATGGGTATGCCAAAGTGCCAAATATATCTACCTATATGTCAAATATAACATATAGGCATACACGACAGACATTCCAGCGAGCGATAGAGTGTCCATCGCTAAATGGTCAAAATCTCGCTAACTGGTCATTCCAGCGCCAGCGATAATGATGATGCCGCTCGCTGGTCTGACCATCGCTCAGCATATCCTCATCCATCGGCTACCATTCCCCCATCTATAAATACCCAATTTCAAACTCATCTCAACTCTCTCTAGAATTTCTAAATCTCTCTAGAATTTATAAATCTCCAAATTATTTTCATCACTCTTCCAATACCTCAGAGCATGGTGATAATATGAACATGGCTAGTTTATAGCAAACCAAAGATCTTTAAAAATCAAAGAGTTGTTAATTGTGCCAACGTGCGAAGTCAAATTAGGAGGCGCTTACCAAAATTTACTACTGAGGAAGATGAAGGTATTTGCAGGAATTTTATGTCTTTTACTGAGACTTTATTCGCAGATGAATTCAGTCAGACACCATTTTGGGAAAGGATTTTTGGGAAATTTCAAGAACAAACAATGAACCCCAACAATCGTGATGTTTCAGGGTTGAGTCATCACTTCATTGTAATCAATAAGGAAGTTATTAGGTATGTTGATTTACTTCAGCAAGAAGGTCCAAACATGATGAAACTTCAACAAAGGTGTCGTACGGAATATCGTCGCATCTACGAAAAAGACTTCCAATTTGGAAGTTCTTTCGAGATTTTAAGAGGGTTTACCCGAGTATAATCCAATATTTATGTTTTAATTTATTAATTGTCTACTTAAGTCTAAGTATTAAGTTTTAATATTTGTCTTACTTTAGTTTAAACTAAAATGTATCTCTAAATAAAATGTAAGATTGGATTAAGAATATAATTAAGCTTAATTTTCAACAATACGAGTCAAATTTTCAAATTCATTAAACTTCGACTTAATCATTAGTAGTCATTTTACAAGATATAAAATTAGACAATAATAATTTTAAATATAGACTTTAAAAATAAAAATTTGGGACAATGTTCTTCATCTTGTTAATTTTTCTCATTTCACAAAACTTCCAATCAATGCGCTCATGAACGGAGTTTCCTTTTGAAAAGACGAGGGTGCCCAAATACACCACAATCTTTTTATTTCAACCTATAAGTCTGATAGCAAGTGTGATCGTCTATGGACAAAGTCGAGACAATACGACAACTTGATATTCACTTGATAATAGTTACGGTCCGAAACCGATTTACTATAGGATCAATATCAAGTGATTAGGATCAACGTACAAGTGTATTTACTTTATTATAATATAAAATAATTATAATGCGGAAGTAAAATATATAACACAACACAAGATTTTGTTAACGAGGAAACCGCAAATGCAGAAAAACCCCGGGACCTAGTCCAGTTTTGAATACTTTCATAATTAAGCCATTATACAAAATCTGATACCAACTTCGTATAGTTGAGATCAAGCAGACTACCCCTAGTTGCTTAGTTCGCTTAGTATCCCTGCGCCTACGACTTCTAGAGTCACGCATGTGAATAGCAAGTCCTTTGGATCGTATTCCAAACAACAAAGGAAGAATTTGTTTGGTAACCACTCTAATCAATCTTGTTACAAGATATAGATGAGTCGTTGACAAAGGCTCTTCCGTTTAATCTAATAAACTCCTTTGTCTGGTTAGATCAATCTAACTTTAACTACCAAAATAGTGAAGTATAGATTCACACTCAATCAATATAAATCTCAAAGAGAAATATAGAGAATGTCGATCTTACGCAACTAATCAATCATATCTTTGTCTTCAAATCTTCTATTATCTTCAAAACCTGCAAAACACCACTTGAATCTCTTGTGATCAATCATGCACATAACGGAGTCTGTTAACAATGGATTGTCACAAGATGTCTTTAGATCTAACAACAGTTCTAAAGATACAGTTGATACTTTGATCTAGTTAGTCTGAGTGAATCTTATATCAGAAGAGAAGATTTTCAAGCAATTTTGAACATTATCCACATTCCTCTGAAAATTATGTATATTTGCATCAACATTACTCCAGACCTCCATGGCATAAGGACAATGAATGAGCATATGGGTGGCGTTTCAGCTTCTTTATTACACCTGCTACAAACAACTGATTGAACTTGAAGTCTGCCGATTCTTGTCATAACTGGTAAAATATCATGAGCAACCTTCCAAAGAAAAAGCTGGCACTTATAAGGAATGGGGAGGTGCCATAGTTTTAACCAAAACCTGCTATCTTGTTGTTGTTGGGTGCTTACTTGTCCTTGAGAGAGAATAATAGCTTTGTAAGTGGAATTTACTGTAAAATGCCATGATCTTTTTAATGGCTAGACAATTTCATCCTTCATTCCATTATATGGTCTCATATTTATGATACTTTGAACTTGATCTTGGCTGAAGTGTTGCTGAAGTTTTCGGACTTGCCACTGGTTTGTTTCTTGGTTTATCAAATCTGAGACCATTAATTGCTCACCATATGAGCTGTTATTTCTACTATTGCTGCTATTAACATCATTAAGCTCATGAATCCGTCTATCTTGTAACGCCCTTATATTTTCTCCACTTCCAACCTTCCAAATATGAAAAAAATTTACCCATTGAAGACCCCTGTATATACTATGCCAAATCCAAGTACCTTTAGAGCTTAAGCTATCATTTAGAGGATCTAGATTTTTAAAATGCTTAGCTCTAAGGACTTTAACCCATTCATCATCTTTTTCTTTAAGCATTCTCCAAGCTAGCTTTGTTAGAAGAGCTTCATTAAGAATTCTTATATTTTTGAATCCCATACTTCCCCATTTCTTTGGTAGACAAATAAAATTCCAAGCAAGAAAATACAACCCTATGTTTGATTGTTTGTTCCACCAGTACCTTCTTTGCAAAACTTCAATCTTGTCAACTGAACTTTGCGGCGCATAAAAACACCCCATTCGAAATTGTGCCATAGTACCAATAATAGACTGTATTTGGGTATTTCTTCCAACTTGATTGATCATTTTACCTTGCCACTGAGGAAGTCTGCCACTCATTTTATCAATTACTGAAGAAAAAGAAGTATTTCTATTTCTTGTAACCAATAATTCAATACCCGGGTATTTCTCTTCTAGAGGCATAGCCTTCATCTTCATGAAATTTGATATATCTTCTCTCTCTTATGAACTTAAATTCTTGCTGAAATGGATGCTTGACTTGTTAAAATTAACCATCTGACCATATGCCTTACCGAATTCCTGTATAATGTGAAGGAGATGATGCATATAAGACCTTTTAGCTGAACTAAACAAGATGCAATCATTTGCAAAAAATAAGTGTGAAATGGCTGGTCCTCCTCTTGTTGGAAAAACTTGTATAACTTGCTTTTCTTGCACTGCTTTAGTAATCATTCTGCTGAAGCCCTCCGTGCAAAGAATGAATAAAAATGGTGATAAAGAATCCCATTGCCTCAGCTCTCTGGTTGGATATATAGTTTCAATTGGTGAACCATTTAACAAAATTGAAATTGCTGGAGTAGTTATGCACTGTTTCACCATTTGACACCATTTTTCGCTAAATTCAAGATTCTTCAAAATATTTATCACAAAGGACCATTCCATTCCGTCAAAAGCTTTTGACATGTCCAATTTTACAGCTACACATCCCATATAAGCTCTTGTAGTCTTCATACGATGTTTGACTTCATGTGCAATGATAGTATTATCCAGAATATTCCTTCCTGGGACATATGCTGCTCGCCATGGAGATATAATGCTTGACAATATTGGCTTCAATCTGATTGTTATTAGCTTGGAGATTATATTGTAACCACGTGAAAAACAATCTTTGTAGAAAAAACTTGATTTTTAGAGTTTGGGTTATCTTCAAAGTAGGAGAGAAAAAAGGAGAAATGAAAATAAAATAAAAGCAAATAATACATATCTATCTGAACCAAAAACAAAAATAATGGATTCATCATCATCGAGTTCATTAACATCTTCATTTTTAAATCACGATGAGCATCCACCACATCCAAATATATGAGTCATACTTCACTGCATAGAAATCACATAGATTTAGAATATCAAAGTCAAGACCAAGGATCATCAACATCAACAAAAATTCATCAACATCATACATTTAGGGGATAAGGAAGGGAACACATGCAACATAGTGCTTGGCCTTAGGCAAAAATGAAACTGTGAAAGTATCTCGTTTTTTGGAAACGGAGGTAGTATATGCCTAAAAATATTATTCCAACAAAAAGAAGATGCATAACAAATTATAGAGTCACCACAAAGGATGCATAACAGTTTAAACAGTCGTATTTTGATTAAGAAACCTATTATAGGGGCTCCTTGAAAAAGTTTTGAGGTCTCACAAAATGACAAAACATGGGTTTCCAAATAGTAACCAACAAAACCCCTTATCCAACTATTTTATGTATTGGCTAATTTGCCCTCTATGAATAATTTGATTTATACCTAGTCTCTGAAAATCAAAATATCAAGATTAGGGAAGGAAGAAGAAAAAGTTTGAGAAAAACCTAGAAATTTAGGTTTTCTCAATCCAAATGAGTGGCTCTAGTAAGATTGGTGAGGTAGGTGAATCCTCATATACCAAATCAAACAAAAATCCTTTTTTAACCCAACCACAACCTCAACCTATACATGAAGAATATGAACACTATTATGAATTTGAAGAACCCAAAGAAGATGAATATCAAGAACCAAAGGCTCTAAAGAGTGAGGTATACCTCTAACTTAACTCTAATAACATTTTTCTTGTTTTTAATCGCATGAAGTACGTAGAAAGTTGGAGTTTTTTGTTTTTTGAAAACCCCTAAATCTGAACCGTGAGAAACATACGGTTTGGATAAATTATCGACCAAACCGTAGATTCTATATACGGTTTGGAATATTCATACTTCCAAACCGTATCAAGGTATACGGTTTGGAAAATTCATATTTCCTAACCGTCGGAAATTCTGAACCCAGAAGTTACGGTTTGGAAAATATGAACTCCAAACCGTAGGTACATACGGTGGTGTTTCACACCGTAGTTGCATGAATGCATTTAATGATATTCATGCATCTACGGTTTGGTTTCCAAACCGTATCCAATCACAGGTAAGACTACGTCTTGGAAATACAACCGTAGGCAATCACAGGGTGTCATACGGTTTGGAAGTCCTCACCGTATCCTTGTCTACGGTTTTCTTTCCACACCGTATGTGTATGTTTTCAGATGCATATTTTCCTAATCCTTTGCAATATTTTTCATATGTTTATAGCTCGATCTTCAACCTGAACCAATGGAATATCAACCTGCATCTATGGATATTTTGTCCGAAGATACAAGTTCTCACTATGCCAACAACTTTGAATGGGAAGATAAAAATGATGCAAAGAAGTGGGCTCGAGAACAAGGGTTGAAGAAGATGTGTATCATAGTCCAAAATAAACAAGTTAAAGAATACAACTTTCAAATGGTTTGCGATTCTAGTGGAAAATACGAGAGTCATCAAAGAAAAGGTTATGAGTATCAACCAAAGACCTCGAGGAAAAAGAAAGTTACTCATACAAAAAAGACCGGGTGTCCTTTTAAACTTCAATTTAATTTCAACCAAGAAAAGAAAGTGTGGTATATGAGTGAAGTTAAATCGGGTTATCATAACCATCCTATCCCGAAGAGTTTGCTTAATCATCCTTATCCGGCAAGGCTCAACCCCGAAGAAAAGAAGCTAGTAAAAGTGTTGACCAAAAAACGAACAAGGCCTATTGATATTCTAGCTAGTGTGAAGGTATTAAATGGAAAAAACACATCTATCTTGTCTACCATCTACAATGAAAGAGAAAAAATTAGGAGCGAGGAATGGGAAGATAGACTACTTATGCAACAACTATTGTATTTGGCAGAAAAGGCGAACTACTCGGTAGCCTATGACGTAAATGAGAAAAAGGAGGTGATACATCTTTTCATGGCTCATCCGGAATTCGTAAGGTTGGCGAGATGTTTCCATCAAATACTTTTCATGGATTGCACCTATAAAACGAATAAGTACAATATGCCGATGTTGAACTTTGTGGGGCAAACATCTACAAAGGCGCCATTTAGTGTCGGTTTTTGTTTATTGAGAGACGAGACGAAGGAGAGTTATTTGTGGGCATTAGGAAAGGTAAAGTTATTGTACCAAGAAGGTTACACTCCTAAGGTATTGATCACGGATAAGGAGCAATCATTGATGTGGGCGATAGAACGTGTTTTTCCCGACGCACACCATCATCTTTGCACGTTTCATTTATGGAACAATGTGCAAACTAATTGCAAGAATATGATTCAAACACCAAGGAAAACCGTTATGGAGATGATTAAGAAACTCCCGTTGGATAAACAACAAGAAGCCAAAGAGAAATTTGTTGAAGATGACAAAGTAGCCGCGGTTAAATGGGCTAGGTTTCAAGATGAGTGGGATAAGTTGACATGGTCGACCACGGAAGGAATGTATTTTGTAAAGGAGCGTATTCTATTTGACAATTGGGGAAGCTACCCGGAGGTGATAGCATATTTGAAGAATGAAATATTGGATCCTCACAAGGAAAAATTTGTTAGTGCATGGGTAAACAAGCATAAACATTATGGCAACCAAGCCACAAGCACGGTGGAGTCATCTCACTTTCGATTCAAGAGGAGGTTAAATGGGTGCGATGGTGGTTTTGTTGTGATTTTTCAAGCTATGGATGAGTACTTTAAGCGTGATCTCGATAGAGTAAATGAGGATTTTGAGTATAATAGATCTAGAAGGGAAACTACTGATCCGGATAGTCATTGGCTCCGAGGAATTAATCTATATGTATCGCATTGGGCGATTAAGAAGATTATGAAGGAAGTGAAAGCTTTGAAGAAATTTATTCCAAGGGATTGTATTTGTCCCAACATGTCGTCATTGGGCCTTCCATGTAAGCATATTATAGCTAAGTACTCTCCAAAGGTTATCCCAATCCAAGACATCGATCCTTTTTGGAGACAACTTAGCTTCGATGATCTGTTACCCAATGAAGGTTTTGGAGAAGTGTTTTGCGACACCGAGGCGCACAAAGAACTATTTGAAAAGTATGCTTCATTGTATCCGGCTCAAAGACAACTTTGGTTGTATGAGTTGCGGAAATTCAACTGCCCTCACACGTCAAATGATATTCTTGAACCAACCAAGGGGAAGGGTAAGGGTAGGCCTCCATCTCAACAAACAAAGAAAGAACGGAGGGAAGAAGCAAAGAGAGTGGTTCAAGAAGGACCACAATTACCGGCTTCAATGCAAAGAGATCTTTCGGGTTTTGAGTGCTTGAACGCCTTGTATGAGGAGGAGGTCATTAAAGGAAAAGGTAAGGCTACAAACAAACGTAAATTAAATGAAATGGAAAAAGGCGGACCAAGTCGAGATAGTGAAGTGAAGGTTAAAGGGCCCAAGAAGACGTTTGTTCCATCCCAAGAAGGCTCAACAACAAAAGTTGCACAAGTTAAAGGAATTGGTATTAAGCAATTAGCGAGAAGCCGATGTAATGACGTCAAAGGAAAAGCACCGTTGGCCGAACCATCGCAAATCACCCCACAAAGAGTTGTTAGTGGTGAGAAAGAGAAGGGTTTTTTTGGATGTAGGTCCGATGATATCACCCCCCATAGATGAGGAAGGTAATTATATTCGACCTACTTACACAATATTTAAAAATTATATGCACTATTTACCACATTTTATCCAGAAGTACGTGAAGTCCAACGATGATGTTGAGGGCGATGGAAATTGTGGTTACCATGTGTTCATAGATCAACTTGGACCTTTTGAGGATGCGAATGATTGGGGTGACGACCAAATAACTTATGTAAGACAAAAGTGTTTGCTTGAACTACGTTGTTTTCCCGATTTCTACAAGCCAATGATGAGATGTGGAAGAGAAGAAACGGAGGCGGCGTTAAATGAGAATTTCCAAGCATTTGAACGGCGTTTAATGGGAAACATTAGATTGACAAGTGAATATTGGATGGCAATGCCAATATGTGGCTATCTACTCGCCAACTCATTCCATTGCGTTATTCATACTTTCTCTTCTGGATATAGTGCTACATACGCACCAACAAGACGTATTTTAACCGAAGAAATGTCACTAAGGAGGGTCATCATGGGGTTTGTGTTGATGAACCATTTTATCGGCCTCCAATTGAGAGAAGATTGCCCATGACCTCCATTAAGGAAGGGAGACGGTGGTGATGGCGAAATACCCAAGGGTTGGTGTAATCGGTTCGAGGGAAGGTTTGAACTTTGGAGGGCATTACAATTGTCGAGGGATGCCCCATTTGAACTTGTTATGAGTGACGAAGAGGATGAATAGATATAGTGAAAGGTGGAGAAAAATTTGTATGCTTCATAAAACTTGTTATGATGGATGCTTTTGTATGCTTCATTATGAATAAAATTTGTATTTTGAATTACTCATTTGTGTTTTTTCATTCATTAAACCACAGATTTTGAATCCAAACTTGTTATTCAATAACAACCTAAATTCAAAAGACAGATTTCTGAGATCGCGTACGGTTTGGAAATCGAACCGTATGAAAACTCAGGGGAATTTACGGTTCGATTTCCAAACCGTACGCAATCTCAGGGAAACCTACGGTTTGTTTTTCGAACCGTATTATCACAAATTTTTCAGTACCTCTACGGTTTGAATTTCAAACCGTATTACTGTCAACCTTTTGATTTTTTTCCAACTTTTGGGTTCGACATACGGTTTGAAATCCAAACCGTAAGACACCCTGAGATCGCGTACGGTTTGGAAATCGAACCGTACAAAAACTCAGGGGAATTTACGGTTTGCTTTTCAAACCGTACGCAATCTCAAGGGAACCCAAAAGTTACAAAAATCAGTCTTTCGAATTCAAAAAGATCCATCACAAAAGAAACTAAATTTTAAGTCTTAACACGAGAAATTCATAATCCAACCTAGGAGAAAGAAATTCATAATCCATCATAAAAGAAAAACATAGTCTTAACACGAGAAGTTCATAATCTAACCTAAGAGAAAGAAATTCATAGTCTTAACACGAGAAGAAATTCACAATCCAACTTTATCACCTCGGCCACCTCGACCACCTCGACCACCACGTCCAGCTTTTGGTTGAACATCCTCTTGAAATTCTTCGTCATCGTCACTTGAAGACCGGTTCCTCTTGGTACCACTTGGTTCGGCATCGTCACTTGAAGCACTTGAGGAAGCAAAGAGACCTTCTTTTTCAGGGATGGGCATGTATTTAATTTGGTTCCGCATTTTCTTCAATTGTGGAACCGTCATCATTTGGTTAGCTTTAATGCAACCGATAATGTCCTTGACAACGACCTTACATCTAGAAGCCTAGTACATATCAAAAGAACATCACAAACTTGTATATAGTTCAAAAACTTGCATTTAAATAAATTCTAAATTTAGTAGCGTAATAACATACCATCATCAATGCTTGATCCTTCCAATGGTTCACCATCTTCCGTAGCTCATTCTGTCCTTGACTAACCTCATTGTTTTTATACTTATCCGCTTCTGGATCCATATTAAGCACATAAGGATGACCCCACTCAAGAAACCAAGGCAAGTAATTGTCATCGGCTTCGCTAGTGTTAGGAATTGATGTTAACTCATCCAATTTAAGTTGGTTGTGGAGTGCAATATGGTCTTTCCAACAGCCGACCACTGGTGTTGGGGTGAAATTCAGTTTCACTGGAGGTGTTGAAGTATCTGAAATGGCGGAGTGTTCTTTATCTACCTCAAAAGAAGATTTGGTAACTTTCTTCTGGACATACCCAAGTTGACGTAGAACTCTATGAGGATTGTACATCACAAACCCCGTAGGATGATACAATGGCCCGTTGTAAGTTGACACACTTGAAATTTCGCGTTGGTCGACTCCATCATTGAGCCTTAGGTATGGGTCAAACACTACCTTGTCCACTGTCATAGCATCCAAATCTTCCCTAATCTTAGCAATGTACGGCTCTTTATGCTCCTGTTGAACTCCAGTGTAAGAGTATCTCCTTCCAATAGGTAAATTATTATTCCATTTTGAATCCTCACTTGGCCTCAGCGTAGGAAAATGTCATAAACCCATGACTGCACAAAAGTGAATGATACATACTTGGTTATGCTACTTGGACAGTCGAATTATAAATGAAATTTGAAAGAAAATAAATGAAAATTACCTGGACAATTAAAACATTTCCTCCAACTTGAGCGCAATTCCATCTTGTAGCTTTACCAAGATTATCAAACAAATAAGAAAGGGTCGCGGTGGCCCATGAGTAATGCGGTACCTCATTATTCATATCAAGATAAAGTGTCTTCAAGAATTGGAGATAAGAAACTTTGACCCAGTTACCCGTAAGATCGGGGAAAATGATGGTGCCAAGACCATATAACAAATAAGCAATAGTTGTATGCCTAATGCTATCTTCTTTCATCAATCCCTTTTCTTCCTTATTTTTGGATCCTTCAAACATTTCCCTCAAATTCTTCAATTTAATCTTTCTTACAATGTTGACGGCTACATTTGTTTAATTCCTCTTTCTTACCCTTTTGGCTCTAGGTTTCGGCTCCAGTAAGAAGTTCAAACTGTTCTTCCGCCGTTGCCTTGCTCCACCCAAGACACTCTCGAGCCAAGTCACAAAGCTTGTCAAAAGGCATTGAGTCATCAAAATCTTCAAAAATAGCTTTACCTTTCACGGGAAGCCCAGTAATTTGATAAACATCGTCAGGGGTGATGGTCATTTTGCCGAACGGGAGATGAAAGGTGGTGGTTTCGGCCCAAAACCTTTCTCTGAATCCAGAAAAAGTGACAACATCGAAGTGCTTTTGTGAATACTCAAATGCAGACCATAAACCCGAACCTTCTACCAAGGCTTTAACAGCATCACATTCATCATCCAATGGCCAATATTGAGATGTTTGACGCTTGATTTAGGAACCGCTTTTGTATGATCCTAGAGAAAACATGAAATTGTTAAAGAAAAATTAAATAATGGTAAGAAAAAATTGAGAATCGACAAATTTAAGGAGAGATCTTTACCTCTCGCTTGCACAAACTCTTGCAGCCCATGAAGTTTCATAACTAAATAAGACTTCACCCCCATCTCTAGGCAAACCCCAAGCACTTCCGTCTGCCTTGGGCGGCATTAACACCATAGCCTCGATCACTTCTTTTGCTGAAGGTGGAGCTTTATACTTCTTCTTTCCTTTTCCTTTGTCATCATTTGTAGGTGGAAGATCACCTTCATTTGTAGGTGGAAAGATCACCATGTTCTTCAGTTTCAAGATTGCTATGTTGAGCAACCGCAAGTGCACGTTCAGTCACTTCTTCTCTTGGTCCACCAATGACGATACCTTTGTTCCTCTGTTCAGCACCCAATGCAATCTTGTTGCGAGGCGGTAGAGTCCGCTCATGAGATGGTGTTACTTCTTGCGATCTCTTCTTCTTTACCTTATCCTTATCCCTAGCCTTTGGTCGTCGATTCCTAAAAATGTCAGCAACTATGTTTAATACATACAATGAACTTAACAAAGCTGAAAACTGAAAATTCAGGTGTGGAAATTAGTTAACCTACGGTTTCAAACCGTAGGCAAACTCAGTCAAGCCTACGGTTTGAAAACTAAACCGTACTCAAACTCAGTCAAGCCTA
The DNA here is from genome assembly GCA_023531295.1 of Papaver armeniacum. Taxonomy (NCBI): domain Eukaryota; kingdom Viridiplantae; phylum Streptophyta; class Magnoliopsida; order Ranunculales; family Papaveraceae; genus Papaver; species Papaver armeniacum. The sequence continues at coordinate 446,209 of JAJJWW010019225.1, read as the reverse complement.
CGGTTTGAAATCCAAACCGTACGCAAACACAATCATCCCTACGGTGTGAAAACCATATCGTATATAAACCCAGTTGAACCTACGGTTTGGAAATTACTACCTACGGTACATAATATAAACTTTCAATTTTTGTTTAAGGATTAACATACGGTGTGGAAGTTTGCATTTTCCATACCGTAAGCAGAAGCAGTTAAGCATACGGTGTGGAAGTTTGCATTTTTCAAACCGTATGCACTACGTACGGTTTGGAAATTAAAACTCCAAACCGTACACAGTTCTGAAACTGTTTTTTTTTAAACCCTAAATCGGTCGATTCTATCTATTCTTGCAACAAAAACAATTGAAAGAAGATGGTTTTTTTGATTCTTACCTTATTGAAGTCATTGCGGGTGTTTGAGCTCTTTGATTGTTCAATTCTTCATCTTCATCTAATTCCTCATTTGGTGTTGCATGTGATCATAGCATGTGATTGATTCACTGATTTTGGATTCTTGTTTCTCTTAGTATCGTTTATCCGTCCCATAATCTTTATAGATGTTTTAATCGACGATGAATAATATTGATAATCGACGATTAATCGAAGAAGAGGTGATGGAGGAGATGGAGAGGCTATGGAGAGGAGATGGAGGCGTTGGAGAGGAGATGAATAGAAAGTATTGAAACTGATTTTGGTTTAGGTTTTGGTATTTAAGGGGTGAAGGATATTTTGGTATTTTTAAGTATAGTTTAGGTCTCCCTTTATCATATTTTAGGACACTAGAATCCTTAGGAGCCCTCAAAACTTTTTCCTTGGAGCCCCTATAATAGGTTTATGGATTAATGCATTCACTAATTTGGTTATGGAACCACTAAAACGATGCATATACTTCAAAAATAACATTCCAACAAAAAAAAGATGTATAACGCGTTATGCAATTAGCGGTGTTTCGTTTTTTTCGGTCAACCCTTCCCACCGTGGCGGTGGTGTTTTGGTATATTTAGGCTAGGCAAAACAAAATACCCATAGGAAAAGAGTGTACAATACTCGTCGTTATTTACAACCCAATCAAAACTCACCATTCTCAATCCAACGAACAAAAACAATATAATGCACTAAGCGCGGATCACGTACCAATCAACGGTTTACAATCTCATATTTTTTGCTTCTTAACATGTCTCATCTCAACCAATCAGCTTCAAGAGTTTCTAATCCAACGACCATATCAAGAAAAACAAACTTCATACGGATTCATAATCTAACGGTAGATATCAAACCAAAGATAGCACAAACCCTTGTGACTTCTATCAATCTGTAAACTCTTATCTAAACTAATCAAGTTCGAGCATTTATAATCTAACGATCAAAACAGAAAACACAACCCTCATACGGATCATACTCAAATCTAACAGACATAATTCGACCAAAAATGCTATAAATACCCCCATCTCTTCCAGGAATCAAACACACACAATCAATCGTTCTCCTCTCAAATCGAGTTAAACATTTTATAGCAGAGAAATTTGTGAAGAGAAAAAAATGTCAGGAAGAGGAAAAGGAGGAAAGGGTTTGGGAAAGGGAGGAGCAAAGAGGCACAGGAAGGTGTTGAGAGATAATATCCAGGGAATCACTAAACCAGCTATCAGAAGATTAGCAAGAAGAGGTGGAGTTAAGCGTATCAGTGGGTTGATTTATGAAGAGACTCGTGGTGTTCTTAAGATCTTCTTGGAGAACGTGATTCGTGATGCTGTTACCTACACTGAACATGCCAGGAGGAAGACTGTCACTGCTATGGATGTTGTCTATGCTCTCAAAAGACAAGGAAGAACTCTATACGGATTTGGGGGTTAGGGTTTCTCTATTTTGTAAAGAAAAGTTTAGATTTGGGTTTCAATTTGCTGTTCTTATTAGTTTCACATGTACCTGGAAATCAATTAGATGAATGTGAAATGGTTTTTAATATTAATGAAAATCAGTAATCAACTCGTTATTGTCAGATCTAATTCTTATTTTCTTATTGATTCAATTAAAATTAAACCTAATGATTTGTGTATGATTTGTGTATGATTTGTGTTTGCATCGATTTGGGGATTTCATTCAGGTATTTCATACATATATGTCTAATTTCACAGTTAATGATTTGTGAGACATTGATTCAGTGATGGTTTAATTGGGCCGACCGACCGGAGGCCCGAAGGGCCCGTAGGGAGGGAGACCCTTATATGGCCACTTTTTTGTCAAATGAAACCTAACAAAAAAAATTCCAATTTGATAAAAAAAATTGATTTCCGTCCGGGTTTATTTTTCGTCACTTGACAGAAATACCCCTCCTTCATCTCTTTTGTTTCTCACTTTCTTCCTCAGTTCAGAGAAAAATCACCGATACTCCACCACCACCAGCGCCAGAACACATCCATTACCACCGTCGCTTCGAACCCCATCACCTCCACCACCACCAGCAGCTCCGCCATTAATTCCAGCAAAACATCATCACCACAATTACAGCAGATTACAATTTACAATTTCATGAAATCCAGATTCAAATCCATGAAATCCATTCTACCAAATCCATACAATTAAATCCAGATTCAAATCCATGAAATCCCATTATACCAAATCCATTACACAATTTACAATTTCATGAATTCCAAACATGCGTTCAATGAGCAATAGTTAATCAGATTTCAATTTTGATCAATATCCAAAAATTGATCAAAACAACACACATTATGCTTCAACAATTAATTTCAAACCAAACATTTATAAGTGAAGGAAATATTAATTTGTACCTCGAAACTGGATTTCATCAAATTAACAGAGCTGGAAGAAAAGAAAAAAAAAACAGAACATTACATCTAATTCGGACTTAACTCGGTGGACGATGACGGGTATTCGAGTACAGATTATGGATCAGACCGACCGCACCCATTTTCTTATTCTTCTTTTGTGTTGATTTTATTTGACTGACTTTACAATCTCAAGCTTCTTCATAGCTTTCATTCAAATTCAACCACATCAAAGGGATCTATGAATAAATTCTTTCAAAATCATCACCAAAAAAAAATGGGAAAAGAAGATAAGATACCCAGAAAGCATATTTCGTTTCCCTTCACATAATCTCACTTATATTTGGAGTGTGAAACAAACCCAAATTAAAAGGGCTAGTTGCGACCTGATAATGCAACTTTAGTTAGCATTTTAATTACTTGTGGTGAATCTCAGAATCTGTGGGTTGTTTAGTAAGAGAGTTCAGATTGACATTTTTTATGCAAATGAAAATGTGAAGGAAGCCTGGGAGTGGGATGAGAATGAGAAGTTTTATAATAAAAAAATCATTGGAAACAACACGTGTGGTCTATGCAGTGCCTTTGTCCTTGGATATTGATGACTTCGACACCTGGTTTGATCATACGGACCCAATCAAATGCCATGTTGTGCATCTGATTTTCTTTGCATTGTATAGTTTCTGCTGTTGTCTGCTGACGTTGAATTGTCGTATATATAGCTTCCAATTTTCAATTGTTGTTTAAAACCCTTGACATAGCCAACACCACCTCCCCTGCTGCCACAATCCCCTTCCTGCTAGCTTTGTCACAACCCCGTCACCAGTAAACATCTATCACCGCCTTTCCCCGTCAAAATTATATGTTTTCACAATAATTCCATGTCATTATGGTAGGGGTTATCCACTCGAATACCATGTATAACTCAATAGTATGCTGGTTCTCCCACTGTGATTTATTTGGTGGGAATTTTTTTTTTACAGTCCAATTACGGTGGTGTTTTTCCTCGGTCGGCCCACCCCACCGTGGCAGCGGTCATCTAGTTAGACTTTCTGAAAGTGTTAATCGTCTGAATCTGAATCACACTTTCTGCATCCTTACCGTTTAATTATTTTGTTTCTGAGCATGGCAGACTTCATTGGTTGGATTCTCTGCAAAGATCTAGTGAATTGGTAGTGGCTTTGAGCTTTATAGGGTATTCCCAGATCAATTTGGGATGAGCTTATAGTGGCTTCATTGTTTTACTTCTGAGTATAGTGAGTATACCATGTGGTCCATCTGAAGTGAATCAGGAGACACACAGTTACTCAAGCTTAGACATTCAGATTCTAAATGTTAACTGGAAGTTGATCGATTGATTCGGGTTTATCTTATTATGTGGCTTAGCTTATTTTTATGCCTTCTTCCAACTTTAGATAATTTTCAGAAATGAGGTTCAGGAGCAATGATAATCAGCAAGGTGAACACAACTATAAGCCTTCTAGAGGTTTACGTCATTTTTCTTTTGCAAATGTGAGTATGCATCTTCTTCTTGACCTATTCTGTACGATTCAATAAGATTGATTTGTCGATGCTGTGAGCTTTTGTCTCTTCTTGATGCCGCCAGATGGGTTCAATGAGATGGGGATGAGTTATGGGTGAGGATCCAGCTGCAATGGTGTGTATGCAAAATCTAATTGAACGGTTTGCTAGTCTTGTGGCCTACTGGCATTGTTTTAAAGAGGAAGAAACTTGGAGACTTGCTTGAGGTCCTGAGGAGTGAGGACAATGCAAGGGGACAATGCAAGGCAAGGTATTTTGTTATTTTGCTCAACTTGTTAATTTAGGGGTTTTCCTGCTTGTGTAGCTTATTCCCTCACAGTAAATTGTTATTATTCTGCATTTTTTCCTTCTTCAGTTTTACTGATAGGTGTTGAAGTTGCACAAAATCTTGCAATATCTGGTTTATATGATATGGACCCAAAATTTTGGCCTGACACTTTCATTAGCGAAGCTTAGGAATTACATGTTAAGTGGTTGAGTAATTTGTTTCCATGCTGGTTCTTAGACAGTCATCTATGAGTTGGGTTTTGGATATCTAGAAAGAAAACTAGTGAAGAGTCTGTATATGATTTCCGAACACAAAGGAGATACAAAAGTAAAAATTAGTTGAAAATCGTATCCTTCAAACTCCAAAGATAGATAGTTGTAGCATTAAATATACTTGGGCGTTCTTTCGTATAATAAGAGTAGGCTTAATGATCTAATTCCCACTATTTCTGAAGAAGTTAAAATTGGAGCATTGTATTGAAAGCCTTGTTGCAATGACAATGTAAATGTAAACCTTGAGGCTTAGGGATCATTTTAATCTTTCTTGCTTGTATAGCTATGAGAAAAGCAAAAACAAATACAGCCAAGTCAATTATTTAATTCGTTCCAAGCAATTGAAAGTGGTTAACATAGCTCCAAGACCTAGTCCAACCCTACAAGCATCTAAGACAAGTCATGAGTTGCAATCCCTGTTGTAGAACCAAAATAAATTTAAAAAACATTACGGGTCTAGCTAGTAACAAATTTGCAACCAAGTAGGACACCCATTTTTATTTGAAATGCTAACATAAACAACAAGGTGAAGGGTGAAGAATCATACTACCTTGTATATATGTTCTTCAAAGATACTTATGAAATTTTGCAGCATTTATTAGAAACTGTCCCGTTTTGCTGACACATAATCTAAACTGGAACCTTTAAGAGCTTCATTTTTTCTGGCCAAACAGAATGCTTGGTTTTGAACTTTTGACTTGTGTAGAGTTTGGTGACCTTAGGCGTAGCGTCTTCGTAAACAAATGCTTTTCTGCATTTTCAAATAGACTAACATATGGCAGTTGTGATAAAACGACAGAGCTTTAAGCCTATAGGGTGCACTACCTTGCATCTCTAACTTTTGATGATGGATCATTGCAGTTGGGAAGGAACCATTGGAGACAAACTGTTTATGCAGTTCTTGCGCCGAAGAAGCTTGAATATCTCTATTGTTCATACGAACGTAAATAGGAGACTTGTGACCAATATGGTTAAGGATCATACTCATCTTTACAGTATTGCAACATGCTCAAGTTCTTCTCTGGACGGTCCGTTTTCTCCAACATATTGGAATAATCACTTGAATATCGATTCCACTCTAAATACTATGAATTGTGACATTTTTAATGGTACGACAACTTCTGCAAAATAGTGGCAAAAATCTGGAAGAATAACTTTGAATAAGGTATTTCTCGTACCAATCGCTCTTTTTTATCTTTTTAACAGTTCTTTACCTTGGATCACACCAAAACGAGTGTTAATTGTTGGTTCATTCAATAAATCCTTCACGACAGAGTTGGAAATTTAATGGTTGTAATTAGTCAAACAGCAATCTTAAAGAAATTTTTCCAAGTGCAGGTTTGATTATCAGAACTCTAATGCTGACT